>CM068962.1:52859027-52869957 GCA_035128595.1 Eptatretus atami
CCTCCGCAACAATCGGTTCTTCTGACCACGTCCTTGCCAAAGAGGACATCTCTCTGGCTATTATCAGAGAACCACCTCACCGCCGTCGAGTCTGGCATTTCACTCAAGCCAACTGTCAGGGTCTCCAAGCAGCCATCAAACTTATAGACTGGTCTCCTATCGCTACTTTCTCCAACATCAACTCATCCTGGGAATTCTTTCAAAGAAACTTGCTCTGCCTCGTGCACAGATTTATCCACTCTCGTCTTCAGTTTCCTACCCTTCCTCCCTCCCTTGGTTCACTGAAGCTTGTTGCGAGCAGTTGTCCTGAAACTACTTGCCTTTGCCTCATGGAAAGCAAAACCAACTGAGGGTAATCTCAGTTCCTTCCATAAAGCTCGGAACAAGTGTGTATCTACCCTCAGGGGAGCCAGAAAACAACATCTTTCGAAGCTCAATCTGAACTTCAAACCTCTTCCCTCCTCAAAATCCTAGTGGCATCTAATCAAATTTGTTTCTGGTGTATGTTCCGCCTAAATCCCCTCCCTTACCTCAAATGGCCGCACTGCTGATACCGCACGTGAAAAGGCTGAATGCCTAAACTAGATGTTTGCAGCTAAATCTTGTGTCAAAACCCATCGCTTTCTCTACCCACCTTACCCAGTCACACCCAACTGTCCCTGGACTCTGTGTCCTTTCTCCTGACAAGGTGGAGAGCTTGCTGTAAAACCTCGACTCAGATTCTGCAACCGGTCCAGCGGCATCAGCCCACGTGTCATTAAAACCTGCTCTTCTGCTCTTGGTCACCCTCTCTCGGTTCTATTCACCTCTCATTTGCTCAAGGTCATCTGCCATCTGCTTGGAAATCAGCAAACATTACTGCCCTGCAGAAAAAGGTGCAAAAACAGAACCCTGCAACTACAGACCAATCAGCCTTCTTTCCAATCATCAGCAAGGTTATGGAATCCATCATTGCTTCAGACATTAAATCCTTCCTCTTCTCCAATGGCTTGATTTCCGATCATCAATTTGGTTTCAGACCAGGTCACTCTACCCTGGATATGTTGCTCTGCTCTCCCAACAATGGATTAGGTCCTCAATGCCAGACAGGAAATCCGAGCCGTATCCCTGGACATATCGCGTGCTTTTGACATGGTCTGGCACCCTGCCCTGCTCACCAAACTCTCTTCCTATGGTATCCAAGGCCATCTCCACTCATGGCTCGCAGACTTCCTCTCCTGTCACAGTCAACGTGTGGCCCTAAATGGAGTTCTTTCATCCCTCTTCCTGTCCAGGCTGGAGTTTCCTCAAGTATGCGTTCTGGGCCCTGTTCTTTTTCTGGTTTTCATCAATGATCTCTCTGACTCTCTGGAAAATCCTCTATATCTCTTGCTGATGACTCCACCCTCTGCCGTACCATCGGTCATCCCTCAGACCGGCAAGCAGCAGCTTCTTCACCCACTGCAGATCGAGATAAAATCAAAACTGGTCCAACACGTGGAACATGTCTTTCAATCCGGACAAATCTCACACTCTCACTATGTCTCTCCGAAAGGACCATTTAGAACCCCCCCCCCCATCCACTTCTCAACAATCCTCTGGAAGAAGTCCTTTCTTTCAAGCTTCTGAGTCTCAATATTTGCCATGACCTTTCCTGGGAGAGCCACATTTCAAACCTCGCCTCCAAAGCCAGTCGCCGACTGGGAATCCTCCGTCGTGCAAAGTCCTTCCTCGGCCCACCTGAGCTCCTGACCACTTTCAAAGCTTTCGTCCGCAGCCTGATGGAGTACTGCTCTCCCCTCTGGGCTGGTGCACCTGCCTCCCACCTTTCTCGGCTTCACGCTGTGGAAACCAAGGCATTTCAGATCATTAGCATCTCCCACGATGAGGCCGAGTCTTTGGGCCTCTCACTCTCTCACGCAGGCTGGTCGGTGGTCTTTCTGTGTTTCTACCGTCTCCTCTCCAGCCTCACCCCCCCCCTGCTCTCTCTGCGATTTGTCCCCACCACATTTCCGCAGGGCGCTCAAGTCCGCCAACAACCCCCTTCTGGTAAAACTACCAAAATCACGAATCACTGCTCATCTTCACTCTTTCATTCCTCTTTTTCCCCACCTTTGGAATAAACTCCCTCACTCTATTCAATCCCATTCTTCCCTCCAGGCCTTCAAAACAGCTGCTCACCACCACCTCTTATCACCCCCCATCCAAATCCTCGATCTTTTCTACCCCGATAATCCACCCAAGCCCACTTCCTTCAAATTCCCTGCTTTCCTTCCTGAATCCCTGTAATGTCCATCTTCTATCCCATGTTCCCCGTCCCATCCCTCTCCCATCCACAGATCTAATGTCTCTGTTCCCCTCTGTTTTGTCCTTCCCACTCCCGCCCCTCTTGTCTCATGCCCCCCTGCTGTGTGTTGTGTGTTAGATCTCTCACGAGCGTCGACAAGGTATAAAAAATACCTTCATAAGCTGTTCCTGATCTAACTCATTCAACACAGCGCGCGTACTCTTCTGCATCCCTTCGAGATTCATCTTGATAACAGCTCTTGCCACGTTGACATGTTATTTATTTATTTATTATCCCGCCCCCCGGGGGAGGGAGTGGGATATTTAATCATCTGGTTTGTTACCTGACGAAATCTACGATTTTGTCAAGTATGTTGGTCGTTTCAGTTTGTGAGTTTGTTTTGTGTACCTCGCTCTGCAGGTCGCATTTCGAGTCAGAATGTCATGGAACTTCACCAATGGACTTATTGGCCACCAGAATAGAACCCTATAACTTTTGGCATGTCAAGGTCAAAGGTCAGGTCACAGTGAGGTCAAATATTCGATTTTTGATGGTTTGGTACAGATAACTCGAGAACGAAGAAGCTACCAATGTCAAATTACACCACGTGATTCAGGAGGGTGATGTCTAGCGCTATTAGATTTTGGTCAAATCGGTCAAAGTCAAGGTCACAGTGAGGTCAAACATCCAAAAAATGATAACTCGAGAACGGAAGAAGCTACCAATGTCAAATTACACCACCTGATTCAGGAGGGTGATGGCTAGCGCTGATTAGATTTTGGTCAAAATCGGTCAAAGTCAAGTCACAGTGAGGTCAAACATCCAAAAATGATAACTCGAGAACGAAGAAGCTACCAATGTCAAATTACACCACCTGATTCAGGAGGGTGATGGCTAGCGCTGATTAGATTTTGGTCAAAATCGGTCAAAGGTAAAGGCCACAGTGAGGTCAAACATCCAAAACATAACTTGTTTCTTGACGAAATCTACGATTTTGTCAAGTATGTTGGTCGGTTCAGTTTGTGAGTTTGTTTGTGTGTACGTCTCGCTCTACAGGTCGCATTTCGAGTCGGAATGTCAAGGAACTTCACCAATGGACTTATTGGCCACCAGAATAGAACCTATAACTTTTGGCATGTCATGGTCAGGAAAAAATCCTGAAAATCGCGAATCATCTTTCGCATGGGCCGATTTTCAAAATTCATGTCTCGCCAAATCTTAACGGATTCCTTTCAAATTTGAAACACGGACGTAGGAGGGAATATCTTTGACTGGATTAAAATTGGTCACATCTGTTACGGATTACGGATGTGACAGGTATTTTAATTAACATGGTAAGTGCTATCTTCGGTTTTTCATGGTAGTCATGATCACTTATGAATCATAATGCCACCAAATATTCAGAAAAAATACCTATTATCACTCAATATTCTCGATGGTACGCGATCTTGTTGAATTTCATCAAGTCCTGGCCCTATGGGCCATTTTTTATATTGTTTGTCTGTCTGTCTGTCTGTTAGCAACTTTACGGCAAAACAGCTTTAGCAAACACTATCAAATGTAATCCACAGGTGGGCAATGAACCTTGGATGACCCCATTTAACTTTTGGGTCCAATTGGATCAAAGGGTCAAGGTCACGAAAAGATCAAAATCGTTTTTCGCTCATAACTTCGTCAAAAATGATCTGATTTACTTCAAACTAAGCTTATAGTGAACCTTATTCGATTTGTCACTTCTCATCCTACCCATTCCTATAGTGAAAATGCATATTTGTGAAGATCGTAGGGTCCGAAGTTTTGGGGGTCATGGTCATCGGTCAAAATGACAAATTTTCCATTTACATATAAAACATGGTTGCAAAATTTAAATTTGATCCCCAAAATAACTTTATGCCTTAAATGGTGGATTTGTTGTGCCTGGTTTGTCATGGTTTAATTCACTGGTGAAGTTAGCTCAGGCTCTTGTGATTGATGGAAAAAAATCTACTACTGCTTGGCTCACTAAAATGTTGCACTCTCATGGTATTGTTGTGTGTGATGGTGCAGAGTGATGAGGCAGAAGGATCAGAGCAGTCACGATTCCAATTATGAGTTTATTTGCTGGAATAACAATGAAAGGTACAAAATACGAGATGCAGGCTTTGCACATTGCAAGCAGCCTTTGTGCAACAGGAAATGTTGGAAGAGCGACCCATTCGGTTCTCTATACCATTCAATGAATCATGCACAAAATGCCTCATGATGTATTATAACAAATAACAAGGTAATTATCCACTTGTATCCTTGTACAATCGCTGTCTCCAGAACACATTTAGTTTGACTAAACCGGAAACGCTCCCATTGTATTCCTGGGTGTGCTCTGGCTTTCAAAAGAATTAGCCACTGTGGGCTAATCAAGGTTTAGAATGATTAGCCACAGGAGAAAGGAAATAGCCACATATTTTATTCAAAAGTTTTTTGTTAGCAATATGAAATAATAAGTTAATTTTAAGGCGGATGTGTGAGTTTGATGGGTGAGTTGTGGATGAGTGAGTTTGACGTTGTTGAGATTGGTTGAATGAACGACCATCAGGGGAGGTGGTGATTGTGAGGAGTGGATGGTGGTGGTGATTGGTGTGTGTGTGTGTGTGTGGGGGGGGGGGGGGTATGGTCGTTGTGCCTTCTGTAGGTGATAGTGGGGGATGGGGGTGGTTGTGGACCAGGATTGGACCAACCTCATGCCAGTCAAACTCACTCATCCACCAACCAAAGTCACCATCAAACCACTCATCCAACAATCTCACACATCAACTCACTCATCCAACATCTCACCATCAACTCACTCATACCAACCAAGTCACCATCAAACTCACTCATCAACCAACCAAAGTCACCATCAAACTCACTCATCCAACCACTCACACATTAAAACTCACACTTCCAACCAATGACCATCAACACACTCATACAAACAATCTCACCATAACTTCACTCATCACCAACATCACCCATCAAACTCACTCATTCAAACAAACTCGTCCTACTACAGGTACTACTACTGATTGTGTCAAAACTCACCTGGCAACCACTGACCCAACAAGCATGTATGCCAGTAGTCCGAATCATTCCGGAAACAAAGAAAGAAAAAAAATAAAAATAAAATTTTGAGACGAGAATCATGGAATCATGTGTAATTTCGGTCGATTTTTTTTACGAGACACTAGTTTAAACTACTAAAGTTAGTATATACAAGCTTGTAGAAATCACACGTGATTCCCCTATCAAAACATACAAAATGGCGGCCGTCTCGGCCGTCTCAACGAAGGTTGAATTCTGTGCTCAAATCACCCAAAATTCGTCTAAAACTGGTAAAAAAAAACCCACTAAAACATGGATTAGCCACAGTGGCTAATGGTGGTTTAAAATACTAGTGCGGGCCCGGAGGTGCGTAACGACGACTGGATTGGGGCATTTTTCAAATTAGATCGGACCAGTGGTTGTCGAGAAACAGCAGGTCAGCAGACCACAAAACACACACACACACACACACACACACACACACACACACACACACACACACACACACACACACACACACACACACACACACACACCTGGAATTATAGATAGATGTATACAGTATGTGTAATCGAATGTAGTAGTGATCATCATGTGTGCCAATAAATGAAAGCGACACTTCCGCTTGAGCCAGAGACGTGTGCATTGGTCGATGCTGTTCCCCATTTCCCAGGTAACTATAGAAACAAGTGTACGTTACAAACATCGACGACCGTTGCTGTTTTTGCCTCTGTTACCAGGGAAGACGGTTTCCATGGTGAAAAGCTTCGTAGCTGTGACTCGTTATTTGGAGGTGAAGCCAAAGTTTCTGAAGATGGCAAATCGGACGAATTTCACGCTTCAGAAATCTCGAATTCCTCGGCTCATGGACGTGAGTATCTCGGTGTTTATACCTTCTCTCAATAATGATCGAAAATCCGATTATTTTGTGAACTACTGCTGTTGGCGTTGAGACTCGAACATGTAACTTGAACAACATGATCGGTTTCCGATGATCTTGGGGAAGATTGCCGGTTGCATTAAAAATGTATGTGAATAAATACCTCTCAAGAAGCTGCACGAATGGTGTTTTTCACGCACGGGAAACACGGCCAGCACGAGCGCCACGCTGCACGAAACTCGGACGGAGGCGATAAAGACGAGTCCACGCCATGTTTGGGCGGGACACGAGTGTGTGAGGTGGAAGCGGCTTGTTCTTTTTTAACCTCAATATCCAACACATGTTGGTGTTCGCCCGCAGCACAACCCAGCGGAGTCGTGTGAACGTGAGCGCTGGGCAGTGTGTAATGGTGGAACGGCGCACTGTGGAATGTGCTCGGACGTAATGGTGGAACGGCGCACTGTATGGAATGTGCTCGGACGTAATGGGGAACGGCGCCACTGTAGGAATTGCTCGACGTAATGGTGGAACGGCGCACTGTATGGAATGTGTCGAACGTAATGGTGGAACGGCACACTTACGTGGAATGTGCTCGGACTGTAATGTTGGAACGGCGCACTGTTGGAATGTGCTGGAACTAATGTGTGAACGCGCACCTGTATGGAATGTGCTCAGAACGTAATGGTGGAGCGGCGCACTGTATGAATTGTCTCGAACGCTAATGGTGGAACGGCACACTGTATGGAATGTGCTCGCGTAACGTAATGGTGGAACGGCACACTGTTGGAATGTGCTCAGACGTAATGGTGGAACGGGACCACTGTATGGAATGTGCTCGGAACTAATGGTGGAACGGCACACTGTATGGAATGTGCTCAGAACGTAATGCGTGGAACGGCACACTGTATGGAATGTGCTCGGTACGTAATGGCGGAACGCGCCACTGTGTGAGAATGTGCTCGCGACGTAATGGTGGAACGGCCACTGTATGGAAATGTGCTCGGAACGTAATGGCGGAACGGCGCACTGTATGGAATGTGTCGCGAACGTAAATGGTGGAACGGCCACACTGTATGGAATGTGCTCGGAACGTAATGGCGGAACGGCGCACTGTATGGAATGTGCTCGGAACGTAATGGGGAACGGCACACTGTATGGAATGTGCTCGGAACGTAATGGCGGAACGGCCACTGTACGGAATGTGCTCGGAACGTAATGGGGAACGGCGCACTGTATGGAATTTGCTCGGAACGTTTCAATGGGGGGGACGGAATGGCGACACTGTATGGAATGTGCTCGAAAGCAGACACGAACTTTGCTCGTGAGACGCTGCACGGATTTGTCCATGATGATGGACATTCGCTCCCACTGGCAGCGGTGGATTCTCACGGAAGGTGAACGTCTTCTCGTCTCTGTACCATGCATGATCCGAAAATGTTCTTTCTTCGGAGACGAGAACTAAACACTGAGTCGCAGGATAAACAGAACAGCAAAACCAGCTAAAAGTATCGCGGTTGATTAGTTACCGAGGAAAGCAAAATAAATGCGATTTCCGATTGCTCAGTGATATCCCTCACGACGATCATGCGACATAATTGTAAGGGCGGAGGAGGGGGGGGATCACGTGCACCAGAGTGAACTCCCTCCCCCCCCCCCCCGATCTGCCATTTTAAGTATACAACGTGTGTGCGAACATGTTCATGTGTGTATGTTTATTTTATTGTGTGTACATGTGCATAATATTGTTCCGAATCTGGCACCATGAGCACACAACAGACAGGTCCCCGTAGCTCAGTTATTTCGTTAAGTATTATGTGTATGGTTAGAATCCATCCCCTGTGCCTCATGGGTGATTAAATGTTCTGCGCTGCGGAGTTATTTTGATGGTCAGGGTTTTCTTTTACATTTTTACATCACTTACAACAATAACAACACCTCACTCCATCTGACGCCATAACGCTCGCGGATGGGCGAGTTCAAGAAGGACGTGGCATCTCTCTCGACAAATCAGAGATGCCGACGAGTTTGCTCGGTCGGCCAATGAGAGCCAACGCAGGACAATATTACTCCCTTCCTGTTTGAGGAGCGGTTCCACCGTGACGCCTGCCACACCCCCCCCCCCCGCGGTCCAATCAGCGGACTTGGCGCCCGTTTGTGCCAATCATGGGGGCGACTGCTCTTTGCGAGCCAAAACCGTCTAGTGAGGGAGAGCAGGTCGAAGGAGGCCTCCTCCCCTCTGGAGAAGGAGTGAATAATTGTTCGGCGCGATCCGACTGAGTGGAAGTTGGTTTTTGTTTCGCCGGATCATCCGGATTGCCTGGCCTTGCCTGCTGGCGCTCGCTGCCTTGTCCGACCGCATGGTGGTTGGCATCCGCCATTCATCCTCCGTCCCTGGTACTTGGAAGTCGGCATGGTGTGGTTGCGGGTTGAGTTCCTGCGGTCCAGCACGTCGAAGACCACACGAGGTGGACAGGTCCAAGATCGCTCTGGTTTCCAGCTCATTTCCTCGAGTTGGAAACCTTCAATAAAGACCCGACGGCGGTCCATTTCTGGGTATTTGTGTGGTGCGTGTGTGTGTCCGTGGGCCGGTCTATAGTAGGATCGTTTAAGTGGTTTTGCCTGAATTTGATACATTTCTTATCGGATAACTCTGCTCTTTGTGTGTTCCCTTCCCCCCATTGTAAATAAATCCCCTCTGTTGAATGTCCCAGCTCGTCCTTGTCCTTTCTGCCATTGGTTTGCCGCGCTGCGAAGGGGAATTAGGAGGCCTCATTGCTGCCTAATCGTGCGATCGCGCCCGGCAGGATTCTGGAAACTTCCGCTCGGTGTACGGCTCGGCAACAGCCGAATCACGCAGATCCTGCCGAGGGTGAATTTCCTTGGTAGTTTGGAACAACTGTGGTTATTTTAGGTAAATTGAAATTTAAAAAAGTAAAAGAGACAACGGAAATGAAAACAGAGACATGGGGATTAAGAAGAATTAGAGGAAGAAACGACAGGAAATAGACGGACACACACAAGTAAGTATAATGAGGGACAATGGGGTGAGCTGGTAGAATGTATTGGGACCCGGTGCGAGCATCAGGATAGCCTCCTTCAGGAACAGAGGGAGATGGTAGGCTCCTCGAAGTTGACTGCGACCAGGTGGGTCCGGTCGGTCCGAACGAGGTTGAGCGGGTGAGTGATGCAAACGGGTCCATGCAGAGTTTGGGGAGGTGAGGCTTCGGGATCGCTTGTGAGGACTCCCACCCCCGATGTGATTGTCCCCATGTGATTGTCCCGGAGTGTGTGAGGGGGCGGGTGTGTCCAAATGTGTGTCAAAGGTGTGCAGAATGCGAGTGTCATGGCGTGCATGAGTGCATGCGAGGAATTGGTACAGTGGACGCATCCAGACAGGAGACGGGTATCGCCGAGCAATGAGCCGCGAGTAAGTGTTTCGGGAACTGCGCCGGTTTCACGGGACGTCACGTACGGGCCCATTTGCATTTAGCGAGTGTCCCTCGCGCGCGCGTCTTCGTTGCGGGAACCCGGCGCGGAAACGCTCCGCGTGATATTCAACAATGCCTCGACGGCTAAATGGCGGCGAGTGTTGAATTCGGCAAACGGCGTCCCCATGCAAGCGCGTGTGCGAGGCATCACATGCTGCGCGCCGCGTGTGCTGTTCGCAGAACTAACTTCGCTCCAAGTACACGGCCTCGCAGGATGTGGTAAGCATCTGTTGGAAAGGAGCACTAGTTTAGTGGAGGGTTTAGGTTAGTGAGAACAGCCTCATGAGGCATGAGCCATCCTCCATGGGGCTCGTGGACAAGTTAGTGAGAAAGTAGATTTAGATTTAGAATGGAAAATGGATTTTGGAGACTGGACAGACCAGGAATGTGTTGTTGGACGTAGCTAAGCTACGTAGATTAAATGGAACTGCCACTAATCTCTCTCTTTTCCCAGCCTGATGGAGTACTGCTCTCCCCTCTGGGCTGGTGCACCTGCCTCCCACCTTTCTCTGCTTCACGCTGTGGAAACCAAGGCATTTCGGATCATTAGCATCTCCCGCGATGAGGCCGAATCTTTGGGCCTCTCACTCTCTCACCGCAGGCTGGTCGGTGGTCTTTCTGTCTTCTACCGTCTCCTCTCCAGCCTCACCCCCCCCCCCCCCGCTCTTCATCTGCCGATTTGTCGAGAACATCTGCCATTGCCCCACCACATTTCCGCAGGGCGCTCAAGGTCCGCCAACAACCCCCCTTCTGTAAAACTACAAAATCACGAATCACTGCTCATCTTCATCTTTCATTCCTCTTTTTCCCACCTTTGGAATAAACTCCCTCACTCTATTCAATCCCATTCTCCTCCAGGCTTCAAACAGCTGCTCACCACCACCTCTTATCATCCCCCATCCAAATCCTCGATCTTTCTACCCCCGATAATCCACCCAAGCCCACTTCCTTCAAATTCACCATGTTCCCCGTCCCATCCCTCTCCCATGCACAGAATCTAATGTCTCTGTTCCCCTCTTTTGTCCTCCCACTCCCGCCCCTCTTGTCTCATGCCCCCTTGCTGTGTGTTGTGTGTTAATCTCTCAACGTGAGCCAGTGATCGCAACAAAGTATACAAAAAATAAAAAAATACCTTCATAAGCTGTTCCTGATCTAACTCATTCAACACAGCGCGCTTACTCTCCTGCATCCCTTCGAGATTCATCTTGGATAACAGCTCTTGCCACGTTGACATGTGTT
>CM068962.1:52888787-52904283 GCA_035128595.1 Eptatretus atami
ATACCCAAGGAAGACACCACACCTACAAACTGAGATGTGTTCTGTGATGGTTCGAACGTTTAATCTGAGCGTGAGAGGTCAGGGGTTCCTGTCCGGAGGCCACATAAAGGGAGGGGGGAAATAGTCCTTGAGCCAACCGGCCATATTTTGAAGTGAATGCTCCGGCGGGGGGAGTAATTCTCATTACGATTTTCCATTAGGGCAATATCTCAGCTTTCAGAAAATGCATGATGGACATCTGAGAACGGTAGCTTAGTGCCCGGATGGCCGCCATCTTTGAAACCACCCAGCGCGAAAATGCCCATTTGGTGGGGTACATTGTTGCACGTGTATCTGGAGTTCTATACTAGCTATCGACGTGCGGTTGACGACTAAATATACGTCCGATCTGTACCGTCTAAATAAAAAATAATATGAAGTATTTTGTTATAGATTATGTATAATAAAAAACAATTATCGACAAAAAATCATATATTTATTACTATTTTTGCATTAAACTTGTACTTTTTTTAGTGAAACAACACTGGTATGATTTTCAAAATTATGCATTCTGCTACACCGTTCATCTGTCTGCAAAAATAACTAAAAAATACAACATATAATTCACTACGAGTGTACAAAAAATCTATGTAAAGAGACCGAAAATTACTTATATTAGGCCGCCGGTGGCATTATCTATTCTGACGATAACTCAGTTAGGAAAAGTCGTACGGAGATGATTTTGACACCATACGATTTCTAATAAGCAGTCGGAAATTGTTACATAGGGAATCTGCGCTTTGGCGGCCATCTTGGACCATTTTGTTATAGATAAGATATAATAAACATCAATTTTTGACAACATATCTTATAGTTTCGACATTTTTATCATTTAACATGTCATGTTTTAGTCCATATACCGGTATGATCTTCCGAATTATGCATTTTGCTAAACCGTTTATCTCTTTCTAAAGATTTTAGGTAATTAAGCCTCCATTATAATAGACAACAACATATGTTATACAATATACAGTGCACACAAAGTTAATCATCAGAGTTGCCATCAGAGTCATTGGCATCCTGAGTCACGATAGCATCTTCCTGCACCATGTTGGAGCATCCCTGCAGCTTACACACAACATGCACTTCAACCCATTCAGTATGCAGGAGCAATCTGACGGTCGACACATCCTTCTGCATGTGCATGAGATGAGATTCAAGACGACATCTGGAGCTGGTAGACCCGACATCCATCGGATTGTGAGCGAACCGCCATCATCGAGTTCCCAGCCATGTCCTGCTGATGGTGCTGGGACGGCTGGCAGGTTTTCAAGGCTGCGTCGCCAGATAGCCGCCTGATAGTTGGCCCTAAGCGTATGCTGCATCAAGGAGTCTTCACAAGGCGGCAATTGTCCAGATTCGATCTGGCCCTTCTTTGCACAGAACATGTGATAACGGAGCGAATTAACACCGACGATCTTGGTGTTCTTGGCGTACAGCTGACACGTGAAGGCCTGAATGCTATTGAAGACTTCTGTTGGTACATTCCACGAAGATCCCAGATCTGTGAATGCTTGGAGATACAGATCATTCGCTTGCACAAGCTTCAAAGCCTTTATCTTTCCTTGGCTAGCCAGAGCACTCACAGTGTCACACCCGCTCCATGCATGAAGCCCTGGCAATGCAGAGCAAACTCCACACCCAACCCGCAGCCAACTTTCCAACGTCGATCATTCTGACTCGAACCTTTGTTCCTCGTCTGATGAAGAGCTGACTATCGATGGTTCTGCTCAGATGAAGACTGATCATCAGAACGTCGGTGTCATCTGCCACTAAGATGATCGTCTTGTAGTGGGTAGCGGCGTGCTTTGCGTGGAGAAACTACGCGTGTCTGCTTCCTCGTGGCTACATTCGAGTGCTTGCACACAACTTCCACCTGTCGTGGGTCAGTACCAGACATTTATCACCACAGGTGACATACAGTGTTCTGTTGCCTAGCTTTCCGCGATATCTTTCATGTTTCCACGACTCCGCCAGAAACACAATCAGTTTCTCTCTTTGTCTCGCTGCAAGCAAGGAGACGCCTCCAGTTCTTGATTTTGTGTGCGGGTCTGATCACGCTGAAACTGATGCCTTCATTTGAACTGCGGTTCACACGTTCAGCTGATTTGATGGATCCTTCTGTGTATGTGTCAAAGACACATCGATGCGCTGACTGCCTTGACCAGCGTGAAGCGCTGCAGCAAGGATGCGGTCAGATAGTTCTTCGAACGTGTCGTTCTCCCATTCATCTTTTGTATGAGAGCCATCGCATCGATTATTGTTGCATTTGACTTGTCAATATTCTTGGCTGGTTCCACAAGACCTTCCATGTGTTTCGCAAGTGCAGCTTTGTTTGTTTTCTTCATTGACCCATCAACGTTTGCAAAGACCATGGTAACGGCCCTAATGGGTGACAAAGGACAAGTTGCATGTCGAGGTTCCTTGTCTTGGCGATGAGTATCATGGTGGCAAACAGTTGTCTGTCAGCTCTCAGGACGATCTCCTTGTTTGTGCCCTTCACAACTTTCTGCTTGATCTTACAAATGTCTTCAAGTTTAGCTTCTTCACTGTGTCATAGAAGCCAGTTCCCTCTTCAAGACGTTGTTTCTGGAAGCTTTGGTACGCCTCTCCCCCTTTTGCATGGCGTTGAGTAGATCATTAGAAACGTCCTCCTCGCAGCCACTCCGGTAGATATACTGAGAGACATGACGGATCATCGGAGATGGATTGGACCAGTCATTTTCCAGTAATCACAGATAGCTGTGACGCAAGACTCATCACGTTTGATGCGAGAACTAGACAAGTCAGGGTGCTTGGCGTAAGATGTGTCGCTGCCATTCACAAGGATATCTTCTCGCAGTTGCCTCAGTGCAGCAGCCCGATGTTCTGCAGTTAGATAGTATCGTGACACAGCCCCTTGTCGAAGACTAAAACCTCGTGTTCCTCCAGCTGTTTGCGTATCTTTGTTGACTGTTTCTTCTGTTGTCTGGTCAACAGCGATTCTGGCAAATGGATTCCCTGGTGTAAGCTGTACGGAGAAGTAGCCTTGCATGAAATGCCTGTACAACTCGGGGCATGTTTCGTGGAGTTGCGTCATCTGTGCATAGTACACTGGTAGATATCTAGCATAGTTCACCTTGTTCATTGCGAAGCACCAAGGGATCACTCTTCTGACACAAGGCCAAGTGAAGCATCCAGTCGCCTTCTCTATCCGCACGAATCAACCCCAGCAGGGTCTCTATCATATTGTTGCAAATTCGCGCCCGTCGGCGTGCGATCGGCCACGTGACTCGAATCGCGACCGCCTCGGCCACCGGACGGACATTTCAGTCGTGACCCTCCCGGCTAACGCCGGGATCCAGTCACGGGTGGACTTTTCGGCCTCACCACAACCCAGTCCGCATTCTACCCGCGCGGAATAGGGTAAATCGCCGAAAGTCGATATACCTAAGTACCGCACGGGTAACCTACCGAGGGGTTGTACCTCGCCACAGCCGACTTCGGACACGGGCCGCTTAAGCGACCCGTTCCATGCTAACGGGATAACCGAGCGGTGTTATGCTCGCCTTGACGGTTCCGATTATTATCGGCGCGTCCGCCCACGACGAACCTTTTACGTGAAACAAGATGGAGACCCACAGAAGGAAGGACACAGCGACACGGGGGAAGAATTCAACAGAAGCACATTTTATTTACAACACGACAACGAATAGCACACATAAAGCAACAGTCAGAATAAGCAATTGCACATAATCATCAATAAAAGACAAAGGCAACAAAGAACAATGACGCAGAGCTACGACCGATTACGCGACACACGACCACTTACACAATTCTACTTCACGAGACACGGCGCCACACACCACGTTCACACAAAACCAAAAGAAAATGGAAGTCGACTTCCCTGAGGTGGTTGAGTCCTCGCGACCGTCACTCGCCGTGGCCCGCGAGCTCTCTCCGTGCCGAAACCCGAGAAGCGAGCAGAGAGAACCAAAGAACAAAACCCTCATTCGCCTCCGCTTCTTTATGCGCCCGGCGCCACGCCCCGTTCTCGGCTCCACCTTCCTTCGAGGCGCTTCGAGAAGGGGGGCGTTCCCTCTCGTTCCCTCCCACCTCCGGCTTGTGGGGGACGAGGCGAAGCCGTTCTGGTGCCGGGCCAAGGAAGGAAAAACAGCGGGAAAACGCGCGTCCCCGCCCTGGGGACCTCTCCCTCCCCTCTCGCGTTCGACGGCTTGCAACGCGCAAACCGTCGTACGTAGACCGCTGAGGATGGCGTTCGTTGTGTAGGTAGCGGGGTGAGATGGTGGCGTGGTTGTGAGGGTGGCGGGGCTGGCGTTGTTGGAGTGGTGGCTTGGTGGCGTTGTGTTTGGCGTTGAAGTGTGGTTGGCATTGTTGGTTCGAAAATAAAGCAGAACAGAAAAACGCCTACTCAAAGCGTCGCAGCCCGAATGAATCACATTAATTCCCTCTATACAACGGGTTTGGAGCTAACTACACATGTACTTCAAGAATACCTCTCACCTACGGGACCTTTATGATGTTTGCGAATTTCCACAGCCGTAACACTACCCCTCCCCTTTTTACAGAACTCGTCCCGAGTCGTCAAATTATTCGTGTGCCATCATGTGTAGTTCTCCCCTAGTACGTTTTACCTACGGATCCTGAGTGCGACATTCATGGTATTCGTGTCCCCAAAATAAATAACCTGAGGGCTGAGTAACTAACTAAACAAACTCACTCATTCAGACGACTTAAATAAAATTGCCGGCGCTAAGACATCCATGCCGGGGCGCACTCATATTTACATTACACAATACAACACTTAGCCTTATAATTTACACTAAACCATGGCCCAGGATCAATGGACTCTGCAGGAAAAAGAAAGAGTCAAAAGAAAACCGGTGCACGGCCCGCCACTGCAGGCCCGTGTTGCAGCTGCCAACAGGACAGTTCCTGCAGCTTGCAAACTGTTGCTTGATCTGGCGCACATGGCAATGAACAAGGGGGGCAAAGCAAAATTGGACAGAACGGGGCTGGTGAACAGGGGCAGTGGGCATGGCATGGCAAGGTGAGCAGGCGAACACAGCCTGCGAACCAGGCCGCTGCAGGCAAACACAGCCGGCAGATGAACTGGCCGGCACAGGCTTGCAGCAAAAACAGCCAGCAGTGGAGCTGACCGGCACAGGCCTTGAAGCACAGCAGCTGCAGATGATCCGGCTGGCACAGGCCTTGCAGCAAAACAACTACTGCCGATTAAGTGGGCCGGCCTCTCGCCGTGCCGTGGAGGTTGGTGGAGGGAGTGCGGTGGTGCTGGCCACTCGCAGAAGGCGGGCTCGGACCTACCCTACGGTCTCCCTCCCACCTATCGCCTTTGCCTGTCACTGTCCATACCCACCCCCTTAATTGTCAAAAACCAATTTAGCCCCAACTAATTTTTTTGTTTGTTTTTATTTTCATCCCTTCCCACTATCAATCGTCCCCTAACCCTTTATCGTCTCTGTTTGGCTAACCTATCCTGTCACCTAGCCACTCCAACCCCTACGTTCCCTTCCCGGAGGGGAATAAGGGAGAGCTAGCGTCCTGTGTCGAGGCCCAATTCAAGCCTCAGGATGGCCTCCCAGATCTCAGCGATCTCTAACCCAAAGTGGGTCCAGCGGCCCACAACGAGAGCGAAGGGATGGATGGTGCGGAGGGTACACTACCTAATCTACCCTATCCATTAACCTTTAAACTACCCCGGGGCTTTCAAAAAGCGCCTCTCGCTTAATCTATTGGTTCTAACAACCCAGATTCCCGTCGCCTGTGTTGGTGTCCTCACATTTCGGGCCTCGCCCTCTAATTTTCACTCGTGCCCTCGAGGTTTCGTGGCTGGGACGGTGGCTCCCCTTGGCAGGCACGACCCTCTGCCGAATCCCCTACGATGGCACCCCCGGGCACTACACCCTCCGAGCCTACCAGCTCCCTAAACACCGAGGAGTGCCCCCATGGCAACTCCCCTGAAACGCACACGTGGCAGGCTGGCGCCCCGGCCCCTTTCCGAGGGTCACCCGTGCCCACGACACTGCCCACGCGGCTAACGGCGCTCCGGGCCCCGCACCAAGCGGGCGCACCCGTGCCACTACGCTACCCCGGCCCCCCATGGGCCTTGGCCGACTAGCCCGGTGCCCGGGGTACCCACTCAGCGATACTCACCTTTCGCAGCCCGCTCCCAGCCCGTCAACAGGGCTCCTGCACCCCTCCAAACAGGTTTCGAGCCTACACTCCCACCAACAGCAAAACGACCTCCATTTTATCAATTTGACTAACCCAGCTAACTCACTCTACACTGACCCCGGGGTCCCTTGGGCGGGAGTCACTCCTCCCCCCAATCACTCATCGCACCATGCATTCCCCATTCGTCCATACACACAGACCCGCTGGCCTCACTCACTCAACATGTACTCACCTCACTACTCTTCACACACCACGCTGATCTCTGCCATCCTTCTATCTACCTCCCCTAACTAACTCGTGCTCCCACGTCGTCCTTATACTATAGCACGTTCCATTTAACCTACGTAGCTAAGCTACGTCCCCACTACACACTCAAAGTCGTCATTGTTCCCAATCTCTAAAATCAATTTTCCCTCCTAAATCTCATCTAAAACCCTCTACCTAATCCATTCCACGGGCCCCATGAGGACTTACCCTGCCCCATGAGACCGTTCTAGCTAAGCTAACCCTTCCCCTAGCTAGTTCCATCCTGTGCCCAGGTAGGGGGTCTTTCACCCCTTACCCGGGAATCCTGTTCACCCGAAAGCGAGGCTTGCTTTCGTTAATTTGTATTTCCAATTATGCGCAGCACCAGCGCGGCAACTCACAGCTCGCGCACTTTGCACCTTGCGGTGACGTCATGCAGCTGCACGTGTACCTCGTCCCTCTTGGACGGTACCATCCGGCAGGGATACCCTCCTGCCGGATTCCAACCCCACGTGCAGCCATGACGCCACCTGCGCACCCCCAAAACCCTCGCACTCCGAGGGGTTCCCAACACGAACACATGTGCTCTGCCCGTTGGAGCCTAACACACGCTGCGGTGGAGAACCCGTCCGGTCCAAATCCGTTTACCTGCCTAAACTTTGTCCGTCCGCGGGATCGGCAAATCCACCGCTGGCGTTTCCGGACCGGGTTTCACTCCCGCAAGCGAGCACGTGGGGGTCTCGTGCGCTGCACGGCACGGACCTCGCGCTCGCGTGCGGGTGAACCCGGCGCGGTCCCCATTCCAACTACAGCCCTACCCGGCTCCTGTCCCTCTGTCGCCGTCGTCGTCGCCATTCACCCACGCACACCTGCGTGTTACGACGCACAGACTCCACTCCATTAACTCACACCGGGAGACGCGGCTGCATGCTCACGCATGCCGACCGACATCTCCCTTACACACAGAGACTCACACAACACGGTCTCTCTCACACGGACCTCTCACTACACCCAACCTTTCACTTGCACAGGGGGTCCACTCACCCTGGGGTCTCATCCACACACGGCGTGCTGGGAGGCACGCACTCCGGCACACTTGCCACCCACCACTCACACACGGGGTCGCTTCCACACACGGGGACACACTCACACCTTGCGTGCCGCAAAGCACGCATCTCCGCACACTGCAAACACACCCCTGCACAACCACACTGGGGATTCGTGTCCCCACAGGGTTCCCGGGGCCTCTATACCCCCCAAGCTCCACGTGCACCATCCACAGCACTCGTCCCTTCAACTCCGCTTGGCACGACCGAACCCACCTGGTCGTGATTCGCCTCAAGGGGGCATACTCCTCCCTCGTTCCTGGAGGCAGCCATCCAGCTGCTCGCACCGGGTCTCCACAGGCTCCGGCAGCTCACCCCCATTATCCTCCACTACTTCTGTGTGTGTGTGTTCTGTTCCTTTAACCCGTCTTTATCATGCAGTCTCTCCTCTACTTTTTCTGTCTCCCGCGTCTCTATCCATTTATTAGTTTTGCTGTTGTCTCTGTGTCTATTAGACTCTGCTTCTTTCTGGCGTCTTTCCTTATCTTTACGTAGGTCAACCTTGCTTTCTCCTTAAGTCGCTCCCGTCCTTCCCTCTGTTTCACTCCTTGCTCTTTCAGGATCTCCGCGTACTCATCCTTGCTTTCCGTCTTAATTGTTCTTTTCTCTCCCTCCCAATTCCTTTCACCTCGTGTCTTATACATTATTTAGTTTCTGTTGGCTCCTCGTGTCTATTAGACTCTGCTTCTTTCTGGCGTCCTTCCTTATCTTTACATAGTTCAACCTTGCTTTCTCCTTAAGTCGCTCCCGTCCTTCCTCTGTTTCACTCCTTGCTCTTTCAGGATCTCCGCGTACCTCATCCTGCTTTTCGTCTTAATTGTTCTTTTCTCTCCCTCCCAATTCCTTTCACCTCGTGTCTTATACATTTATTAGTTTCTGTTTCTTTCTGGAGTTTTTCATTTCTCTGGACTTCAATTTTACTCTCTCCTTCAGTTCATTAATTTCAAACTCGTATAGTTTTTGTTTTCTCTCCCACTCTCCTCCTGCTTCTCATTTTCCAATCTCATCGTTTCTTTCAATTGGCTCATTTCCTTTTGTGTTTCATTCGTTGTTCTCTCATTACTCTCCCTTGTTTCCTCTCCTGTCCTTCCTTCTCCAGTTTCATGGTTTGCTTCATTTGGTTAATCTCCTTCTTGTGTTTCAGTTGCTGCTGTCTCATTACTCTTCCTTGTTCCTTCTCCTGCCCTTCCTTCTGCAGTTTCATGGTTTTCTTCATGTGGTTAATTTCCTTTGGTGTTTCATTCGCTGTACTTTGTCTATCTCTCGCACTCCAGCCTCGCCTTATTTTTCAATTGGTCACCTCGGCTTCATGTTCCTTTTGTTTTCTATCCCATTGTTCCTCTCGCTCTTCTCTCCAATCTCGTTGTGTCCTTCAATCTCCTCATTTCTCCTTCCTGCTTCATTCGTTGCTCCTTCAACTTCTCCTCGTATTCAACTTATTTTTTTCGTTTTGTCGTTCAATTTCAAATTCATACTCTTTCAGTTTTTATTCCACTGTCTTTCTTGTTCCTCATTCTGTATCTTCGTTATTTCTTTCAACTGACAGATTTCTTTCTCCTGTCTCATTCCTTGTTCTTCCAGTACTCTTTCTTGTTCCTCTTTTAACACTCTCAGTTCGTTTTGTAGTTCCGTCTCTTTGTTTTGGTGTTTCTGTAACTCAGACGCTTTCTTTTCTCATTCCTTTCTCATCTCCGCACACTCCGACCTTGCTTTGGCTTCTAACTGTCCTTCCGGCTTGCCCTTGTGGTTGTCTAGCCGTCTTCCCAGTTCCTCTGTCGCCGTTTTTACCTCCCGTCCCAGCTTATCAACTCTCTTCGTCATGTCTTGCAGTCTTTTCTCACACTCCACCATTTTTATTTCCTTCGTGCACGTCTCCGTCACCAATTAATTTTTCCCTCTCGGTTACGTCACTTTTTCCGTCACCTCCACACTTCTCGCCCAACACGTCTCCCGAATTATTTTTTCTCACCGCCTTCACCGCGGGCCTGACAACCGTTGCACCCCCTCCCAGCTCGTTCGCTCCCACACGTGGCGTCGCCATTACGCATTCGCTGTTGTTGCCTTCATGCCGCCCTGCAGGCTCCGGCCCATTTGCTGCGTTTCCACCCGCATTTCTTTTATTTCTTCTTCATTTCGTTTTTCATTTCGTTTGTGTTTGTTTCCACTCTGAGTGCGTTTCCATCCTTTTTTCGTTCATTCCATTTGTGTTTGTTTCCATCTGCTTGTTCACTCCTTTTATTTCGTTTTCATTCCATCCATTTTTCCTTCATTCCATTTGTGTTTGTTTCCATCTGCTTGTTCACTCCTTTTATTTCGTTTTTCATTCCATCCTTTTTTCCGTTCATTTCTGCCAGCATGGCGAATAGCTGGGCATATTAAGTGCACTCGGCTGAGCCGATTCGGCCAGGATCGGGGGTTTTGGTGGAGAGGGGGAGGGGAGGTGTTATACACGCGGCCTCTGCCGCCGCACCCATTTCGGGCTCTGCGTTTGGTTGGGGGGGGAACTGTTCTGCACACCAATGTCCTGCTCGGGGTCTACATCCTGGGCCATGGATTCTAAACATCTACATCCATTTCTATTACCCCGCTCCCGCTCGCGCTTGAGACGCCATCTTATCCCACGTAAGGGGTTAAATTTAGTTCGCTCGTAATTTAGAGGGAATCGGGGGTCCGCTCCTCTCACCCCTGGACCGATTCCCTATGAATTTAGCTTGAGACCGAGGCGGATTTGAATCCACACTCCTGTACACCAGTGTTGCGAATTCGCGCCCGTGCGGGGTGCGATCGGCCACGTGACTCGAATCGCGACCGCCTCGCCCACGGACGGACAATTCAGTCGTGACCCTCCCGGCTAACGCCGGGATCCAGTCAGGGTGGACCTTTTCGGCCTCACCACAACCCAGTCCGCATTCTACCCGCGCGGAATAGGGTAAATCGCCGAAAGTCGATATACCTAAGTACCCGCAGGGTAACTACCCCAGAGGGGGTTGTATCGCCAGGCCGACTTGCACGCCGTAAGCGACCCGTTCCATTGCTAACGGGATAACCGAGCGGTGTTATCGTCGGCCTTGACGGTTCTGATAATATGCGCGTCCGCGCGCCACGGACGACGAACCTTTACATGAACAAGATGGAGACCCAACGAAGGAAGGACGCAGCGCACACGGGGAAGAATTCAACAGAAGCACATTTTATTTACAACACGACAACGAATAGCACACATAAAGCAAACACGTCAGAATAAGCAATTGCACATATATCAATAAAAGACAAAGGCAACAAAAGAAAACATGACGCAGAGCTACGACCGATTACGCGACACACGGACACTTACACAATTCTACTTCACGAGACACAGCGCCACACACACACGTTCACACAAAACCAAAAGAAAATGGAAGTCGACTTCCCTGAGGTGGTTGAGTCCTCGGCGACCGTCACTCGCCGTGGCCGCGCGAGCTTTCTCCGTGCCGAAACCCGAGAAGCGAGCAGAGAGAACCAAAGAACAAACCTCATTCGCCTCCGCTTCTTATGCGCCCGGCTCCAGCCCCGTTCTCGGCTCCACCTTCCTTCGAGGCGCTTCGAGAAGGGGGCGTTCCCTCTCGTTCCCTCCCACCTCCGGCTTGGGGGACGAGCGAAGCCGTTCTGGCGCCGGGCCAGGAAGGAAAAACAGCGGGAAACCGCGCGTCCCGCCCTGGGACCTCTCCCTCCCCTCTCGCGTTCGTGTTACGCTTGCAACGCGCAAAACCGTCGTACGTAGACCGCTGAGGATGGCGTTTGTTGGTGAGGTAGCGTGGTTGAGATGGTGGCGTGGTTGTGAGGGTGGCGGTGCTGGCATTGTTGGAGTGGTGGCTTGGTTGGCGTTGTTGTTGGCGTTGAAGTGTGGTTGGCGTTGTTGGTTCGAAATAAAGCAGAACAGAAAAACGCCTAACTCAAAGCGTCGCAGCCCGAATGAATCACATTAATTCCCTCTATACAACGGGTTTGGAGCTAATTACACATGTACTTCAGAAATACCTCTCACCTACGGGACTTTATGATGTTTGCGAATTTCCACAGCCGTAACAATATCAATATACATCATCCAGAAGCGAGCCAGGTCTCCATGTTTGGTTCGCAGAAATTGTAGGTATTTCGCGAACATGTCAAAGATCTGTACACATGAATCATATCGAGAGCAGCAGCGAGAGTCTCGTGGCAAACATCATCCTTGATGCTGCGAATTTTTGGAGTCAATGCTTCGAATCTGGGGTTCCTTGTCAGGATGATTGCTTTCTATCCACACCTGGAAGCCTTTCCAAATGAGGCGCATTAGTGCCTCGTACATCAACTTGTGGAGTCGCACAGCACGGTTGTATTGCTTGCCTTCCAGAACCTGTTGATGGAACCTTCAGCGATGACTCCTGACTCAACAGCTACATCCCGAAGGCCTGCATCTCCAAAATTTTCCCAATGCTAGACATGAAGTTACAGATTGTATGGAAGTTCCCATCATGAGCACGATTCTTCCATATCGATCGACATCTTTCCATGCTATTTCGTCGCCTAGCAATAGTGCCTGGTCTAGCACCACCGGTATACGCTCAAGCTGAAGTGATGCACTGTGTTGAGAGATTCTCTGATGATTTCTTGCACTGTTGCCATATCTGTGGCAGGCGCGTTTTAGTCGGCAGGTAGCCAACTACATCTTCCGTAACCTGAACATGATATCTCTAGTCATGATGTTTGAAACAGTCCACGAACTGATTGTCTGGTCGCATGGTTCAGCATGCGAGTCATAATCCATACGTGATTTCGGCGCTGCGCAAGTGATGTTGCGCCTGCAAGAGTGTCAGAAGATCTGCTGGCTTGATTGCAGGTGGGCCCTCTCGTTTTCCTGCGCTGTATATTGGAAGTAAACCGCTGGTAGACGGGATATAGATCGCTTCTATCTGCTTTGGATGCTGACGATGGAGGTTGGGGCGGCAAACACGACTGCGACTTCGGTTGGACGATGATACCGTTGATGCGATGCGATGTTCCGCCACCACTCAGCGATTCCTCTAGCCTGTCGATGTTATCGAATGCTATACAGTCGGGACCGAATGGTGCACATGTGACGGAAGTGGTACTGTATCTTTCTCCACACTTGCTAATTTGTCTATGCATAGCGCTGTCTCGATTTCTTCAGAACGGTGTACGAACATCCGTGCCCGAGTCGATTCAATATTCTGATGACTCTGTATTACGGTGAGCGTTTTGATGACCCACGGAAGTAGGAACATGCTTCGATGTTCTGATGGTGCCCGGTGTACAGCAGTGATGATATCTTGAGCCATCGACCATACCAGTGTGTCGGACGCGCAGAGCTATCCCCACTCCCGGAAATCAAAGTATGCAGAAATACACGAAGAGAGGTGTATCTTCACGTATCTGAAGTGAGTTCTGCTGGCTGAGGCGGCCAACTTCCATTGTAATGAGCATCTTTGATCTCGTGTCGCAGTGAAGTAGCTGCACGCACAATGTTACTGTCATCGTCCGTTCATTCAACTGCTTCAGTTCTGATTTCAGGTTTAGCACTCTGCAGCTATCTCTCGCTTTGTCAGATTATCGGGCATCAAGTATACACGGTGTTTCACATTGAAGAAGATGAGCGATTCTCCAAACTCTCTTTGTAATGTGCGTTGCAGATTCTTCTTGATGGAGTCACGAACATGAACTGAACACTGATCTGAAGACAGGATATCTGTTGCAACATCAACTATTGGAACTATCCTCGGGTTCAAGAACAAGTCAGTGCGAATGAAATTGAATAGACATCGTATCATTCTTGTTGCTGATATTCTCTTCAATGTCAGTTTCTACTTGAGGTTTTTGGGGCCGTGTGTAGTTTCTATAGCAGGTGAAGTGGTAGTGAGCCTCAGCTGCAACCATATCTCGTGTAGTCAATGCCAAAACTCTCTCATCATTGCGAGCTGTCGCAGCATCTCTTATTGTTTATCTGCTCGAAGCTCAACAGCCGAGACAATTGTTTCACGGGTACGATTCCTTTACGAATTTATCAGCACGCTGGCAAAAATGCATTTAGCATCGTAGACCCTTGAAGTTGATCCGGTCTCTTTCCGTGATTGTCGCGCGTCGCACCGCATCGCCAGTATCAACTGAAGAACTTCTAGCTGGATTGGTCAAAATTGCTAGGTGTTTTTTGTGAGTAAAGTCTGATCTACAAGCCTATGGTACAATATTGGAATACTAGGAAGTTCAACTGCGCCTTCTTGGACTAGCTTTATAATTGGATAAAGTTTCTAACTGCGGCTGCGTCGCACAATGTCTTCCAAGAACTGTTTCCAGCTGGCTTGCTGGAGTTCCGAGAGTGGCGACTTCTTGCTGCAAATGATGCACGTTCCGGACTCAGGTTCAAAGCTTCACCCGTTTCGCCTCGACACCGGCCATCTCAGCTGAAAGAACAAAAAGACTGACGTAAGATTTGTGATAGCCGAAAAGCTCGCCAGATTACATAGAAATACTCATCAAAGTCAGAGAAACATGTTTGGTGGGCAATATCTCAGGTTTCAGAAAATGCATGATGGACATCTGAGAACGGTAGCTTAGTGCCCGGATGGACGCCATCTTTGAACCACCCAGCGCGAAAAAAATTAATATAAATGGCGGCCATTTTGAAATCCAAGATGGCCGCCAAAGTGCAGATTTCCCTATGTAACAGTTTCCGCCTGCTTATTAGAAATCATATGGTGTCAAAATAGTCTCCGTACGACTTTCCTAACTTGAGTTATCGTCAGAATGATAATGCCAGCGGCGGCCTAAGTAATTTTCGGCCTTCATATATATTATTTGTACACTCGTAAGAAATTATATGTTGTATTTTTTGATTATTTTTACAGCAGATGAACGGTGTAGCAGAAATGCATAATTTGGAAAATCATACCAGTGATGTTTCACTAAAAAACAGTACAAGTTTAATGAAAAAATATTAAAAAATATATGATTTTTTGTCCATAATGATTTTTATTATAAATAATCTATAAACAAAAAACTTCATATTATTTTTTATTTAGACGGTACAGATCGGACGTATATTTAGTCGTCAACCGCACGTCGATAGCTAGTATAGAACTCCAGATACACGTGCAACAATGTACCCACCAAATGGGCATTTTCGCGCTGGGTGGTTTCAAAGATGGCGGCCATCCGGGCACTAAGCTACCGTTCTCAGATGTCCATCACACCTTTTCTGACACTTGAGACATTTGTCTAATGGAAATTCATAATGAGAATTCTCCCCCGCCGGAGCATTACTTTTGGCTGGCTCAAGGACTAAAATGGGACAACGGGAAGGGGAGTTCGACTGTCCACACTGTATTACACTGTACGTCTATCAGTGAGATAGAAAACGTTAATTGTTCATTCTGGTGGAGGTATACGCTCTACCGAGTGCCGGTCTCGTCCCGGACTCAAAAAAAACATTAAAAAAACAATGGAGTAAATAAACGTCATCAGCCGAGCCAGGGTGTGTTCCGTTAGCAAGCGGCTTGCTAATGCTTGCCAAGCCACTCGTTCCATATCAACCGCTTTGCAAGTGCTCGGCAAGCGGAACAATCGACACAACGAGATGTACGGGGTGTTCAGGGGTCGAAATGGTCTTGAAACTGTGTTGGGGGTGTAAAGGGTCTGTGTTGTCTAAAGATCTAAAAGTTTCGTTCCAATAATATGTCACGGAATTGATAGACGGACGTAGTCACGTGGGTCCATCGACACTTCACCTCCATCCCGGCAGAGGAGAGGTGGAGTTTGAAAATTTCAGCTCAGTCTCAACTCTAAAATTGTCTTAAAAGGGGCTAAAGGGTGTATGTAGAGTATGAGGAGAGAATTGGGTGATGTAGATTGGGAGACTCTAACAACAGGACAATCAG
>CM068962.1:52940346-52950539 GCA_035128595.1 Eptatretus atami
ACATCACCAATGTGTTCTTGTAGTAGGAAGGCATTGTGACCAATGGAAGAAACGATTATCTTTCATGACACAAAGAAAAATTAAACTTTCACTCATTTAGTATCAACATGGCTACTTCGAATCTCTGCTTGGCTTTTTTTTCTCCAAAAAGCCACACTTAAAATAACCAACCCTTGAATTAAGCCTTAAGTAAAAGCCAAAAAATCTTTATTAACCTGTCTGACTGAGCAGCCTTGTCTTTTTTGATGGGGAACCAAAAACACTGATCAAATTGTCCACAAAGAAGGCAAATACATGTTTTTAATCCCATAAAATGTTATGCGGAAAAAGATTAAACTTCTCAAATGCCTATTTTGAGAGGAAAGCGTTCCTACCATGCCTTGTACTTTCTTGATCTTCATCACAGATTGTTTGCATGAAACTCTCTGAAGGACTTCTCCAGTTTTTTATGCATGAAGCTCTGTCTTCATGAAGGTGACTCCCCAGGCTTGAAAATTACAGTAATTGATCTGCATTGCCTCGCCTGCTTTGCCTTCACTTCAAATTCATGCATGCCGACATCACGATCCTGCATTATGTGCTTTCCGCCCACTGTTGCCCTTTGCCCTGATGACGTTCCCTTAGAGTACGTGGCCACCACCTGTGTTGAAGCAGTTGCTCTTCATATACTTGGTGTCCCTCATTTACACAGGTGTGTTTCTATTTTTTATCCACTACTGGTAATTTTAGAAAGAGTTTCCATGAACAGGGAAGTTGAAATACGCAAAAACAATAGCCATAATTCACTGTGAAAAATTTGCTTTCATTGAAAAAAACAAAAAAAAACATTGACACTTGGATATCTTCCCATCTGCCACCGAAGGAATTGATTTTAGCTGAAGATCCAGTCCATATCCAGATACCAGAAATATTTGTTCATTCTTTCCCATGAAGATAGCGGCCAAAACTATATATAGCACAATATCTCAAAAGTTACAGACGATTACAGACAAAACTTTGTGTGGACAGTTTTGAATTTGTGATGAGAACGAATCGTATTCGATTTTGATGAAGAGATTCAGATCTGCATCCAAATACAAATTTTTTTAAATTCTTCCACATTGATAGGGTTGAAAGCAAATACTCAACTACACTGCGCCAGTAAACATATCTCAAACAGGAATGAACGGATTATGACAAACTTGATGATAAGTTGGGTAGAGCTAAAAAGACACAAGTAAATTAGATTTTGTGAAGGAAAAGATCAGATCCGGCCTGTAATTGGATACAAAACGTAAACTGTTCAGCCTGTGCGAGGGTATGCTGCCGTCCCGAGGCCCATTCTAGTTTGGGCAATGATTTTTCACCATCGAGAGATGCGACCAAAAACAATATAAACAATTATCGTTAATCACAATCATTACGAAAGTATGAACGGATTCGGGTGACAACTTGGTGCGCACGTGGGGTGTGCTGCCCAAGGCGACTTGATCGGTTTTTCAGTGAAGTCCGGTCTGATAACAGAATTTAAAGTAGATTCTTCACCATCAAGAGTGGGACCAAAAACAGTATAAAGCCATATCTCAAAACGTTGTGGACAGATTTGCGACAAAACTTGGGAGACCAAGTTGGTGTGATGCACAAGGTGAAGCCGCTTCAATTTTGGGTGAAATCTGGATCCGATACTGAATTTTAAAGTGATTTTCACAATGAGAATGCGGATTTAAAACATTTATGGCATGATATTTCAAAAAGTTGATGATTATGCCAAAACTTGCGGGATGAGTGTGAAGATGACCAGAACAAGATGACCAATTTTGTTTCAGATCTGAATGCCAGATCCGCGCCTATTCAGTGGGCTACAAAACCAAAATTTTCTGCCTTGGCTGAGTATGCTGTCCCACCCAAGCCTGCCTGTCTAGTCTCCTATTGTTTCCGAGTCTGAGACTACTACCCAACCCTGTCATGCGTGCCCTCCCTACCCACTATGAGTTTTACTCCTCTCAAAAACAGGCCGACCCCTTATCCTGTCACTGCCTGAAAAAAAATTGATGCTTCTGTGATTACATCTGCTCACTACCCAGTTACCAATTGTATTATAAACCTCTGTATTTCACTCTTGCCATGCACCTCGACGTATTGAGGGGAAAAACATTAAGTATAACTCGAGAGTTAAAGAAAACGAAACCCCACACATGTCAAGTATATACTGTACTTTAATTTTGATAACAATAATTATTTGAAAGACAATTGAAAAACCCGGAAATTTAGTTCCCACCAAAGCATCTCATATAAACCTTGATGTAATGCAATAAGACGATGTGTGAACACAGGTTTAGGAATGGAGAATTTATTCATCACCATAGAATGCAGCGTCAATCAGCATGGTACATCGCAAGATCGGCGGCCTCTTCTCACCGATACTGCCACCCATTCACATGCCACGACCTCTCTTGCTATATGTCGATATATAGCCATGGTTCTTGGAAGCATTATGAAGGCGATTTGTGTTCTTGCAGTGTTCATGTCGATGAATTCGATAATTCTATTCAATAAATGGCTTAAAGAGTTTAATGGCATATAAATAAATCGATTCCGTTTACCGCCCATTTTGCCTCAAGTTCTATTACATCACTCGATCTAACATGTTCCCTTAGATCTTCAGAGCTGGTTGTTCTGTCTTCAACATCCTTAAAACAGTACACGTCTTGTTTGAAATGAATTTCATTATTCCCTTGACTGCCAGGCAGGCAAAAGGAGTAAAAATATTGTCTCACTCTCTGTGAATACGCAGTGGCGACAAGTTCAGAGCTAAAGTACAGAAACTCAAGATTCTTTCCGATTAATGCTTCAAAATATAACATTAGATTATATATAGTTGTTCCTTGATCATTAAACTGATAAGACAGAAAGAGGGATGATTGATGGAAAATGAACCAATTCTTCACAACGATGTTTACTTTGCATCCGCGGGGGTAATTACCTTTTCACGAAAGAGCATTCTTGTATGGGGACCTTTTCTTTCTCCCCTTTTCCCCCTTTCCTTCCCTCTTCCCTTTCTCCTTCCCCACACGCGTTCAGAACCACCAGCCCCTGAATTGGCCAGAGGAGGAAGAGTCCTTTTTGGTTCGTGTTCTGCCAGAAGACAGCCATGAAAACAAAAGATTATGTTTCAATATTGGAATATGACAAGACTAGGACACTTCAACCTTGATAAACTTCACCGACAAACTGGTTACCATATAACTTGTTGAACGCAACTCACCATTTATAATCACATTATCAGCCAACCCAGCTGAAGACAATGTAATAGGGAAAAAATATATCAAAAAAGAATGTTGTTAACACGCATTTGCAAGCTCTTCCAACAACTCAAGGATAAGCAAGTGAACACCATTCATTTTCAATCGACATATCAGGCCTGATGTCTGTCTGTTGTGACATTTCAGTTCATCAGCATTATTTGCATTATTGTATTTGCCGAAAAGAACATGCTTCCATGCACAGGGAAGTTGAAATGGCAAAACAAAAAGAATAACCAACTGCTGAGAAGTTTTGTATTCATATAAAAAAATAAAAAACCATTCCCCCTGCAATTATCTTCTTTCTCTGTTGTTTCCACCAGTTCTTGAGTCCTTCAAGAACTGCTCGCAATCCCCCACCACGTGTGTCTCATAAATAACTGATGAGGCTTGTCTACTCTCGATGAAAAGCAGACCCCCTTAACCTAACTGCTTACTCAAAAACAATTGATTGCATCTGTGCATTATCATCTCCCTGTTACCCAATTGCCACTTTAAGTCTTGATAACCTTCAAGAAACCCACACTGCCTTCAAAAAGTATTCAACCCCTTGACTTTTTCAGCATGTTGTTGTGCCTGTCCAGGATTGAATTTAAAATGGAGTAAATATAATTTTTATTCTCACCGATCTACAGAAAATACTCCATCATGACAAAGTGAAAACATGCATTTGGAAAATTTTACGAAATCTATTGCAAAATTACAGCCTTCAATCTTCTGGTCTCTGTATCGGCTGTTCACGGCGGATTTGGGTTCTCCCATTCTTCCTTGCAGATTTGCCTTCAAGCTCTGCCTCAAGTTGGATGCAGAGAATCGGTGCAGCAGCAATATCAAGTCTTTCCAACAGAAGTTCTCAATGGGAGTCAAAGTCTGGACCTGGCGGGCCACTCAAGGACATTCACATTATGTTCTGAAGGCCATTCAGTGTATGCTTTGGCTGCATGCTTCTGGTAATTTCTTGGAACCTTAATCTTCACCGCAGTCCAATCTTTTGACGCTGAAGCAGTATCTCCTCAAGACGTGCCCTGTATTTGTTCCATTTATTGTTTCCTCTATCCTTACAAGTATTCCCAGTCCCTGCCACTGAAAAGCTTCCCAAAGCATCATGCTGCCACCACATGTTCACAGTCAGGATGTGTAAAGATCGGTGATGAGCTGTGCTCGCGTTCCGACAGACGTAGTGCTTTGCCATTCAGCCAAAGAGTTCAACTTTGCATCTCATCAGACCCACAGAATCTTTTCCGCTCAAGCTCGCAGACTCTTCCACACTCCTTTTTGCCAATACTCCAGGCATGCTTCTTGTGCCATTTTCTCAGGGTGGCTCCGTCTCGCCACTCTCCCATAAAGCCTCGATTGTTAAGTGCCATGCTGCAGAGATTGTTGCCCTTCCGTCAGGTTCTCTCATTCAGCAAGGAACTAGTTGTTTTTCAGAGTGGTCATTAAAAGATTGATCGGTCCCTCCCTGACCAAGGTCCTCTGCGCCCCAGTTGTTCAGTTTTGTCAATGGTCAGATTCTTGGAAAGGGTGTGGGCGTCATTCCATATCCTTTCCATTTCCTAATGATGGAGCTCACTGCCCGCTACTTGGAAACTTTCAACATTCAGAAGCGAAATTGGTTTATTCCCCTTCCCCAGATTGATTGCTCATCAAAATTCTATCTTGGCGTTTTCCACATGCCTGTCAACCAAATCCCAATCGATTCGTCCTTGTTACATACCAACCTGCCGCCAACCAAAGCTTCTCGTCCGAATTCGTCCACAAGTTTTTGAATGATCATGCCCAGCATCGTTCATTGTTCACCCAATCACTCAAGGTGAAAAATTACTTTCAAAATTCTCAGACCGATCCGGATATTCACCAAAATGAAATCAATTGTTCCGTGTTACACAGCCCAAACATGCAAACAAAGTTTTGTCACGAAATCCATCCACAACTTTTTGATAATATTTTGTGCTCACAAACAACACACAGACTGGGCTGAAAACATAACCTCCATTCTCCCTCGGTGCGCCGGAGATATTACCTTTGAAGAGACCAGAATTGAATTTGGTTTGGAGCAATTGTTTCTCTCATGCGGGTTCCAGAAAGCATTGGCCGATTGGAAAGTTGGAGGAAAAGCGCCACGATGCTGCTGAAGTTCTGCAAGGAACAGCAAGAAAAACAAAATATTTTAAATCTTTACTTCTCGTCCAGAACTCCAAAACCATTGATACCTCGTCGCCATAAAACTTTGCGAGGAAACGAGGGGAATTCCAAAAGTGCCCGAGTGAAAATTGGTGAGTTTGGGTTCATAAAAACATCCCTTGAAATAATTTAACAGCCTTAATAATTATTAACCTTATCAGGTGAATCCTCGACCACTTCACTCTTTATGGGTCTGCAGCGCGTATCCTGCGGTTACCCTTGTTGGAACTGAGGCCACCATGTTTTTTGGCCTCAACAACTCATTTATCATACCTCGGCAATCCGCTGGTCATTGCAATGTTATAAACGCCTGCAGAGACCACCAGCATTCGGGCTTATGCTTTCATTTCTGTTACCAGTAGCGATAACCTTTAAGAATCTCTTAAACTTCAGCCGAATTACAAAAATTATACAGCTCGCAGAGATTCGAACTTTAGCAGCAGTTCGAGCTTGATAAAAAAAGAGTTCATTTGGCCCAATCGGACATATTGTTTGCAGGTGCCGGGTTCGGCGGCGACACGACCGCTAGGGGGAAGCAGTTAGAGTCGGCTACCACTGATCACACCGGATAATTCAGGTCGTGACTCTCGGATAAGTCCGAAAGCGTCACGGGTCCCTTACAGGACATGAATGCCAATAATGGAACCTCTTTCTGTGCAACAGTGGCTGACAACTTCCTTTTGATGGCAAGCGTCATAATGAAGATAATTCGAATGCGCGTCTGTTTTAGTTGATTTGTGCGCCATCGCATTTCTTCTTCAATTGTAACTTCCTGTTTATCTCCAGATTTATGTTAATCTTACCCCTAAAATAAAAAGGGAAGGATACTGTTTTTCTTTTTTCATTATTATGTTTTTATTTGCCCTCAAATAAATTCTGCCCCCACCCCCTTATCCCTTCCACCATTTCATAATCCCCAATCTCCCACCCACTGCTGATTTCTTACACCTCACTGCTGAACACCAACCCGCATATCCGGCATTCAATCTCAAACTTTTGTGTGTTCTCGTCTCCTTCGATCCCTTCCACTATGTCAGTCTTGCTAACCCAACACCCTCGTCCATTTCACTTACATGAGCCTCAACATTCGTGAAGGATAAAGAGGAAGTATACTCTGTTGTTGACCACAATCTCGCATATCACCATTTCATTCCTCCGCATAATTAATAATTAACGCTTACCTTCATTGGGCGGTGTATCGAGGAACACCTTCCCGTGGAATGCGTTGTGAAGCAAAACGTGCACACCTCGTACCTTTGTAATTAAATGGTACTTTTTTTCCCAAACAGGTATCTTCATTTAATGATCGCAAGATGCCGTTGTCAGTCGTACAATGCTACAATAAAAAGAAAAATTACCTGTGAGAGAATTTATCTTTACAAACAGAATCAGATGACCTCCGGACACTGGAGGCTTCAAAAATACCGAGACAATGCGCCAAAAGAAGCGTATGCCGTGTCGTTTCTGAGAAGCAAGAGGAATAAAATAAAAAATGTCAATCGCCCATAGAGATCAAATTATTTTCAACATTACAGAAAAACATTCAATTTCAGATCAGAACATACTATATATTATAAAAAGCTTGCAAAGTGTTCTGTGGTGTGTGTCTGCTTGTGTGTTTCTCTGTGACCTATGCACGCGCAAAAGCTACTGACTGCACCTCACCAAACTTCACATGCTGACAGAACATTGACCCGGAGTGTCGCGAGCCTAAAAGAATTCTACTTCTAGCACTTCCGGTTACCGAATTATGACGTCATCACCTGCCATTCGTAACGTTATTTTTTTCAAGTTCAGCCGATTGACATGGGGCCAACGCCATTTGCATAGAATGAAAATAATGCTACAGTCAATGAAGACAATGATTTTCGACTTCGCCGCGTTTCCGAATTAGACGTCATCACCTGATGGTAATGTTAATTTTCAAGTTCCAGCCCTATTGACATGGGACCAACAGAATTTGCTGGAGAATGAGAAATTAATACTTACAGTCAATTGAAGACAATGACTTCGAGCTTCCCGGTTTCCGAATTATGACTTATGCATTCGACACACTTGCAAAACATGCACCGTATGTATATTATACCGCTAATGATATACATAATATCTGCTAATCATATTTATTAACTTTTCTTTGTTTCATTAATTGTTATAACCATGGTTATTAAAAACCATTTTATTTTTACTGATATAACGTTTTTACATCACTTCGGCCTGATATTGGGAATCAGCCGATCAAATAATCTAAATGCACAATTAAATTATATTTTTTTAGATGATGCGGAGATATCTTTATTAAAACCAGTAGAAGAAATATACACCATGTCTGAGTATTTGGGTCTTTCATGATCTCACGACGATGCCCCTTTTATCTCCAGGGACGCATCATTCCCCATGACAAAAAGCGGAAGCAAAAAGGGTCATAGCCGACGACACTGGATTCCAAATATGCCGGGGTATTGTGTTGTTGTCTGTGTTTGTTTGAACTATCTCTCATGGTGCACGCGTGAGTATGAAGCTCACTACGTTCGCTATTAAATAGCTGTGACGCCGTGTATAAACACGCACGGACGTTATGATTTCTATGTTGCAATATTAAACGCTGTGCCGGTGATATAAACACGATGCGTTTTGATTTCTATGTGCAATATTAAACGCTGTGCCGCATGCTATAAACACGATCGGGTTTGATTCTGTTTGGAATATTAAACGCTGTGCTGCGAGTATAAACACGATCCGGTTTGATTTCTGCTTGGACATATATAAACAGCTGTGCGATGTATTAAACACGATCGGGTTTGATTTACTGAATATTAAACGCTGTGCGCGTGTATAAACACAGATCGCAGGTTTGATTTTCTATGTTCGACTATTTAAAGCGCTGCTGCGGTGTATTAAACACGATCGGCGTTTGATGTTTCCATGTTGACGAATATTAAACGCTGTCGGTGTATATAAAACACGATCGAGTTCGATTTCTATGTTGTAATGAATATTGTATCCAACACTATTAAACGTGTGTTGGTTATTTTGTGTGGTGCGTCAGTGTGTGCTGTGTTGTCAGTGTATGTCGTGTGTGTCAGTCTATGTGCTGTGCGTACAGTGTGTGTGTGCTGTCGCATGTGCTGTGTGCGTCAGGTGTGTGTGTGTGTGTTTGTGTGCTGCGTCAGTCGTGCTGTTTGTGTGCTGCGTCAGTGTAGTGTTGTTGTGTGTGTGTGCTGTGTGTGTCATGTATGTGCTGTGTGTGTCTATGTAGTGCTTTGTGCTGGTTTGCTGTCAGTGTATGTGTGCTGTGTGTGTGTGCGTCAGTGCTGTGTGTTTGTTGTGCCGTCAGTGGTGTGTGTGTGTTTGATGTGTGTGGCAGTGTATTGTGTGCTGTGTCTATGGTGCGTCAGTGGTGTGTGTGTGCGTGCTCCGATGTGTCGTGCCCCGTCAGTGTGTGTGTGTGTGTGTGTTTGTTGTGCGTCAGTGTGTGTGTGGCCGCCAGTGTGTGTGGTGTGTCGTATGTGTGGTTTGTGTGTGCCCCGTCAGTGCTGTGTGTGGTTGTTCAATTTATGTAATGTGTGGCAGCCTCCACAATTTTTACAATTAACTGTGCACATATACATCGTCAGACCCGCCGTCATCCACGGATTCCTGTGCCGCAGCACGAGTACCCTGCTAGTATATGGCTATAGATAATATATATATATTATAGTATACTATATATATATATTATATATATATATATATATATAATCATAATATATATATATTATATAATATATCATATATACTCGGTAATGCACCCGGCGACTGCCTGGGTTCTTTTGAACGAATTTAACATCAACATAGTCTGACGCGAGCACAGTAACAGTTCCCGATGGGCCATGGCAGTCATAGGCTAACGGGGTTGAGTGAGGGGAAACACACTCCCTCTCCTCACCCCCCCCTCCCCCCCCTAGCCGAGGGGGCCTTGCCACATATCGTCTGGAACCTCCTGGGCCGCATCCCGACATTTTTGTTTGAAGTGGGGTTAAGTCTCCCTATCTTTCACCTATTCGAGGGCAGATGTGAGCGCCCTCACGTACCAGACAATTAAGAAAACGAAAATACTTAAAATCAGATATGTTTAAGATATATTGTATGCATTGGGCCGTGGTATAATCGTGGGTACGCACCGGACATGTCAAATCGCTGAGACTTGAAAAATTAACGTTACGAAATCAGTGATGCACGTCACAATCGAAACCGGACAGTCGGAAAATCCGGAAGTACACATTCTTTAACATACGCGGACACTTCGGGTACATTCTGTACAGCATGTGACGTTTGGTGAGGATCAGTCCAGTTACTTTTTCGCGTGCCCATAGTCCACAGAGAAACACACACCAACATCACAGACGAGACCACACCTTTCACTTTATATATATATATATAATATATATATAATATATATAAATATAAATACATATATATATATAGTTGATTGTTGCTGCCGGCTCGGGTTCAAACCCGTGACGAAAACGAACCACGAGTGGGGGGGGGGGGGCAGTAGAGTCGTCTCCACCGAGCACCCCGGATTTTAGGTCTTGACTCTCAGATAAGTCCGAAAGGTCAAGGGTCACTTCAGGACCGTGCTCGCCAATTCTCTGACAGCGTGGGGTAGGGTTAATTGGCTAATTTCAATATACCTAAGTACCCACGTCGTCAAATTACCGGGGAAGTCACACCCTCAACGGACTCTGT
>CM068962.1:52997088-53007806 GCA_035128595.1 Eptatretus atami
TCTTATTAATGTGGTGACGTCCAATGTCACGACTCGTATATTGTTGCGGTTCTGCAAAACCGCATGCCTCAAAGGCAATGGCACCCAACATACAGTGATCCCCAGGAAGTTATTTCGTTCGTCTTCGTGCACTTTGAGCTCCCCTCATGTCTCGTGGAGTAACCACGAAATTTTCACCACATGTTCTCCTCCTTCCGATGAACTCCCTCCTCTCCAGGTATCTCAGATTGTTTTCAAGGCCTCATGTACATTTGAAGACTGAACAACGCAACTTCGATCATTAAATGAAGATACCGTTTTGAGGAAAAAAAGTAACATTTTAATTACAAGGTGACTAGGTGATGCACGTTTTGTCCACAGCGATCCCGGAAGGTGTCTCGTATACACCGCCCAATGAAGGTACGTTAATTATCACATTTATGCGGAGGAATGAAAATGGTGATATTTCATGAAAAAATACTTTGTGGGACGTGAACGCAGTTACTTTCTGCCTTTCGCAGGAATTCACCAATAATTGGAGCCTTTTTACAACACACCGAAAGTCATAGAAAAATGATATGATGGAGGATAGAAAGTTTATTTACTGATTACTACGAGGAAAAGAAGAAGAGTAGAAAATATGCAAACAATGCAGGTTCATGCGACGTGTGTCACTGTCGCCTTATCTCATATATAAAGCTGAGTTTGGATGTGTGGGTCTGAACAAGGTACGTTTTCATTACAATGAAAATACTCATTCTTAATATTAAAAGTCTAATTTTTAAAAATGTCCTTTTGTCGGTGTTTTGAATGTTCTGCATGCTGTCGAGATGTCCAGTGGTGTGCTCAGTTACCAAGCAGCTCGCTAGCGCTTGCCAAGCCAGCCATTCCTTATCAACGGTTTCCAATGGAGTGCTTGCTTGAGTGTTTATGCCGCTTGGCAAACGCTCAACAAGAAACTTGGAGACGAAACACACACGAGATGCACGACATGGCGATGATGGTAAATATCTACAGTAACATTATTTCAGCCATATCGATGAGTTCGTCCCTCAAGGGGTGGGGTGAGAGGAGGCATGGGAAGGGGTGGGGTGGGAAGAAGGAGCCGACGTTGCCTGGCAACACCGGGTACCCCTGCTCATGTTACATAAAACATTTGTATTAAAGGTCCAGGAAAACGATCTTTTGTTCTTCCATGGCTGTACAAACCCTCGAACATCATCAATCACTGACATAGGATCTCCCTAAGCCTGGTGTTGGCTTAGTGGTTAGGGTGGCGGCTTGGGATCCTAGGTCCTGAGTTCAAGCCCCGTTGGGCCACTGAAATAATACACCAGGAGGTTGACTCAGCCTGTCATCCTTCCGAGGTCGGCAAAATGAGTACCAGTGCACTGGTCATCAGCGGCATAGCCGCGTCCCAACCAATGATGCAACCAGCAGCCACAGGCTGCACTCGATAGATAGGTGCGGATCTCCAAAGAAAAGTTTCCAAAGTTGAGAAGGAAGAATCTGGAAGGTAAGGGTGTGCAAGTAAAGAGAGGTACAGATACAGTACATTCTGACGGGAAGTTCCTTGACGTGATCAGAACTGAAGCACTTCCTACACTCTCGTTGCGCCTCGACCAGTCGCACTACCCCATATCATCCTGAAGGGAACAGCGAGTGTAAGTGTTAAAATGGTGTGATTTGTTAGAATATTAATATGGATGTCAAATCAAGAGAAGCCTATCAATCCCTGGAGGATGTTCTGCCAGATGCGTGACATGCTATACGTTCACTCCTCTTGACTGCTACAAATGTTACTCCACAAGTGCGTTTATTCAATTACCATCTTAGGTCTACAAATGGGTTATCAATTCCTCCATGGCTTTCCTCATCTGGACCTGTTCTCTTGAAAAGTCACGTGTGACAATCAAACTATGGCCCTGTCATTGAGGAGGTGGAACTGGTTGAGGCTAACCCTCAGTATGTTCACCACATTTCCCTGATGGTAAAGAGATGTCTGCGACTCGGCGTGACCTGGCACCATGTGATGAAGTCGAAAAATATGGTGATAGATTCTCCTGTTCATAAACCACCTGAACTGGTCTCGGACGCAACCGCGAAGTGGGGGGTGACTGATTCACAAATGTGAAAACGCCCAATCATAATCCACCATATATGATATTGTTACGAATTTGGGAATTCGATTGCACACGACATACAGGTTCCTTTAGTCAGCTATGTCGATAAGTGCTTGTTCCCCAGATAGCTCACCTTCCATTGTTAATGTTTAGAAATCAATTAGATGCACTGCGGATCGATTTAATAGTTAGGGAACGAAACAATGGAGACGTCCCTTCCCTCTTCTGCGAAGAGGAAGAAGAACCCTGCCGTCCCGTGATTCATGATGTCAACAACTCCCTCCCACCCGTGGTTGAGTGGGGATGGATCACGAGTGCATGAGTCATGCCGGGCGCGGGGGAGGGGGGCGGAGAAGGATAAAGAGGAGATCCTGTCTTTTGTTCGGGTGAAGTGGGAGCAGAGAGTGGTGGTCGTTCAGCAGACCTTTGGGTCCTGTTTGGCTTGGGTTAGGGTTGAGGCCTTTGGAAGCTTTTTGCTTCTGCAGAGGAGTTGTTCAGCAGAGCTTCAGGTCCTGCTTGGCTCGTAGCTTTTTGGAGAGCTGCTTTGTTTGGAAGAGAGTTGAGCTGGTCGCTCGGCTCGAGCTGCGAGTGGCGGCTTCTTCTTCTTCTTTTTTGGTTCGTGGAGCTCTTTGTTCTCCGTTTGGTTCCCGGCTTGGTGCGACTCATCGACCTCTTCTTGGAGGTGGTTCCTTGGGGGAGCAGCGCACGCGGGAAGGATCGGCGCATCGACGGGAAGGATCGGCGCCTCGTCTCACCAGCACGTGTTGAGAAGCGCGGAGGATTCGCGGGAGCTCGGGAGGGATCGCGGCTCATGGCGATTGGATCCAGCTCGCTCTCGCTGGAGCCCGGGTCCGAACAACTTGAAGACCACACGAGGTGGGAGGTTCGAGATAGGCTCTGGGTTTCAGCTCACTTCCGAGCTGGAGCTCGTTATTAAAGGCCTCAGCCACAATTTCTTGGGTGTGTGTGTGTGTGTGTGCGTACGTGTGTCCGTGTGTCCGTGGGCCCGTCTCATAAGTAGGAAATTGTTAAGTGCTTTGTGTGCTGTAAATGTTTGCATCGCATTTCGTAAAGTCGGTATAGTTCTGCTCTTACGTGCTTCCCTAGTTCCTCATTATTATTAATAAATACCCCAATGGTTAAATGTTTTCAGCTCGTCGCGTCACTTCTTTCATTGACTGAGCATGTCGTGTGTTGGTAGTTGGAAAGCCGTTGGTTTTCCGTAAAAGGGGGATATTTGGACCGACGGTTCTCGGCGAATAAGCCGCTCGGAATCGCGCACGGGACAGGCTCGCCTCGGCGGTTTGTTCCGTACGAGTTCCGTCGAGGGTGGAATACCCCGGTAGTTGGATCACGTGGGTATTTAGGTACATTGAAGATTGGCAATCGACCCTACCCCACGTGATCTGCCCATTGGCGTATTTCGGTTCTTGTACAAGGACCCGTCGACTCAGACTTATCCGGGCGGCGATCTGTATTCCGGGCGATCGGTCGGGCCGACTCGACTTGCGGCTCCGTTTGAGCGGTCGGTTGGCGGCCGGCCCCCCGGCCCGTAACAATATCAAATTAACCCAATGGTTGCAAATGAGTATTACAACGTGAAGCATTAGTTAGAGTAACATAACTACATCAGGATATGGTTGTTGTACACAAACAATTCTGCTTGCAGCTCAGTTAACTACAACGAAGAAGAGTACGTGGAGATGGGGCCAAGTCGCAGCTATGATGGAGTCCTGCAAGTGGTGTGGTCGTTCTCAAACTGATGTCTCATCAGCAAAAGTGCCCCCCTCAAAAATAGTGAATATCACTGGTCCAGGCCATCCTGCCAGCCCTTTTCCAGTTCCTGAACCACTAAATTATTTTTCTACCTCTTCAGTTTTCTTCAGTTATTTTTGCTCATTCAAGATCTGGTCAAGAATAAAAAGGGAAGAAAGAAAAGCACGTATCACGGTAATTCACAAGTCACGATGCAATTATAAAGCCCACTATCCATGATGGCTTGTCGTATTTATATGAAATCACTCGGACAAATGAGGAGGAAATGACAAGAAAAAGGAGAGAAAACCCCGACCGCCACACAATGCCTGTTTGAGGTCGTTGTCAAAGGTTTTCTCTGGGGAGATAGAAATGGTGTAGCTCTTGGTACGCAAACATGGGTCGGGTGGCATCACTTCCGGGCCCATGGCGTCTTCGTACATACGCATTTTGTCCGGCTCCATTGTCTCCGGGGACTGGCTTCGCAGGACGTCTTTCTCCACTCCGTGAACCAATTGCTCACTCGATACTGCCTGAACTCCTCAGTCAATCCCGTTCCCTGACAAACAAACTGTACCCTGAATGTACCGAGCTCTCTGCCCAGAACGTACTGAGTTTTATTCTTATTGACCCCACGGCCGTACATTCGTTGGTCTTCCCCACAAAGTGTTTATGCTGTGACTTACCCACAGTTTCTCAGCAGCAAATGACGGCTTTTGCCCAAACGTGCGGCCGCGAGTTGTCTTCAGTATCGTCCTTGGTGAGGTGGCGGGGGGGGGGGACTGCCTGGCTTGCGGTGCTGGGTTAAGAAGGGACAGATGAAACTGGGGGAGGTCAGATACATGTGGAAGGGAGGTGGAGCACTTTATCATCTCCTCATACACTCTTGGACACATGTCCTTTCGATATAACACAGATACCATATGCTTATGCAAACATGGACTGTACTGATGGCATAACTCGGCGATATTATTCCTATTTTACTCCTCATCACATAACCACAATATCTTATCGTATTGGAACTGTTGAAGAACTTGTAGTTCATTGTATTTTCGTTTTGTTTGCAGAGTCAAGGCTCAAAGAAGAGTGAGAACACAATAGATCATGGTTTTGGATGGCAGATGATTTGAGATGGTGGTGAACAGCTGTCTTGAAGAACTGGAGAGAAGAATGGGATTGAAGAGTGTATGGAGGTTGCTTCCACAGGTGGGGAAAAAGGAGGAACAAATGAGTGGAGGTCCGCAGTGGTTCTGGATTTTGGCAGTTTCTCAAGAAGGGGATTGCTGGTGGGCCACATGCATCATCGTGTCTGGTGGATGGAGGGGGTGGGGGGGTAGGTGGGGAGAACATGGAGAGGGGACAGGGCAGAGGGTGCAAGACAAGAAATGAGGGGGAAGAAGGAAGAAGAGACCACAAACCTGTCAGTGATTGCAAAGCTGTAGGCCCAGAACAGCTTCATTGCGAGAGATTCCAATGATCCTTACAGCGTTGGTATACACGGCATCAAGCTGAGCAAGCAATGAGGCAGGGGCACCAGCCCAGAGGAGAGAGCAGTATTTCATCCAGTTGCGGATGAAAGCATTGTCGATGGATAGGAGTTCAGGTGTGCCAAGGAAGGACTTTACACGACAGAGGACGCCCAGTTAGTAACTGGTTTTCAAGGCCAGCTTTGAAATGTGGTTTGCCCAAGAAATATCATGGGTGAGAATGAGTCCCACGAGTTAGAGCGACAACTTATTTGAGAGGGTTGTTTGGAAAGTAGATAGGGTTTGCCAAATGGTTCTTTCAGAGAAAGAGAGAGAGAAGAGAAGAGTGTTCTCAGAGTTAAATTACACATTCCAAGTGTTTGACCAGTTTGTGATTTTGTCAAGGTCTGAGGAGAGGGAAGAGGCTGTTAACTGTCTGTCAGAAGGAGTCATCAGCAAGGAGATAAAGAGGATTTTCCAGAGAGTCAGAGAGATCATTGATGAAGATTCGGAAAAGGTTGGGGCCATGAACACTGCCTTGGGGTACTCCAGCCTTGACAGGGAGAGGAGAATAAAGCGTTACTTTGAGAGCCACATGTTGGTTATGAGAGTGGAGGAAGTCAGTAATCCAAGAGTGGGGGTTGGCCTTGGATGCCAAAGACAGAATTTGGAGTGCAAACCAGGATGCCAGACTTTTGATATGTCGAGAGAGACTGCTGTGATCTCATGTCTGGTATTGAAGGCCTCTATCCATTCTTGGGAGAGTAGAAGTAGCATGTCCAAGGTAATGTGTATGACCTGGTCTGAATCTGAATTGATGATCTGAAATGAGGTCATTGGAAAAAAGGAATGATTTATGTTAACCTTGCTGATGATTGGAAGGAAGCAAATGAGTCTGTAGTAAAGAGGATCAGTTTTTGCACCTTTTTATGTGATGCAGTGATTTTGGCTGACTGCAGGTTTTAAGGACTCGTGAGTTGATGCCGTCCGGTCCAAATGCCGAATCAGAGTCGAGGGTTGTCAGAAACTTCCCCACCTTCTCAAGTGCAAAAAAACACAGAATCCAGGAGCAGTTGGGTATGATCGGGGAGGGGTAGGTGCAAAGAATGAGGATTGGGGACACAATATTTGGAAGCAAACACAGAAATTAGGCATATTAAGGGGAAAATTATCAAGGGAGGCGCAAAGCACCTCTCCCTTTAAATGAAACACTTTCTCTATGTGCAACTTTAACAAGGGGACTGAAAATTTGTGTCTTGGCTTCTACTGGATGAAATTGGCTGCAACTTTCAGAAGTAAATCCTTTGTACGTCGAGGTAATATGTTCCATATTTCAGCAACGTCCATTTCCGAATTCTTGAGTTTTTAACGAAAACTCTCAAAATTAACGTTTGTGTATGTCAGTCTCTCCGTCTGCCCAAAATGTGTTGGCACTCATATCTCAAAGGCTATCCTTGAGAAAAATGCCAGGGGCATAGAAAAGGCCCCTTTATATGGTCTGTGTCATGTGGCAAACGACAGAAAAGAAGGGACATTCCATGGCTTGTAGAAAATGCCAAATGATAGAAAAGAACGGATATTCCATAGCTTGTGGGAAATGTCAAACTATAAAAAATAAGGAGCATTCAAGAAATCTCGTGTGCATGTTGTACTCCCCTTGTGTTCTTAGGAGGAACCAAGTAATGCTCTTGAAAAGTTCATATAAAAGGGCTAAAAGCGACAATTTTTTTTACAAATTAATCACACACATGTACCTTATCTTATGCGTTTTCGTTTCCGTACACACCATATAAAGGGGCCTTTTTCTCTGCACCTGGCATATTTCTCAAGAATTGTCTTGTGCCTCAACCTCTGCAAAATGGATTCCTCAAGATTCCCAGACTGGATAAACTGTGACAGACTTCATGGGTAGGGTGGTGAGAATGTTTTTGGTAGAAGGCAAGGAGGACAATTTGGCTGTAAATGAAAGACGAGGGTGGATGAAACAAGTATTTAGGAGTGAAGAGTTTTTGTGAAATCAGCCTTGTGAAAGAGAAAAAGAAGAGATTTTTTATGAATAATAATAATAATAATGAATTGGTTGTTCCTGGCAGAGTAATAAGCAGAGTTAGACATTTTAAAATACATTTTGGAAGAATTTTTCATGTTATGAAGAGCTTTTAAAGGAAGCCAAACGTTTTATTCAGTGAAGATTGTTTGGGAATATTGCTTCTTTTGATGTTGTTTGTTGGTTGGTGGGGTTGGATTTTGGAGTGGAGAAGAGTGGAGTGTTTTTTTTTATATTCTTGAGTGAGGAAGGGAAATGGCTTGTGCTGAGGAATCACAAGTAACCATACCTGGGATAAAAGGAGCAAAAATGAGACAAAGAGCAGATAGAGAGGCACAAGACTAGTACTAATGGGCCTGACATTACCTGTGATACAAAATGGACTATTCAACACAACAAGATATGGTCTGGGATGTGAAAATTGATGAAAAACATGACCAGCAAAACAGGGATTTAAATAAAACAATAAAACCCAACATATCTGGTCTGATGAACTTTGATTGGCTGAACAGGAAGGACCAGCTGCCGATCAGGATGTTCACATGCTGCGAACCTGGTACCGGAACATTCTTGTCTGCTTTTATAAACAAGAGAAGTCATACAACATGTTACCCCGTGGAATGTTCAGGAATATATTTCAATGTACATAGAATAACGATTTTAAAGAGCGTTAAAATGCTTTTGGAAGTTTAGTGCCAATGAAGCAGTCCTACACACCACCCTATTTACATGTCCGAGTGCAGTACTACCAAACAGAAGGGTGTTGAAAGTGACAAGAAGGTGATTTGTGTTCTCCAGTGTTCAAGTCTGTAATTAAATTTATATAAAAGAAAGATTGTAAAAGTCGTTTCAATAAATCAATTCTGGAATTTACTGCTGTTGATGCAGTGTCTATTACACCACCCTATCTAACAGATAACAAACAAACAGACTGACAAGGGAGAAAACATAACCTCCATCCACCTTTGGTGGTGGAAGCAATGATTGCATATTTGTCTGGGATTGTTTTTTTTTGTTGTTGTTTCCATTGTCGAGGCTCGTATAGGAGCTAACACAAAGAACTAAGAACAAAGGGAGCAGGATCCAAAAGGGGTGGGAGAGGGAAGCACAAAACAGCAGGGAACAGAGACATGAGGAGATATTATGTGGAAAGGATAGGGATGGGGCATGTATATGGGGTAAAACAAGATGGCTACTGCAGGGACTTTCAGGAAGGAAGGCAGGGAATTTGAAGGAGGTGGGTTTGGGGTGGATTAACAGGAGTAGAAACGATCATGGCTTTTTATGGGAGAAGATATAAGATGGTTGTGAACAACTGTTTTGAAGACCTGGAGGGAAGAGTTTTGATGAGAGAGTGTGGGAGTTTGTTCCAGAGGCAGAAAAAGTGAAGGTAAGCAGTAGTTCTTGATTTTGGTAGTTTCTTCAGAAGGTGGGTGCTGGGAGAACTTGAATGCCCTGCAGAAATATGGGGTGGGGGGGGGGGGGGTAGGGGGACAGATCACAAAGCATTGGGACAAGACGGAGAGGAGACAGTAGAAGACATAAAGACCACTGACCTTACCTGCGGTGAGAGACCCAAAGACTCAGCTTCATCGCAAGAGATACCAATGATCCTAAAGCCTTGGTTTCCACAGCATAAAGCCGAGCTTGGTGTGAGGCAAGAGCACCAGCCCATAGGGCAGAGCAGTGCTCCATCAGGCTGTGGATGAAAGCTTTGTATGTGGTCAGGAGCTCAGGTGTGCCAAAGAAGGACTTTGTATGATGGAGGATGCCCAGTCGGCGACTGGCTTTGGAGGCCAGCTTGGAAATGTGGCTTTCCAAGGAAATATTGAGAGCCAAAAGCTTGAATGAAAGGCCTTCTTCAAGAGGATTGTTGAGAAAGTAAATGGGGGGCAGGGGAAGTCCAGACAGTCATTTAAGAGAGACAAAGTGAGAGTGTGAGAATTGTAAGGATTGAAAGACATGTTCCAAGTGTTGGACCATCCAGATCTGCAGAGAGTGAAGAGGCTGCTGCTTGCCGATCTGAAGGATGACAGATGGTACGTCAGAGGGTGGAGGAATCAGCAAAGAGATAAAGAGGATTTTCCAGAGTTGGAGAGATCATTGATGAAAACCAGAAAAAGCACAAGGCCCAGAACACTACTTTGAGGAACTCCAGCCTGGACAGCAAGAGGGGATGAGAGAATTCCATTTTGGGCCACATGTTGACTGCAACAGGAGAGCAAGTCTGCGAGCCATGACTGGAGATTGCCTTGGATGCCAAAGGACTTCTGGTCATACACTTCCAGTCACGTGATCAGAATGACGAGCAATTTAACATCCCTACCCTGGCCTAACATTGTCACTCAAATTTGGTGGCATTCTGACTGGGAGGTCTGGAGAAGAAGATTTTTGAACGAATTTATGTGATTTTTTTCCTCAAAGTTGAGCAAGTTGGCCATTTTGACTTACTTAAAGTCAAGTGACTGGAACGAGCTTTGCAATTCGTGTTACCAGTCATGAGGAACATTGCTGCCAAATTTCAGCCTGATCGGACCATCGGTTTGGTCGGAGAAGTTGAAAAAGGAGAGAGACAGACAGACATATGAACAAACAGTGTGCTGTGACAATACCTTATCTGGAATATAAATTTCAGAAAAGCTAAGAAGAGAGTTTAGTGAGCAGAGCAGGGTGCCAGACGGTATCAAAAGCTCACGATGCGTCTCGGGAGACGGCTCTGATGTCATGCCTGCCATTGAGGATCTCCATCCATTGTTGGGAAAGCAGAAGCAGCAAGTCCAGGGAAGAATGACCTCATCTGAATCCAAATTGATGATCGGAAATCAAGCCATTGGAGAAGAGGAAGGATTTAATGTGGTCAGCGATGATGGATTCCATGATCTTGCTGATTGGCAGAAGGCTGATTGGTCTGTAGTTGCAAGGATCTGTTTTTGTACTTTTTTTGTGCAGAGCGGTAATGTTTACTGATTTCCAAGGAGATGGCAGATGACATTGAGTAAATGAGAGGGTGAACAGAGCAGAGAGAGGGTGAGCAAGAGCAGTGGAGCAGGTTTTTAGGACGCGTGGTCTGATGCCGTCTAGATCGGTTGCAGAATCTGAGTCAAGCTTTGGTGGTTCTCTTATTTTTGGTTCTGCGGTGGTTCTGCCAGTCTGCCTGAGTGAAATTCCAGACTCGACGGCACTAAGGTGGTTCTCTAATAACAGCAAGAGAGATGTCTACTCTCCACCTTATCGGGAGAAAAGGACAGTCCAGGAACAGCTGGGTGCGACTGGGTAAGGTGGGTAGAGAAAGCAATGGGTTTGGGACACAAGATGTAGAAGCAAACACAGAGTTTAGGCATTCAGCCT
>CM068962.1:53016086-53033518 GCA_035128595.1 Eptatretus atami
GCGTGAGGTAGGGTTATTTGTCTATCCAATTTACCGAAGTACTCACACCATCTAACTACCGGGGAAGCCACACCCTTGGCCGGCTTTTGTCCGAACCGAGTCGCTGTTACCGACTCGGATCCGGCGGAACCGAGCGGGAATTACCAAAGCACGCGTCCAAATAACAATTATACAGCACAATCGGCCTCCCTAATTCTCAAGCCCAAACCATACTGGGCCAATGAAAGAAAACACAGACAACGAACTGGAACATTTAACAGGGGGTTTATTTACATAATCGTGAAGGGAGACACAGAGCAGACTTAATCACGAATAAAAATGCAGGCAAATTTACAATGGCAATCACTTAAACGATTTCTACTTATCAGACGGCCACAGACAGACACACCCACCAAAAAGAAATGGACCTCGTGGGTCTATATTTGGCCTTCAGCTCGGGAGGGAAGGCGAGCTGAGGGTCAGAGTCTGCGCGGGTACCTGGCCGCCTCGTGCGGTTTCACTGATCCGCACTTGTGGAACTCGAGTCCATGGAAGGGAACGGGGATCCCCGGCTCGAGCGCTCCAACACAACCCACCACGGTGGGACTTGAACCCACGACTTAGAATCCAACGAGCGCAGCCAGGATCCCACGAACGACCTGGCTAGCAACGAAGATGATCGACACCACGAGCACCACGAAACACCTCCGCCATGACCACCACCACCACAGCACCAAGCGACCACCGACCACCAAGGAACCCCGAAAAGACCGATCTCTGAGACAGCTCGTCACCCTTATTATCCTCCCCGGGGGGTGGAGGGATCCGCTCTGAGGTAACTCGCCTCTGGATTGGTTGGGGGGGGGGCGTCGGGCGATCTGTGTCCTCCCCTCATTGGACGAGGCGAACATTCCATCTGGCTGGGCGGGGTCGGCTCTGACGTGATCTCACCCCCGATTGGACGAGGGGAACATTCCATCTGCTGGGCGGGGTCGACTCGGAGGTGATCTCACCCCCGATTGGACGAGGGGAACATTCCATCTGGCTGGGCGGGGTCGGCTCTGAGGTGATGGAAACTCCTCTACGTTCGTGGCCTTGAACACGTGCATAATGGAGCTGAAGAAGTGGAGGGGATTGATGTAGAAAACTAACTAGAAAGAAACTCGCAAGCACACATGAAATTCCCATTAGACATAGGGGAGAGATTCTAACTATCCACATATACTTAACGAAATAACTAAACTTTGGGTCAACTGTATGTGTGAAGGCGAATGTTTTCCAGATTCATAACGATTGAATTTTAATTCATTTCAAACTGAGGTCTATTGGGTCATTAGTTTTGTTGCACCCAGCAGTGTGTATCTGCATTCTGCACCCTCAATTGCTGGTATAAACACCGAGAAGTTTTTCGTAAAGATTGGAGAATGCCCACTCCATACAAGCCCTGATTGAATGAATGCCTTTGAGTTGTAGCCTCAAGTGAATAGGAACTCATGGGTGAGCATGCCTTAGCATCCTTTAAGGCTGGACTGCTACAGGATTGGGATAGAATATTGACAATCTAGGGTCATGGACACTCTGTTCCATACATCCTTCCCACAATATTTGTTCAGGGCTTTAAGAACAATGGCCATCTGGCTTCATAGCCTCCAAAAAGGAAATCAAATTTGGCAAAATTATTCATTCATTCGAAACACTGAGCTATACCTGGCACCATGACTAAATTCCTGGAAATTGATCAACGGTTCCCTGCCTTGAGTCAAATGACGACCTGACCAGGATTCTAGGCTACTAACTGCGTGGCAGCAATAATGCTTTATACAGGGCAGTGGTAGGTGATAATGATGAAATAATAAGAATTATTATGCTTGACTCTCCGTTTGCAAATTCAAAAAATCTGGATACGCTGGCCGTTCCTGGATACAAGGTGCCAGAGATAACTCACCTTCTCTTCAAAAAACACACCATGGAGCTTTAAATTCCACCAATGAGGAATGTTGGCAGATTGGTCTTCCAGTTTAACATCCTTCTGATGGACGATGGATATTCATGAAGAGTTCACCCTGAATGAGAAACACAAAGGTGACAGTTTATAGCTGGGTGAGGATTCAAACCTAGATGAAAGCGCTCAGAGGTGAGTGTGCATCCCTCTCAGGTATCCTGTCAGCTTTTCACCTTGTTAAGAATAAAACCACCAATTATGCTGCAGCAAACACCAATCATGCAGTGCCTTCAGAAAGTATTCCACACCCACGACTTTTTCACATTTTTGTGTTAAAGCCTGAATTCAAAATGGATTAAATTGTAATTTTTTGTCACGGATTTACACAAATACCCCACAACGACAAAGTGAAAACGTGTTTTTCGAAAATTTTCAAATTAATTAAAAATTAATAGCTGAAATGTCTTGCGCCAATAAGTATTCAATGCCTTTGCTATAATGCTCCAAATTGAGCTCAGGTGCATCCAATTTCCTTTGATCATCCTTGAGATGTCTCAACAACTTGAATGGAGTCCACCTGTGGCCAATTCAAATGATTGGACATGATTAAGAAAGAAATACACTTTTCTACGAAAGGTCCCACAGTGGTCTGATGAAATGAAAACTGAACGATTTGGCCTGAATGCAAAGGGCTAATCTGGCGGAAACAGAGCACAGCTCATCACCTATCTAAACACCATCCCTACCCTGAAGCATGGTGGTGGAGCATCATGCTACGAGGTTGCTTTCCAGCGGCAGGGAGTGGCGGACTTTTACGGATAGAGGGAACATTGAATGGAGCCAAATACAGGCAAATAATTGAGGAGAACCTACTTCAGAGTGCAAAAGACCTGAGACTGTGATGGTAAACATTTACATTCCAACAGGACAATGATCCAAGACATACAGCCAAAGCAACACTAGAATAGCTTCAGAACAAGGACGTGAAAGCCCTTGTGTGGCCCAGCCAAAGCCCAGACTTGAAACCCATTGAGAATCTGTGGAAAGACTTCAAGATTTCTGTTCACCGACCCTCCCCATCCAACTTGACAGAGCTTGAGCAAATCTGCAAGGAAGTATGGGATAAAATCCCCAAATCTAGAGTGCAAACTGATAGATGTACCCAAAAAGCTGTAATCGCTGCCAAAGGCGCTTCTACAAAGTATTGACTCAGGGGATTGAATAGTTATTGACGCAAGACACTTCAGCTTTTCATTTTTCATTAATTTGTAAAATTTCTAAAAACATGTTTTCACTTTGTCATTTTGGGGTATTTTGCGTAGATCGGTGACAAAAACTTGAAATAATTAATTTTAAATTCCAGCTGGAACACAACAAAATGTGACAAGTTGAGGGAGTGTGAATACTTCCTGATGCACTGTTGTAACCATTCCTAAACCGGCAAACATTCTAAAAAAAAAATAAAGGAATATATTGTTGTCATTGATGCATAACATTTTGTTCACCTTGATAAATCAAACTCTTCAGTTTCTTTGTGTGAAGCTTTTAATCGAAGCACAACAGCATGTCTGCATCAGAAGCTCTCCTTAATAATATTATTACCATTCCTTTTGTGCCATAAAGGCACACAGGGCTGTCAAGGCAATTTAATTGGCAAGTACAGTCCTGAATACGTCAACACTCCAACACAGGTTACCCGAGCGTTGGTGCTGCCGAAGCAGTCTCCTTGACTATTGGACACAATCCTGGACGGGTCGCCACTCCGACACAGGATACCAGCAAGCTGGCACCCATTTTGCCGACCTGGAAGGATGACAGGCAGAGTCAACCCCACCTGGTATTAATTCAACAGCCGAGTGGGATTTGAACTCAGGACCCTGAGGTCCCAAACTGCCACCTTAACCACTAAGCCAACACCAGGCAAGAACCTCTCCTTCCATGCACACGATTCATTGCCTTCCAGGTTCTTTTTCATGTTGTTCCTTCAGAACTTTGGAAACTTTGCTTTGGAGATCCTCATGCCAGTCCTTATTCAATGCAACTCTTATCCTCCTTCCCCCCCGGTATGCTTGACTCTCTGCAAAGTCATGAAGCCCTTCTATTCAGTCACTTTTCACCAACCAACCCAATGTCACATTCCTTTCGGTCATTCTGTGCTTGCATCCACTGTGAAAGCAGGTGATAGTTTTGCTCTCATCATTCGAGGGTCGAAACATGATGTTTTTATTCCGAAAGTCATAATCAGTTCCATGGACGATCTTTCTGAAACACCATCTCCTACTTCCTGCAAGAGGTAAGATCTTCATTTTTGCCAGGATGCCAAAGCCTGTTCTTTGTGCCTCCACTTTCAGGAAGTGGATTGTTCATTGGCGGCCTCAGAGGTATGCACAGTCAGCTCTGAGCTGTGGTCTCTGGGGAACGAATCCCAAACCAAGAATAAAATGTCATCTTGGGTTTCGCATGTAGAGTGAGGCATCAGTCTGGGTACCGTCTCCCAGATGGACTGTCCCTTTTGATGGACTGTCTCAGATGGACAGTAAACTGGGTGTCCTTTTGCCGATCTCAGTTGGTGAAATCAAAGATAAAACAATGTCCTCACAAAGAGCAGGCGAGTTATTGCCAACACTGAACAAATACCAAATTCCTGCTCTAATCTGCAGGGGGCAACCGCGTCAGCTTGCACAGCCACAATCTCCTGCAAATTAAGCTGCCCATCGGCCTATCCTGCAGATGAAAGAAAAAAATATATTTTTTGTAAACTGGATCATTGACAGAGTTTGTGTTTAACACCCAAGGTGTCCCACACCTCATGCCAGAACCAATTTGCAGCCATGATTGACCAGCCGAAACTGACGACCCACTCCTTTGATCTTAAAGAAAAGAGAGAGAAGCTGAAAAACATCTGGAGAGAAAGTAAGAGAAAAAAAAAACAACCATAGCAATTCCCAATTACAAATTTTGATATTGACACTGCGACAATCAGAGACTACGAAAGTTGCAACGGAGACAATATTTCGACTCGCTTCCGTTTTCGGTTCTTGAGCGACGGTGGTGGTTCTTTTCAGGGTCGCTGCTGGCTTTCTCAAAGATAAGCTTGTCGAGTTTTGACTGTTATTTTTTGTAATCTCTGTGTTCCATTGTGTTGTAGTTCGGTTTTGTTTTAATACTTGTGCTAATTGGTGAGTATTCATCAGCCTTTTCATGTCAAGTTTCCTTGAGGCCTACCCTTCTTTGTTGGGCATGATTGTGTAATTCTATTTATTCTTATTATCAGGTTTTTTTTTCACCACAATTCCTCCACTCTTTCAATACCCTTGTTTCATGTCTTAAGATTATATATTTTTTAATTATATCTTTTCCCTTCTCACCTTATCCCTTCATAACCATGTGACTTCTTTACCCTCTCTTTCTCTTCCTTTCCGCATTTGGTGATCCACCATCTTCCTTCTACTTAAGCCGATTCCACATTCACTATACACGCTCACGACCTTTTCTTCAAACCTTCCTTTACCTCACTTAACCTCACCTTTATTTACAAAAGAAAAAAAAACAAGGTCTCTTAAAATGATTAAACTTTCCTCTTTCACACGTTTGGTTCTCCACATTGTATCAACTCACTTCTCTTCATCTTCTTCATAAGACTGTCATGGCTCTTTCAATTCGACCTTTCTTCATCAAATGTCTAAAAGTCCAACTGTTAAAACATTTCTTTTCTTCATTCTCTAAAATTCTCCTTAAGCCCCGTGGTGTTGGAGTTAGCGGTTAGGGTGGCGGCTGGGATCCGAGGGTCGCTGAGTTCCTTAGCGGTTAGGGTGGCGGCTTGGGATCCGAGGGTCCTGAGTTCCCTTAGCGGTTAGGGTGGCGGCCTTGGGATCCGAGGGTCCTGAGTTCCTTTAGCGGTTAGGGTGGCGGCTTGGGATCCGAGGGTCTGAGTTCCTTAGCGGTTAGGGTGGCGGCTTGGGATGCCGAGGGTCCTGAGTTCCTTAGCGGTTAGGGTGGCGCTTGGGATCCGAGGGTCCTGAGTTCCTTAGCGGTTAGGTGCGCTTGGGATCGAGGGTCGAGTTCCTTAGCGGTTAGGGTGGCAGCTTGGATCCGAGGGTCCTGAGTTCCTTAGCAGTTAGGGTGGCGGCTTGGGATCCGAGGGTCCGAGTTCGTTAGCGGTTAGGGTGGCGGCTTGGGATCTGAGGGTCCGAGTTCGAGCCCCATTATTTACCATTGAGAATTAACACCACGAGGTTGACTCAGCCTGTCATCCTTCGAGGTTGGCAAAATGAGTACAGTGTACTGGTCCTGGTGTATGCACCGGTTAGAAAGGTGACATATCCCTGTGTTCGTAAGAGGCCACCAGGGTTGGCGTCAGGAAGGGCATCGCCCATAAAACATTGCCTCAAGAAAACCCAACCCCTGCACAGCAGGAAAGAAATGGCTGTAAAACGGTCATTTTAAAAAAAAATTTTATTCTCTTAATTCTCCTTCATTTGCATCCTTCATGTAATGTCTTTAAACGTTCTCTGACTGAACATTTTTTAAAATTCCAGTTTGCAATGCATGTTCGTGTTCAATCAATCGTCCTTTTTTTTCTCCAAATTCAGTGACAATTCACGCCAACCTCCTTGATTATACCTCCTATGAACTCCTCACTGTTATACCCTCTCCTTATCCTTCATTTGCCCTTATCTACCTCCTCTCAGCACCTCTTCACTGGACCTCTGCTTTACTATCAGCTCCTCCGCTGGTGTCCGAACTGCGTGGTGTTCGAACATCCTGTGGGCTCCGTTTTAACCTTCCAGACAGATATCTCACTTTCTCAATCAGTACAACTCTTCAACCATTTCAAACATTTTCTTTCTTTCCTCTCATCCACTTCCCCTCTTCCTAACCGCTCAAATCTTGTGCCTACCGCTGTCCTGCTGCTTTCTTCACCACACCACTACCAAGTCTCATCCTTCCCTCTCCCACCTCTCCCCTCGCCTGACTGCCCTTAGCCGTGCCTGCTCTCATCGTCTCCCCTCCCTCTCAAAGCAACCTTCAATGTCTTCCCCCTCACAAGCTTCCTCTTCACTTTCCCAAAAACTCCCCCTCACCCTTCCTCCTCCAATCTCCCCCTTTCTGCCCATTCTCAAAGTTGCACCCCCCCCACCCTCACATCGACAAAGCTGCCTCCTTCTCTTGCCTCTCTCTCCCAACTCATCTCCCCCTCCTTCAATATTCAACTTCCCCCTGCCCCCTCTCATTATTCCCCACTTTGCCTCATCCTATCACTACCGAGCCTTTTCTCCTCCTCTTCCAGCCCTCTCCCAGGCTCCTCTGCAATTCCCCACATCACCTTCAACAACTCTCTCTACCCCATCCTCCCTCATCATACCCTTTCCCCTCCTCTACCTCCCCCTGCACCCAAAGCCTCCTCCCTCCCTCTCCTTAACAGTGTGGACCTCAACACCAAATGCCTTCGTTCTAACCTGACAAGATTTCTCCATACATGTTGCCACTGACAAACCAGACATAATCTGCTTTTCAGACACTTTCCTCATTCCCCTCCACTCCCACCTCACGTTTATGTGTGTGTTGTTCCAATCCACCAAACAGTGATGACTCCATTTACATCTCGCTCTCTGAAAACATGCACCAACTTCTATCCTCTCAACCCAACTCTCTCTTCCTCATATGTGATGGCTTCAGTTGTCATCATGCCAGTTGCTGAGTGTGGGTACCTCTCATACCTGCCATGGCACTTTAGCAAAGGACTTCTGCAATCATTAGGACTGACACAATCTGTCAACTTCCCATCCCAGAATCTCAACCAACGGTACTCCATCTCTTCTGGATTTGATTTTGACCAAATTTCCCTGAGATCTGCTGTTCTTCCTCTGCTCCAGGTTCATCTGACCATGCTTGTCAAAGTAGACATGTCTCTGGCTGTTATTAGAGAACCACCTTCGTGCCGTCGAGTCTGGCATTTCACTCAGGCAGACTGGCAGGGGCTTCAAGCAGCCATCAAACTTCTCGACTGGTTCCCATTTCTACTTTCTCCAACATGAACTCATCCTGGGATTTTTTCAAGAACTTTGCTCTCTTGCCTGCACAGATTTATCAACATCTCATCTTCAGTTGTCATACCCTTCCACCCACCCATGATAGACTGAAGATTGTGGTGAGGCAGTTGTCCTGAAACAACTTGCCTTCGCTCATGGAAGGAAAATACAACAGAAAGCAATCTCAGTTCCTTCCACAAAGTTCGGAACAAGTGTTATGACTACTTCAGGAGAGCAGGAGACATCTTCTAATCTCAAGTCTGAACTCTCAAACCTGTCTCCCTCCTCCAAATCCTGGTGACCTTGAGTTAAGTCTGTTTCTGGTGTTTTTTTCCCCTTCCATTCCTCCTTACCTCAAATGGCTGCACAGCTGACACTGCACGTGAAAAGGCTGAATGCCTAAACTCTGTGTTTGCTTCTACATCTTGTGTCCCAAACCCATGCTTTCTCTACCCACCTTACCCAGTCGCACCCAGCTGTTCCTGGACTGTCCTTTTCTCCCGATAAGGTGGAGAGTAGACATCTCTCTTGCTGTTAATTAAGAACCACCTTAGTGCCGTCGAGTCTGGAATTTCACTCAGGCAGACTGGCAGAACCACCGCAGAACCAAAAATAAGAGAACCACCAAAGCTTGACTCAGATTCTGGCAACCGATCTAGACGGCATCAGACCACGGCGTCCTAAAACCTGCTCAACTGCTCTTGCTCACGCCTCTCTCTGCTCTGTTCACCTCTCATTTACTCAATGTCATCTGCCATCCCTTGGAAATCAGTAAACATTACCGCTCTGCACAAAAAAGTACAAAACAGATCCTTGCAACTTACAGACCAATCAGCCTTCTGCCAATCAGCAAGATCATGGAATCCATCATCGCTGACCACATTAAATCCTTCTCTTCTCCAATGGCTTGATTTCCGATCATCAATTTGGATTCAGATGAGGTCATTCTTCCCTGGACTTGCTGCTTCTTGCTTTCCCAACAATGGATGGAGATGCCTCAATGGCAGGCATGACATCAGAGCCGTCTCCCGAGACGCATCGTGAGCTTTTGATACGTCTGGCACCCCTGCTCTGCTCACTAAACTCTCTTCTTAGCTTTTTCTGAAATTTTATATTCCAGATAAGGTATTGTCACAGCACACTGTTTGTTCATATGTCTGTCTGTCTCTCTCCTTTTTCAAGCTTCTCCGACGCAAACCGATGGTCCGATCAGGCTGAAATTTGGCAGCAATGTTCCTCATGACTGGTAACACGAATTGCGAAAAGCTCGTTCCAGCACTTGACTTTAAGTAAGTCAAAATGGCCACTTGCTCAACTTTGAGGAAAAAATCACATAAATTCGTTCAAAAATCTTCTTCTCCAGACCTCCCAGTCCAGAATGCCACCAAATTTGGAGTGACAATGTTAGGCCAGGGTAAGGGATGTTAAATTGCTCGTCATTCTGATCACGTGACTGGAAGTGTATGACCAGAAGTCCTTTGGCATCCAAGGCAATCTCCAGTCATGGCTCGCAGACTTGCTCTCCTGTTGCAGTCACATGTGCCCAAAATGGAATTCTCTCATCCCCTCTCGCTGTCCAGGCTGGAGTTCCTCAAAGTAGTGTTCTGGGCTTGTGCTTTTTCTGGTTTCATTCAATGATCTCTCCAACTCTGAAAATCTCTTTATCTCTTTGCTGATCCTCCACCCTCTGACGTACCATCTGTCATCCTTCAGATCGGCAAGCAGCAGCCTCTTCACTCTCTGCAGATCTGGATGGTCCAACACTTGAACATGTCTTTCAATCCTTACAATTCTCACACTCTCACTTTGTTCTCTTAAATGACTGTCTGGACTTCCCCTGCCCCCATTTACTTCCTCAACAATCCTCTTGAAGAAGGCCTTTCCATTCAAGCTTTTGGCTCTCAATATTCCTTGGAAAGCCACATTCCAAGCTGGCCTCCAAAGCCAGTCGCCGACTGGGCATCTCCAATCATACAAAGTCCTTCTTTGGCACACCTGAAGCTCCTGACCACATACAAGCTTTCATCCACAGCCTGATGGAGAACTGCTCTGCCCTATGGGCTGGTTGCTTCTTGCCTCACACCTAAGCTCGGCTTTATGCTGTGGAAACCAAGGCTTTAGGATCATTGTATCTCTTGCGATGAAGCTGAGTCTTTTGGTCTCTCACCGCAGGTAGTTCAGTGGTCTTTATGTCTTCTAACTGTCTCCTCTCCGGTCTTGTCCCAATGCTTTGTGATCTGTCCCCCTACCCCCCCCCCACCCCATATTTCTGCAGGGCATTCAAGTTCTCCCAGCAACCACCCTTCTGAAGAAACTACCAAAATCAAGAACTAGCTTACCTTCACTTTTTCTGCCTCTGGAACAAACTCCCACTCTCTAATCACACTTCTTCCCTCCAGGTCTTCAAAACAGTTGTTTCACAACCATCTTATATCTTCTCCCATAAAAAGCCATGATCGTCTACTCCTGTTAATCACCCAAAACCCACCTCCTTCAAATCCCTGCCTTCCTTCCTGAAGTCCTCTGCAGTAAGCCCATCTTGTTTTAACCCATATACATGCCCATCCCTATCCTTTCCACATAATATCTCCTCATGTCTCTGTTCCTGCTGTTTTGTGCTTCCCTCTCCACCCTTTTGGATCCTGCTCCTTTGTTCTTAGTTCTTTGTGTTAGCTCCTATACGAGCCTCGACAATGGAACAACAACAAAAAAAACAATCCCAGACAAATATGAATCATTGGCTTCCACCACCAAAGGTGGATGAGGTTATGTTTTCTTCCCTTGTCAGTCTGTTTTGTTTGTTATCTGTTAGATAGGGTGGTGTAATAGACACTGCATCAACAGCAGTAAATTCCAGAATTGATTTATTGAAACGACTTTTACAACTTTCTTTTTATATAATTTAATTACAGACTTGAACACTGGAGAAACAAATCACCTTCTTGTCACTTTCAACACCCTTCTGTTGGTAGTACTGCACTCGGACAATGTAAATAGGGTGGTGTGGTAGGACTGCTTCATTGGCACTAAACTTCCAAAGCATTTTAACGCTCTTTAAAATCGTTATTTCTATGTACATTGAAATATATTCCTGAACATTCCACGGGGTAACATGTGTATGACTTCTCTTGTTTATAAAAGCAGAACAAGAATGGTTCCGGTACACCAGGTTCGCAGCATGTGAATACCTGATCGCAGCTGGTCCTTCCTGTTCAGCCAATCAAGTTCATCAGACCAGATATGTTGGGTTTTATTGTTTTATTTTAAATCCATGTTTTGCCTGGTCATGTTTTTCATCATTTTCACATCCCAGACCATATCTTGTTGTGTTGAATAGTCCATTTTGTATCACATGGTAATGTCAGGCCCATTAGTACTAGTCTTGTGCCTCTCTATCTGCTCTTTGTCTCATTTTTGCTCTTTTATCCCAGGTATGGTTTACTTTGATTCCTCAGCACAAGCCATTTCCCTTCTCACTCAAGAATATAAAAAAAAACACTCCACTCTTCTCCACTCCAAATCCACCCACCAACCAACAAACAACATCAAAAGAAGCAATATTCCAAACAATCTTCACTGAATAAAACGTTTGGCTTCCTTTAAAAGCTCTTCATAACATGAAAAATTCTTCCAAAAAGTTTTAAAATGTCTAACTCTGCTTATTACTCTGCCAGGAACAACCAATTCATATTATTATTATTATTCATAAAATCTCTTCTTTTCTTCTCTTCACAGGCTGATTTCACAAAAACTCTTCACTCCTAAATACTTGTTTCATCCACCCTCGTCTTTCATTTACAGCCAAATTGTCCTCCTTGCCTTCTACCAAAAACATTCTCACCACCCTACCCATAAGTCCTGTCACAGTTTATCCAGTCTGGGAATCTTGAGGAATCCATTTTGCAGAGGTTGAGGCACAAAGACAATTCTTGAGAAATATGCCAGGTGGCAGAGAAAAGGCCCCTTTATATGGTGTGTACGGAAACGAAAACGCATAAGATAAGGTACATGTGTGTGATTAATTTGTAAAAAAAATTGTCGCTTTTAGCCCTTTTATATGAACTTTCAGAGCATTACTTGGTTCCTCCTAAGAACACAAGGGGAGTACAACATGCAACACGAGATTTCTTGAATGCTCCTTATTTTTTATAGTTTGACATTTCCCACAAGCTATGGAATATCCGTTCTTTTCTATCATTTGGCATTTTCTACAAGCCATGGAATGTCCTTCTTTTCTGTCGTTTGCCACATGACACAGACCATATAAAGGGGCCTTTTCTATGCCCTGGCATTTTTCTCAAGGATAGCCTTTGAGATATGAGTGCCAACACATTTTGGGCAGACGGAGAGACTGACATACACAAACGTTAATTTTGAGAGTTTTCGTTAAAAACTCAAGAATTCGGAAATGGACGTTGCTGAAATATGAACATATTACCTCCGACGTACAAAGGGTTTACTTCTGAAAGTTGCAGCCAATTTCATCCATAGAAGCCAAGACAAAATTTCAGTCCCCTTGTTAAAGTTGCACATAGAGAAAGTGTTTCATTTAAAGGGAGAGGTGCTTTCGCCTCCCTTGAATAATTTTCCCTTAATAGGCCTAATTTCTGTGTTTGCTTCCAAAATATTGTGTCCCAATCCTCATTCTTTGCACCTACCCCTCCCCGATCATACCCAACTGCTCCTGGATTCTGTGTTTTTTGCACTTGAGAAGGTGGGGAAGTTTCTGACAACCCTCGACTCTGATTCGGCATTTGGACGCGGACGGCCATCAACTCACGAGTCCTTAAAACCTGCAGTCAGCCAAAATCACTGCTCACATAAAAAGGTGCAAAAACTGATTCCTCTTTACTACAGACTCATTTGCTTCCTTCCAATCATCAGCAAGGTTAACATAAATCATTCCTTTTTTCCAATACTCATTCAGATCATCATTCAGATTCAGACCAGGTCATACACATTACTTGGACATGCTAACTTCTACTCTCCCAAGAATGGATAGAGGCCTTCAATACCAGACATGAGATCACAGCAGTCTTCTCTCGACATATCAAAAGTCTGGCATCCTGGTTTGCACTCCAAATTCTGTCTTGGCATCCAAGCACACCCCACTCTTGGATTACTGACTTCCTCCACCTCATAACCAACATGTGGCTCTCAAAGTAAACGCTTTTCTCCTCCTCACTGTCCAAGGCTGGAAGTACCCCAAGGCAGTGTTCATGCCCCAACCTTTTCCGAATCTCATCAATGATCTCTCTGACTCTCTGGAAAATCTCTCTTTATCTCCTTGCTGATGACTCCTTCTGACAGACAGTTAACAGCCTCTTCCTCTCCTCAGACCTTGACAAAATCACAAACTTGTCAAACACTTGGAATGTGTATTTAACTCTGAGAACACTCTTCTCTTCTCTCTCTCTTTCTCTGAAACCATTTGGCAAACCCTATCTACTTTCCCAAACACCCTCTCAAATAAGTGTCGCTCTAACTCGTGGACTATTCTCACCATGATATTTCTTGGCAAACCACATTATCAAAGCTGGCCTTGAAAACAGTTACTAACTGGGCGTCTCTGTCGTGTAAAGTCCTTCCTTGGCACAACCTGAACTCCTCAGCCTCGACAATGCTTTCCCGAACTGGATGAAATACTGCTCTCTCCTCTGGGGCTGGTGCCCCTCTCATTGCTTGCTCAGCTTGATGCCGTGTATACAACGCTGTAAGGATCATTGGAATCTCTCGCAATGAAGCTGTTCTGGGGCCTACAGCTTTGCCAATCACTGACAGGTTTGTGGTCTCTTCTTCCTTCTTCCCCCCTCATTTCTTGTTTGCACCCTCGCCCTGTCCCCTCTCCATGTTCTCCCCACACCTACCCCCCCACCCCCTCCATCTACCAGACACCATGATGCATGTGGCCCACCAGCATCCCCCTTCTTGAGAAACCTGCCAAAACCAGAACCACTGCGGACCTCCACTCATTTGTTCCTCCTTTTTCCCCACCTGTGGAAGCAACCTCCATACACTCTTCAATCCCATTCTCGTCTCCAGTTCTTCAAGACAAGCTGTTCACCACAATCTCAAATCATCTGCCATCAAAAACCATGATCTATTGTGTTCTCACTCTTCTTTGAGCCTTGACTCTGCAAACAAAACGAAAATACAATGAACTACAAGTTCTTCAACAGTTCCAATACGATAAGATATTGTGGTTATGTGATGAGGAGTAAATAGGAATAATATCGCCGGAGTTTATGCCATCAGTACATGTTTGGCATAAGCATAAGGTATCTGTGTTATATCGAAAGGACATGTGTCCAAGAGTGTATGAGGAGATGATAAAGTGCTCCACTCTCCCTTCCACATGTATCTGACCTCCCCCAGTTTCATCTGTCCCCTTCTTAACCCAGCACCGCAAGCCAGGCAGTCCCCCCCCACCCCCCGCCCTCACCAAGGACGATACTTGAAGACAACTCGCGGCCGCACGTTTTGGGCAAAGCGTCATTTGTGGCTGAGAAACTGTGGGTAAGTCACAGCATAAACACTTTGTGGGAAGAACGCAACGAATGTACGGCCGTGGGGTCAATAAGAATAAAACTCAAGTACGTTCTGGGCAGAGAGCTCGGTACATTCAGGGTACAGTTTGTTTGTCAGGGAACGGGATTACTGAGGAGTTCAGGCAGTATCGAGTGAGCAATTGGTTCACGGAGTGGAGAAAGACGTCCTGCGAAGCACCAAGTCCCGGAGACAATGGAGCCGGACAAAATGCGTATGTACGAAGACGCCATGGGCCCCGGAAGTGATGCCACCGACCCATGTTTGCGTACCAAGAAGCTACACCATTTCTATCTCCCCAGAGAAAACCTTTGACAACGACCTCAAACAGGCATTGTGTGGCGGTCGGGTTTTCTCTCCTTTTTTCTTGTATTTCCTCCTCATTTGTCCGAGTGATTTCATATAAATACGACAAGCCATCATGGATAGTGGGCTTTATAATTGCATCGTGACTTGTGAATTACCGTGATACGTGCTTTTTCTTTCTTCCTTTTTATTCTTGACCAGATCTTGAATGAGCAAAAATAACTGAAGAAAACTGAAGAGGTAGAAAAATATATTTAGTGGTTTCAGGAACATGGAAAAGGGCTGCAGGATGGCCTGGACCAGTGATATTCACTATTTTTGAGGGGGCACTTTTGCTGATGAGACATCAGTTTGAGAACGACCACACCACTTGCAGGACTTCCATCATAGCTGCGACTTGGCCCCATCTCCACGTACTCTTCTTCGTGTAGTTAACTGAGCTGCAAGCAGAATTGGTTTGTGTACAACAACCATATCCTGATGTAGTTATGTTACTCTAACTAATGCTTTCACGTTGTAATAACTCATTTGCAACCATTGGTTAATTTGATATTGTTACGGGCCGGGGGGCCGGCCGCCAACCGACCGCTCAAACGGAGCCGCAGTCGAGTCGGCCCGACCGATCGCCCGGAATACAGATCGCGCCCGGATAAAGTCTGAGTCGACGGGTCCTTGTACAAGAACCGAAATACCCAATGGCAGATCACGTGGGGTAGGGTCGATTGCAATCTTCAATGTACCTAAATACCACGTGATCCAACTACCGGGGTATTCACCCTCGACGGAACTCGTACGGAACAAACCGCCGAGGCGAGCCTGTCCCGTGCGCGATTCCGAGCGGTCTTATTCGCGAGAACCGTCGTCCAAATATCCCCTTTTACGGAAAACCAACGGCTTTCAATACCAACACACGACATGCTTCAGTCAATGAAAGAAGTGACGCGACGAGCTGAAACTATTTAACCATTGGGGTATTTTATAATAATAATGAAGGAACTAGGGAAGCACGTAAGAGCAGAACTATACCGACTTTACGAAATGCGATGCAAACATTTACAGCACACAAAGCAACTTAACAATTTCCTACTTATGATACGGGCCCACGGACACGGACACACGTACGCAACACCACACACACTACCGAAATTGTGGCTGAGGCCTTTAATAACGAGCTCCAGCTCGGAGGACAGGTGAGCTGAACCCAGAGCCTATCTCGAACCTCTCCACTCGTGTGGTCTTCAAGTTGTTCGGACCCGGGCTCCAGCGAGAGCGAGCTGGATCCAATCGCCATGAGCCGCGATCCCTCCCGAGCCCGCGAATCCTCCGCGCTTCTCAACACGTGCTGGTGAGACGAGGCGCCGATCTCCCGTCGATGCGCCGATCCTTCCGTCGATGCGCTGCTTCCCCCAAGGAACCACCTCCAAGAAGGGGTCGATGAGTCGCACCAAGCCGGGAAACCAAACGGGAGAACGAGCTCCACGAACCAAAAAGAAGAGAAGAAGCCGCCACTCGCAGCTCGAGCCGAGCGACCAGCTCAACTCTCTTCCAAACAAAGCAGCTCTCCAAAAAGCCTACGAGCCAAGCAGGACCTGAAGCTCTTGCTGAACACTCCTCTGCAGAAGTGTCAAAATATTGGCGACCACAGTCCTTTAAGCGACCCGTCGACTCCGGAGTTATCTGGGATGACGACCTTCAATTCCGGGTGTTCAGTGGGAGACGGCCCTACTGCTCCATCTAGCGGTCGTTCCTCACCACGGCACCACAAAAATATATTGACCTCTGTACAAGCAAGTAAAAATATGAATTACTCAAATTACTTGCTATATAATTTTCTCCAGACAGCTTTTGATGCTTGAGCACGTGAGGTTATTGTTGGTATTGTCCACATTGAGCATAAGCATGTGAAACTGCTTCACTTGGCCAAAAATGGAGCAAAAAAGTACGTATAATGCATCATATTAAAAACTAGCAAATACGCGGACCCGTTGTTTCGCTGATGAGATGAGGGGGGGGGAGAGGGAGGGGGAGTATGGTGGGAGAGAGGGATGGAAGAGAAAATGTGGGGGGGGGGGGAGGAGGGTGGGGAGGGTGAAAAAGAGGGGAAAGGAGGGGGGGCAGAGAGACAGGTGGGAGACAGCAAATAAGAACAAGGCTTACCTTGCTGTGTTTAACCCCCCGGGGATCTTTGACTGGTCGAGGGTTACACATGACCATCACCGCCGCGCCTCAACACAAAGCGCCATTTACTGTGTGTTTTGTATTTTACGGCGATGGCCCCACTTCACACAGGGGCGACAAAGGTTTCATCGGCTTTAACTGTGTCCTCCTGAATCAGTCAGTACAACACAATGACTGGGAGATCGCAGGTACAACAGGGCAGAATGCAGTCATTGTTGCTGTGTTTGTTTCTAATCTTGCTTTTTGCTGTTGAGTAGTTTCAGTTGCTCTGGATTTTTGTTATTCCTTGTTTTTTGTCATCTTTCTGTCCTTCTGCCTTTTTTCTTCTTGTGTGAGTATCAGCACTTCTTCTATTAGCCTCTCCTTCTTCCTGTGTTGTCTTTTCATTGTTCTACTGTCTTCTGTCCTTCTTTCTGCCTTTCTCCTCTTTCTTCTTTCTGCCTTTCTCC
>CM068962.1:53033957-53044017 GCA_035128595.1 Eptatretus atami
CATGGCCAGTCATGATTGTGGCTTCAATGACCTGTGGCATAAACTTCTTGACAGCCAAACGTGTTCCATTGCAGAGTGTTGGTGGGTCCAGATTCCTGAGAATCATAATGGGTGCACCAACCTTGAGCTCCAGATTGTGAGGAGGCACACCTGGTAGTTCCAGAGAGTTAAGAAATTCTGTGGGGTAGTGGACTGCTTCATTTGTGTCTGGTACAGTAGAAACCGACTTGTATATTTGCATTGTGCCAGGTAACTGTGTAAGAAGGCCTCTGTTTGTGGAATTGACGGCATCATTTTTCATTGCCAAGATGGCTTTGGCATAGCCCCTTGTGGTCATGGAAGTTATGTGCTCTTGGATCAGAAGCATAATCCATGGCTGGATTGTAGGAGAATGCAGACTTTTATTTTACCCTCCAGGGCTGTTTCCTGGATGCAGCCATTCCTGTTGCAGTTGCCCCTCGCTTCTTTCTTGCTCTTCTCAGGAGTTAAGGCTGCTCGAGATATAGCTTTCGCAAGTCGTTTTTTGTCAAGTTAGCTTTTGTACATTTTCTTATTTTGATAGGAGCCATCTTCCTGCAAAATAAAGGAGGGAGACGGGGGAAGGGGAAAGCAAGGAAGAGGGAGGAGAGCGACGCCTTACCACACGTCGCAATACACTCCGGGAGAGAGGGGGTGCGAGGGTGGGGGGGTAGGGTGCGAGATATATATATATATATATGTATACATATATGTATATATACGATATCCGTCTAAAAAGTAACGGCACTGAGCCTGCTGTGTGCTCCACTTACACAACTTGAATGAACGGGTTGCGTCACAGTCTTTCACAACATTCCAGCAATATATATATACGATTGGTGATGGTTGACTGCTCTCATTGTGTGATTTGTTTTACAGGTCGTGCTTTACACGTTGTCTAGTCTGAGTCATTGCGCTATGAGTCATGAACAGAGAGCTAATCTTCTTGCCAAGCTTGGCAAAACACCTTCTGAATCATTCGCAATGATGTAGCAAGTCTAGGGGAAGAAACGATGTCACGTACACGTGCATTTGAATGGCACAAGAGGTTCAAAGAGGACGGGAGGAGGTTGAAGACGATCCACGGTCTGGAAGACCTTCAACGAGCAGAATGGTGGACAACATCGAGCTTGTGAAGCAGATAGTACAAGCTGATCGTCGACTCACAGTGCGAATGATTGCTGAGGAACTTTCCATCAACAAGGACACTATCTGGAGCATCATCACTGAAAATCTCGAAATGCGCAAATGTGCGCAAAGATGTCTCCAAGCTGTTGTCCGAGGACCAGAAACAGCAAAGAGTCATTGTCTGTCAAGACATTATCAAGTGCCTTGAGGACGATCCAGACCTGCTCGGGAGAGCCATTACTGGCAATGATCGTGGATATTCGAATACGATCCCGAGACCAAAGGGCAGAGTCGTCAGTGGAAAAGTCCGGCATCACCAAGACCAAAAGAAGCAAGGATGACGACGTTGAAGGTCAAGGTGATGCTCATCACGTTTTTTGACATCAAGGGCATCGTCCACTTTGAGTTTCTACCACAGGGTCAAACAGTGAATCAATACGTGTACAAGGAGATCTTCCAGTGCCTCATGAGATCAGTCCGGGACAAGAGCCTGGGTGCTCCAGCATGACATCGCCTCTGCTCGGAGTGCCCTGAGCATCCGACAGTTTCTGGTGGAGAGGAACATGCCAACTCTGGAGCAATCCCCGTATTCGCCAGACTTTACCCCTTGTGAGTTTTTCCTATTCCCCAAGCTCAAGGGGGTGTACAAGGGGACCCGATTTCCTGATGTGGAGGCCATCAAAAGGGCTGTGATGACAGAGCTCCCGAGGATTCCAGAAGAAGCCTTCCGGGGTGCATCGAATCATGGAAGAAGAGGATGGACAAGTGTGTGAGACTGGAGGGAAACGATTTTGAAGGGGACAAGCTGGATTTCAACATATTTATTGGAATAAAATTTCTGTGAAGTCAGTCCCGTTATCTTTTAGACGGATATATATATATATATATATATATATATATATATACATATATATATACATATATGTATATGGAGAGGAATATAGAGTGCTGTATTGTATTCGGAGGGGGTGGAGTGAGGATGGGACAGAGAGTGAGAGGGGTGGGGGAGAAGGGAATTAGCAGAGAGAAAATGTTATGCTTATGATAACACACACACACACACACACACACACACACACACACACACACACACACACACACACACACACACACACACACACACACAATCAATTTTACGGGAATCGGCAAATTGGAGTTTGTGTAATTACCGAGTACAGTACGTACTGTATACAACCCCAAAAACTTGTGTGGCTTTAACCCTTCAACAAATGATTTTTTTAAACGTTGCATTATATCGACGTTTCAAGATGTGCATAAACATTATTATTTAAAAAGCAGCTGCCAATCGTCATGTGATGGGTAAAAAAAACCAAAAAAAGGCTCTAATTTTGTAAAACATGTTAATGCGGCAAACAGCTCGGAAATCGTGTGTTATGAGCTTTGAAAGTCACAAATAGAACCTCAAACGATTCTGAGAACAAACCCGGTTCATATAAAGATAACCAACTGCTAACGTCTGTACCTCCATCGTCGCCGGACCAAGGTGGTGTAATACCCAAGCATTAATTCTTGACGTCATATGTTCCAGGTGAACCCAACTCCATTAAAGCATCAGTTACATTTGGTTTTCAAATTAAAAAAAGGTAATGGTTGGTTTCCCGCTAAGCTTGTTAAATTACGAGGTGAGGGCAAACACGGCCTGTTCCAAGTTCCGTTTGAAGTTCCGCATGGATAAAGCACACAAATAGAACCACAAAGGATTACATTTTTAAAATATAATTCTTTAAATATGGGAATCAAGCGAAAAAATAACAAACAGTAATTCAAAGAAAATATACCATCAGAGATGGGGAATCCCCCGCCATTGAAAAATAATTGAAATCAGATAAGCGTTTTTCCATTTATTACAAAAAAAATTTTTTTCAAGATGGCCGCCCCAGTCGGCCATCTTGGATCCGGCCAGCCCAAAATCAATAGGGTTCTTCCTTTTCAGGTGGTACAGGTGTGTGTGAGTTATCGCACTCACAGCTATAAATGTTGACGCCCAGCCGCCGACGGACAGACGGACAGCCGGACGGACGACCCGGGTGACAACAATATCCCCCTTCCAAAACGTGGCGGGGATAAAAAAAACAATCCAAAGCGACCACAAAATGTCGGCACACACTTTTTAAAGCTCAAACCAACATGAAGGAACTCCGAGCACAAGGTCGATGGAAGTTAAAAAAATTTTTTTATTTAGATGAATGAATGTCAAAGTGACGAGTACATGATGAAAACGCATCGCACGAAAAGTTAAATAATGAAATTGCACAAGATTTCAGCCGGCGAGGCACCACCCGAGGGCCGAGGGACCGCCCGCCAACACGCAGCTCGGTGGATGTGACGTGTGGACGTTATTTTATTTTACCTCCCAAAGACGCCTGAAATGTCAAATATGTCCGAATTGTGCAGCTATGATGAAAAGACATTCAATAATATGAGTGAGGAAGTGAAAACAACAACTTTATCGTTAATTAATCGCCGCGGCCTGTTCCAAGTCAGGACAGGGTTGAGCAGGCCAGAAAACATGGCGGCTTAAGACCCAGCGAGGTTACCCAGGAAACACCTTAAGACCCAGAGAGTGAGGTGGCTGAGGATCGCTTGATGAAGGATATAATTAAATAAGGCCGTTAATTATCTTCAAAATGGGTGTTTTAATTAACCCACACACCCAATTTTCACTCTTGCACTTCCTTGGAGTTTTCTTAGTACGCATGCAAAGTTCAGGCTGTTAGGTTTGATAGTTTTGGAGTTATGGAGGAGACACACTGACTCACACACACACACACACACACACCACCACACACCACACACACACACACACACACAACACACACACAACACACACACACACACACACTTTTATGAGTATAAGATAGATATCTGTAGCACTGGTACACCTGCTTTATATACAAATGAGGAGTTAATCACAAACCTAAGGCAATAAAGCAATGAGAGGGACATTGAGCAGTTTTGCCCATCTGCTTTTACCAACGGATTCAATGGCGGCTCGAGACATTCTCCCTCCTCTTACGATCTCCTTCGACTCCATCACTTGATTCTTGAGGGACAAAGGAGGACTTACAATAGGTTACAATGCACAAAGCACCTCCAATCCTTGCTGTGTACAGTTGTTCACGAGTCATTTGACAAGTGTGGCCCCTCCTTCATGCTGCGCAAATGGTATTCAGAGCGGATACGGTTTCACAGTCATTGGGTGATTCTTGAATCCAATGCTGTGCCAGTGACCTCCCTTGGATGAAGCTCAACACTGAAACCATTGTCCCATTTAAAGCACAATCTGTTTACTGGCTGCAATACCTTTCACCATCTGTTTATCGGCTTCAATACTTCAGCGATTGCCACTCTTTCTTCCATTCAGTCTCGAGATGGTGCAGCGTTTCTTCAGTTTTCAATTATGGAATAGCAGTTTCTTGGGGAGACATCTGCAACAATGGAGACAACATGTTATCACAAAAGAATGAATGTTCCATGTTGATGTCTGTGTTATAAACAACGTGATCACCAAGATAACCCTGATCATAAACCAAAGACCAATTTGTACGCCAGGTAATTTCAAAACTCCCATGAGTATCAACCCAATAATTCACCCGTTCAGGTCAGGCAAAGGTTTGGCACAAATAATGAAATATATTTGGCACAATAATGTAACAATACTGCAGTACTATTATAGGATAACGATTGTACCTTTACACATGGAATAGTACAATATTACATTGGGATGTGATTCTTGCTGTCCAGCCTTCCAGTTTGTCCCTGAAGGTAAAACAGTCTATCTTTTCCATTGAAAGCTTTCCTGGTATCGAGTTTGAGGAGTACGAAAGCCACCTCAGACCATAATGTTGTTTCAGAACTGGGGTCGGGGTTACCGCGAGGTGCTCCTCGGACTTTCTCCCCGACCTCCAGACCTGAGGGCCGCCAGCCACAGATAACTCTGCGGTCGCGACGGATTGCTAGGCAACTGTCCCTGCCGGGTTTGTATCACCAAACCTAACAGGGTTCTCGCTCCTTGGTTGCGCATTACCTTACCGTTGGCTGGCAACCCGAACAGGAGGCCACACCTTCAACAGCCACACATCTATTTATTATGTGTGGCCGAGTGAACTGTGGATTGTTATTGGCTAATCACAGAGCATTCGGTGGGTATAAACTTCCCTTCTGTCTATACTTGCACATTAAATCAACCAATTGGGGAAAAGGATGAAAGCAAACAGGTCAGAAATGTTTCATTATACCCCACCGTTCAGTTCAGTTCAGCAAGTACATTTATTCAATCAGCACAATAAACCAATAGTTACTCAACCAGCAATGGCAATCGTAGGCATGTTTTTCACAGTGCTTGGACTGAAATCACAATAGAAATGCCCAATTAAAAGACAAGAAAAAAGTGATTCATCTTAGGCGTTACGGGGCCCACTTGTTCAGTTTTATCTCCAGCTAAACATAGGACATGGCACCATCAATCATCTGGGAAAGTAAACGACAGTATGAGAAGATTAGAGGAAGAGCAGAGTCTTTGGTTGACTCCTGGCTTACTGGACACAAAAATGCTTGCCTATGTTGGGCCAAAGTGAAACAGGGAGAGGGTGTTGGTGAAGAGGGATAATGGGTGTGTCGATGTGGTGCCGGAATGTGGTGTGAAGTGGTTGGAACCGCTGGGTTCAACAGTTCTCGTGAAGGTGTCTGCCTTCGGATTCTCACGCTACCGCTCGTCGGGAAGTGACTCGTGCAGGCAATTAACAGCTCGTTCAGGCAATCTCACTCCGGTACAGCGCACGTGATGACGCTCATTCAGGCAGAGTCTGCTCCGGCACAGCGTATGTAAAGACTGCTCGTTCAGGCAGAGTTTTGTTCCCTCTCGCTGGTTCTGCTCCACGGCGGTTGCGCTTGTCCACCCGCACGTTTTCCTTTTTATTGGGGCCAGCGCAGGCGTTGTTTGAGGCCCTTCCCACTCGCTCGTGGTTTCCTCTCATTGGTTGGGAGAGGAGTGATGAATGTATGAGATGGAGGAACGAACGAGTGGTTTAAATTTAAGCGATGGAAGTTTTCCATGGGGGTTTCTGGGTTTGATAGGCATGGGGGTGAGGGCATTACATGGGATCACAGTCAAATGCTGAAGATGTTGCGGGGAATGACAGATTTGGGGTGAGGAGCACAGCGTGGTGGGAACAAATACTGGATACAATACTGGATGCGAAGGTGGATGGAGCGTGGATTGCAAGTTAGATGAAGGGGAAAGACATAGGTTAACCCACACAACGCAATTGTCCCTCATCCTCTAAAGTCTAAACAATGGGAGGGAAATCTATTTCTGAGGATATAACTTAAAGATATAACTGACTCTGGGAACTGCTACGTGTCTGAATGCATGTAGGCCGTTTCCATAACCGCAACAATATATCAGCGAACTCCTTTCTCAACATCCTGTTACTGAAAATACCAATGCATCAAGCTGGCTATCCTGTTCCCAGTAGGTGCACATCCTTACTTTCACCAAACACTGCAAGGACAGGAAGCGATCAATTCCCAGCACTCAGTGCAATATCATGTGTGCAAAAGTTCATGGAAATATTTGTGTTAGATAGGAACTTTAGAAAGTCTACAACTGATGTACAATGTACAAGTCCTGTATTTAAACAGAAAATTGTCCACATTAATAAGGAAACAAGATTCACCATGTTTGCAATTCACTGACTCATGTAAATGTTTCTGTAAATTGGTCGAGAAAAAGATTCACCCAATGGTGGGCTTGGGATCCCAGGGTCCGAGGTGAAACCTGCTTGGCTGTTGAATTAATACCAGTTGGGGTTGACTAAGCCTGTCATCCTTCAGAGGTCAGCAAAATGAGTACCAGCTTGCTGGGATGATTGAGCCATTTGAGTATCCTGTGTTGGAGCGGCGACCCGTCCAGGATTGTGCCCAATGGCCCAAGAGACTGCTAAGCAACACCAATGCTCTGTACAGAGTATGATCCCAATGGATGCATGGATTTGTGGGTTTGGCTGGGGAACGTTTTTGACTTTCACAAACTGGCTGGGCAAGACTCAGGTTTGACTGAGATGATTTGGAGAGGAATTTATAACCTGTTTGGGATTCTGATGATAACAGACTGATGTTGCAGTGACACTGTGGGATCTTTAACCCTATTTAGGTGAAGGGGTGGGCTAATTCAATGATATTGTATGTTAGTAATATTTTGTATCTACACAGCAAACTTTGTGTCAGTTGGACGTCTCATCCACGGACTGACCCCCCCCCCCCCCACGCCATCCTCAAAATACTTCAAAAAAGCCCAGGATGAATAGGGTTAAAGTCTCTCAACATCCAATGCTGGCAGATGACTATTTTGGCTTGATAACCTTCCAATGCATGGTGCACACATTGATCCCTGACCCCGCATGTGAAACACCAACATCACATGTTATTGCTGGGTCGAGATTCAAACCCAGGTGACACGCTCAAAGGTAGGTGTGCATTCCCCAAAGCTGTTGTGGTAGCACACGAGTACTGCCCAAGCATACGAGTCGGAAACACTCCAGTGTAACACAGAAACTTACTGTGAAATGTTGAGGTGTTTGTCTCTTCTCATAACATTGAAACTGTTGATCAATTTTCATGCTGCAGTTCATCGCTTTTAGAGATGACATCTACTCAATCGTGTTTCCACTGATTCTGGGCGAACTTATTGTCGGCATCTTCCGATCTGTTGCCGTTCCTGCAGGAATTAATGGATAGAATGGTGAAAGGATAAAAAGATTGTAAACGTACAGTCATACATGGTATCTCGCCTAAAACATATTATCTTGATCAGAAGCATAATCCATGGCTGGATTGTAGGAGAATGCAGACTTTTATTTTACCCTCCAGGGCTGTTTCCTGGATGCAGCCATTCCTGTTTGCAGTTGCCCCTCGTCTTTCTTCTTGCTCTTCAGGAGTTAAGGCTGCTCGAGATATAGCTTTCGCAAGTCGTTTTTTGTCAAGTTCGCTTCTTGTACATTTTCTTATTTTGATAGGAGCCATCTTCCTGCAAAATAAAGAAGGGAGACGGGGAAGGGGAAAGCAAGGAAGAGTAATACTGTATTAGAGGAGTACAGTTTATTGAAAGAGTAATACTGCATCATCATTTCATGATTGCATATTTGTCTGAGATTCAATGTGGAATCTGGTCTGCTGGTTACATCCTTACCAATACATGGTAGGGAATTTTATGTAGTTCACTTGTTTGTCAGGACAGGAATTTGGTGAGGCAAGGGCAAACAATGGCCTACTCTTTGAAAGATAGAGTTATTTAAATTCCACAAGCAAGCAAACATTGACACATATAATCGCCGATTTAACGTCCTCTCCGAATGACCTATTGGTGATTCAAGAACCTGCCTTCAAAGGACAGACCAGAATGGAAGTTTACGGTTGTTTGGAAATTTAACCGCAGAGAAATAAATATTCAAGGCTTTGCCATCCGATCTGATGTATTACACTTTGTATTACAAGCGTTGGTTCTACCGAAGCCATTTCTCAGCCTTGGGGTATTACTGGGTAGTTTGCCATCCCTCTATCAGTCGTAGTTATGGCAGGAATTAGAATTTTTTTCAAGGTGTCGGCGATGGCTCGGTGACTCCACATAAGATACCGTGGGATCTTTAACATCCACTAACTAATGTCCGCAAAAGGGACAACCAGTTTAATGTCCATCTGAGAGATGGTTCCACAATGATGCTCACCCCTACATGTGGAACATCAAGACAACATCTTATTCTTGGTTTGGTATTAAACCCCAGAGTACACACTCAGATCACAACTGTGCATACCTCTGAAGCCTCCAATCACAAATCCATTTCCAGATTGTGGAGGCACAAAGAGCAGGCTTTGGCATCCTTGCATAAATGAACATCTTACCTTTTGCTGGAGGTAGGAGATCGTGTTTCGGGAAGATCGTCCATGGAACTCAAAGTCAAGATTTTTGGAGTAAAAACATGAGGTTTAAACCCTCGAGTGATGAGAGCAAAGCTCATGCCTGCTTTCACACCGGGTACAAACACGGAATGAACACAAGCAAAGTTATATTGGAATTTCTAGGTGAAAAAATGACTGAGTAGAAGGGTTTCACGACTTTGCAGACAGTCGAGTTTCTGGAGAAGGCATAAGGGTTGCATTGATTGAGGACTGGCGTGAGGCTCTCCGAAGAAAGTTTCCAAGGAGAGAAGGCCAAACATCAAACAGAACCTGGAAGGCAAGAGTGTGCAAGTAAAGCGAGGTTCAGATACAGACATGCTGTTGTGCTTAGATTAAAGCTTCACACAAGAAACTGAAGAGTTTGAGATTATCAAGGTGAACAAATGTTATGCATCAATGACAACAATATTTTCCATATTTTCTGAAGAATGTTTGCTAGATGAGGAATGATTATGTAATGGTGTTTACTGTAGAATAATTGTGGTTTTATTACCTTAAATAAAGGTGAAAGACTGGCAGGATACCTGAGAGGGATGCACACTCACCCCTGAGCTGTCTCACCAAGGTTTGAATCCTGACCCAGCTATAAACTGTCTCCCAAGTGTTTCTCATGCAGGGTTAACTGTTTGGGATTCCATCCAATGCATTGGATGGATGCACTGTCACCGACTCCGTAAATTCTAACCCTAACCGTGACTACGTTAACTCTTCATGAATATCCCTCGTCATCAGAAGGATGTTAAACTGGAGGATAACTCTGTCGACGCTCCTCATTGTGTGAACGCCAAAGCTCCCATGGTGTGTCTCGTGAAGAGTAGATGAGTTTCTCTGGAATCCTGAATTTATTATAAATTTCTACCAAAATCACCTCGTCAAATGTCGGGCCTGGCCAGCCGGTCGTAAAAGACTTGGGCCAAAAACTTTCTACAGTCAACCC
>CM068962.1:53044305-53094616 GCA_035128595.1 Eptatretus atami
ACGGAGGAGTTGAAGACGATCCACGGTCTGGAAGACCTTCAACGACAGAATGGTGGACAACATCGAGCTTGTGAAGCAGATAGTGCATGCGATCGTCGACTCACAGTGCGAATGATTGCTGAGGAACTTTCCATCAACAAGGACACTTTCTGGGCATCATCACTGAAAATCTCGAAATGCGCAAAGTTGCGCAAAATGTTCTCCAAGCTGTTGTCCGAGGACCAGAAACAGCAAAGAGTCATTGTCTGTCAAGACATTATCAAGTGCCTTGAGGACGATCCAGACCTGCTCGGAGAGCCATTACTGGCAATGAATGCTGGATTTCGAATACGATCCCGAGACCAAAGGCAGAGTCGTCAGTGGAAAAGTCCGGCATCACCAAGACCAAAGAAAGCAAGGATGACGACGTTGAAGGTCAAGGTGATGCTCATCCGTTTTTTGACATCAAGGGCATCGTCCACTTTGAGTTTCTACCACAGGGTCAAACAGTGAATCAATACGTGTACAAGGAGATCTTCCAGTGCCTCATGAGATCAGTCCGGGACAAGAGCCTGGGTGCTCCAGCATGACATCGCCTCTGCTCGGAGTGCCCTGAGCATCCGACAGTTTCTGGGAGAGGAACATGCCAACTCTGGAGCAATCCCCGTATTCGCCAGACTTTACCCCTTGTGAGTTTTTCCTATTCCCCAAGCTCAAGGGGGTGTACAAGGGGACCCGATTTCCTGATGTGGAGGCCATCAAAAGGGCTGTGATGACAGAGCTCCCGAGGATTCCAGAGAAGCCTTCCCGGGTGCATCGAATCATGGAAGAAGAGGATGGACAAGTGTGTGAGACTGAGGGAAACGATTTTGAAGGGGACAAGCTGTGATTTCAACATATTTTATGGAATAAATTTCTGTGAAGAGCGTCCCGTTACTTTTTAGACGGATATATATATATTTATATATTATATATATATATTATAATATACATATATGTATATGGAGAGGAATATAGAGTGCTGTATTGTATTCGGAGGGGGTGGAGTGAGGATGGGACAGAGAGTGAGAGGGGTGGGGAGAAGGGAATTAGCAGAGAGAAATGTTATGCTTTATGAATAACACACACACACACACACACACACACCACACACACACACACACACACACACACACACACACACAATCAATTTTACGGGAATCGGCAAATTGGAGTTTGTGTATATACCGAGTACAGTACGTACTGTATACAACCCCAAAACTTGTGTGGCTTTAACCCTTCAACAAATGATTTTTTTAAACGTTGCATATATCGACGTTTCAAGATGTGCATAAACATTATTATTTAAAAAGCAGCTGCAATCGTCATGTGATGGGTAAAAAAAACCAAAAAAAGGCTCTAATTTTGTAAAACATGTTAATGCGGCAAACAGCTCGAAATCGTGTGTTATGAGCTTTGAAAGTCACAAATAGAACCTCAAACGATTCTGAGAACAAACCCGGTTCATATAAAGATAACCAACTGCTAACGTCTGTCCTCCATCGTCGCCGACCAAGGTGGTGTAATACCCAAGCATTAATTCTTGACGTCATATGTTCCAGGTGAACCCAACTCCATTAAAGCATCAGTTTCATTTGTTTTTCAAATTAAAAAAAGGTAATGGTTGGTTTCCCGCTAAGCTTGTTAAATTACGAGGTGAGGGCAAACACGGCCTGTTCCAAGTTCCGTTTGAAGTTCCGCATGGATAAAGCACAACAATAGAACCACAAAGGATTACATTTTTAAATAATAATCTTTAAATATGGGAATCAAGCGAAAAAATAACAAAAAGTAATTCAAAGAAAATACCATCAGAGATGGGGAATCCCCCCGCATTGAAAAATAATTGAAATCAGATAAGCGTTTTCCATTATATACAAAAAACATTTTTTTCAAGATGGCCGCCCCAGTCGGCCATCTTGGATCCGGCCACGCCCAAAATCAATAGGGTTCTTCCTTTTCGGTGTCAGTGTGTATCGAGTTGAAGGTGAGTTATCGCACTCACAGCTATAAATGTTTACGCCCAGCCAGCCAGACGGACGGACGGACGACCCGGGTGACAACAATATCCCCTTCCAAAACGTGGCGGGGATAAAAAAAACAATCAAAGCGACCACAAAATGTCGGCACACACTTTTACAGCTCAAACCAACATGAAGGAACTCCGAGCACGAGTCGATGGAAGTTAAAAAAATTTTTTTATTTAGATGATGAATGTCAAAGTGACGAGTACATGATGAAACGCATCGCACGAAAAGTTAAATAATGAAATTGCACAAGATTTCAGCCGGCGAGGCACCACCCGAGGCCGAGGGACCGCCCGCCACACGCAACTCGGTGGATGTGACGTGTGGACGTTATTTTATTTTTACCTCCCAAAGACGCGCTGAAATGTCAAATATGTCCGAATTGTGCAGCTATGATGAAGACATTCATAATATGAGTGAGGAAAGTGAAAACAACAACTTATTCGTTAATTAATCGCGCGGCCTGTTCCAAGTCAGGACAGGTTGAGCAGGCCAGAAAACATGGCGGCTTAAGACCCAGCGAGGTTACCCGGAAACACCTTAAGACCCAGAGAGTGAGGTGGCTGAGGATCGCTTGATGAAGGATATAATTAATAAGGCCGTTAATTATCTTCAAAATGGGTGTTTTAATTAACCCACACACCCAATTTTCACTCTTGCACTTCCTTGGAGTTTTCTTAGTACGCATGCAAAGTTTCAGGTGTTAGGTTTGATAGTTTTGGAGTTATGGAGGAGACACCACTGACTCACACACACACACACACACACACACACACACACACACACACACACACACACACACACTTTTATGAGTATAAGATAGATATCTGTAGCACTGGACACACTGCTTTATATACAAATGAGGAGTTAATCACAACCTAAGGCAATAAAGCAATGAGAGGGACATTGAGCAGTTTTGCCCATCTGCTGTTTACCAACGGATTCAATGGCGGCTCGAGACATTCTCCCTCCTCTTACGATCTCCTTCGACTCCATCACTTGATTCTTGAGGGACAAAGGAGGACTTCAATAGGTTACAATGCACAAAGCACCTCCAATCCTTGCTGTGTACAGTTGTTCACGAGTCATTTGACAAGTGTTGGCCCCTCCTTCATGCTGGCAAATGGTATTCAGAGCGGATCACGTTTCACAGTCATTGGGTGATTTCTGAATCCAATGCTGTGCCAGTGACCTCCCTTGGATGAAGCTCAACACTGAAACCATTGTCCCATTTAAAGCACAATCTGTTTACTGGCTGCAATACCTTTCACATCTGTTTATCGGCTTCAATATCTTCAGCGATTGCCACTTCTTTCTTCCATTCAGTCTCGAGATGGTGCAGCGTTTCTTCAGTTTTCACATTATGGAATAGCAGTTTCTTGGGGAGACATCTGCAACAATGGAGAGCAACATGTTATCACAAAAGAATGAATGTTCCATGTTGATGTCTGTGTTATAAACAACGTGATCACCAAGATACCCTGATCATACACCAAAGACCAATTTGTACGCCAGGTAATTTCAAAGCTCCCATGAGTATCAACCCAATAATTCACCCGTTCAAGGTCAGGCAAAGGTTTGGCACAAATAATGAAAATATATTTGGCACAATAATGTTAACAAACTGCAGTACTATTATAGGATAACGATTGTACCTTTACACATGGAATAGTACAATATTACATTGGGATGTGATTCTTGCTGCCAGCCTTCCAGTTTGTCCCTGAAGTGTAAAACGTCTATCTTTTCCATTGAAAAGCTTTCCTGGTATCGAGTTTGAGGAGTACGAAAGCCACCTCAGCCATAATGTTGTTTCAGAACTGGGGTCGGGGTTACCGCGAGGTGCTCCTCGGACTTTCTCCCCGACCTCCAGACCTGAGGGCCGCCAGCCACAGATAACTCTGCGGTCCGAAGGATTGCTAGGCAACTGTCCCTGCCGGGTTTGTATCACCAAACCTAACAGGGTTCTCGCTCCTTGGTTGCGCATTACCTTACCGTTGGCTGGCAACCCGAACAGGAGGCACACCTTCAACAGCACACATCTATTTATTATGTGTGGCCGAGTGAACTGTGGATTGTTATTGGCTAATCACAGAGCATTCGGTGGGGTATAACTTCCCTTCTGTCTATACTTGCACATTAAATCAACCAATTGGGGAAAAGGATGAAAGCAAACAGGTCAGAAATGTTTCATTATACCCCACCGTTCAGTTCAGTTCGCAAGTACATTTATTCAATCAGCACAATAAACCAATAGTTACTCTAACCAGCAATGGCAATCGTAGGCATGTTTTTCACAGTGCTGGACTGAAATCACAATAGAAATGCCCAATTAAAAGACAAGAAAAAAGTGATTCATCTTAGCGGTTACGGGCCCACTTGTTCAGTTTTATCTCCAGCTAAACATAGGACATGGCACCATCAATCATCTGGGAAGTTAACGACAGTATGAGAAGATTAGAGGAAGAGCAGAGTCTTGGTTTGACTCCTGGCTTACTGGACACAAAAATGCTTGCCTTTGTTGGGCCCAAAGTGAAACAGGGAGAGGGTGTTGGTGAAGAGGGATAATGGGGTGTGTCGATGTGGTGCCGGAATGTGGTGTGAAGTGGTTGGAACCGCTGGGTTCAACAGTTCTCGTGAAGGTGTCTGCCTTCGGATTCTCACGCTACCCCGCTCGTCGGGAAGTGACTCGTGCAGGCAATTAACATCGTTCAGGCAATCTCACTCCGGTACAGCGCGACGTGATGACGCTCATTCAGGCAGAGTCTGCTCCGGCACAGCGTATGTAAAGACTGCTCGTTCAGGCAGAGTTTTGTTCCCCTCTCGCTGGTTCTGCTCCACGGCGGTTGCGCTTGTCCACCCGCACGTTTCCTTTTTATTGGGGCCAGCGCAGGCTTGTTTGAGGCCCTTCCCACTCGCTCGTGGTTTCCTCTCATTGGTTGGAGAGGGAGTGATGAATGTATGAGATGGAGGAACGAACGAGTGGTTTAAATTTAAGCGATGGAAGTTTCCATGGGGGTTTCTGGGTTTGATAGGCATGGGGTGAGGGCATTACATGGGATCACAGTACAAATGCTGAAGATGTTGCGGGGAATGACAGATTTGGGGTGAGGAGCACAGCGTGGTGGGGGAACAAATACTGGATACAATACTGGATGCGAAGGTGGATGGAGCGTGGATTGCAAGTTAGATGAAGGGGAAAGACATAGGTTAACCCACACAACGCAATTGTCCCTCATCCCTCTAAAGTCTAAACAATGGGAGGGAAATCTATTCTGAGGATATAACTTAAAGATATAACTGACTCTGGGAACTGCTACGTGTCTGAATGCAGTAGGCCGTTTTCCATAACCGCAACAATATATCAGCGAACTCCTTTCTCAACATCCTGTTACTGAAAATACCAATGCATCAAGCTGGCTATCCTGTTCCCAGTAGGTGCATCCTTACTTTCACCAACACTGCAAGGACAGGAAGCGACAATTCCCAGCACTGTTCAATATCATGTGTGCAAAAGTTCATGGAAATATTTGTGTTGAGATAGGAACTTTAGAAAGTCTACAACTGTGTACAATGTACAAGTCCTGTATTTAAACAGAAAATTGTCCACATTAATAAGGAAACAAGATTCACCATGTTTGCAATTCACTGACTCACTGTAAATGTTTCTGTAAATTGGTCGAGAAAAAGATTCACCCAATGGTGGGCTTGGGATCCCAGGGTCCTGAGGTGAAATCCTGCTTGCTGTTGAATTAATACCAGTTGGGTTGACTAAGCCTGTCATCCTTCAGAGGTCAGCAAAATGAGTACCAGCTTGCTGGGATGATTGAGCCATTTGAGTATCCTGTGTTGGAGCGGCGACCCGTCCAGGATTGTGCCCAATGGCCCAAGAGACTGCTAAGCAACACCAATGCTCTGTACAGAGTATGATCCCAATGGATGCATGGATTTGTGGGTTTGGCTGGGGAACGTTTTTGACTTTCACAAACTGGCTGGCAAGACTCAGGTTTGACTGAGATGATTTGGAGAGGAATTTATAACCTGTTTGGATTCTGATGATAACAGACTGATGTTGCAGTGACACTGTGGGATCTTTAACCCTATTTAGGGAAGGGGTGGGCTAATTCAATGATATTGGATGTTAGTAATATTTTGTATCTACACAGCAAACTTTGTGTCAGTTGGACGTCTCATCCACGGACTGACCCCCCCCCCCCCCACGCCATCCTCAAAATACTTCAAAAAAGCCCAGGATGAATAGGGTTAAAGTCTCTCAACATCCAATGCTGGCAGATGACTATTTTGGCTTGATAACCTTCCAATGCATGGTGCACACATTGATCCCTGACCCCGCATGTGAAACACCAACATCACATGTTATTGCTGGGTCGAGATTCAAACCCAGGTGACACAGCTCAAAGGTAGGTGTGCATTCCCCAAAGCTTTGTGGTAGCACACGAGTACTGCCACGCATACGATCGGAAACACTCCAATGTAACACAGAAACTTACTTGAAATGTTGAGGTGTTTGTCTCTTCTCATAACATTGAAACTGTTGATCAATTTTCATGCTGCTTCATCGCTTTTAGAGATGACATCTACTCAATCGTGTTTCCACTGATTCTGGGCGAACTTATTGTCGGCATCTTCGATCTGTTGCCGTTCCTGCAGGAATTAATGGGATAGAATGGTGAAAGGATAAAAAGATTGTAAACGTACAGTCATACATGGTATCTCGCCTAAACATATTATCTTGGATCAGAAGCATAATCCCTGGCTGGATTGTAGGAGAATGCAGACTTTTTTTTTTTACCCTCCAGGGCTGTTTCCTGGATGCAGCCATTCCTGTTGCAGTTGCCCCTCGTCTTCTTTTCTTGCTCTTCAGGAGTTAAGGCTGCTCGAGATATAGCTTTCGCAAGTCGTTTTTTGTCAAGTTCGCTTCTTGTACATTTTCTTATTTTGATAGGAGCCATCTTCCTGCAAAATAAAGAAGGGAGACGGGGAAGGGGAAAGCAAGGAAGAGTAATACTGTATTAGAGGAGTACAGTTTATTGAAAGAGTAATACTGCATCATCATTTCATGATTGCATATTTGTCTGAGATTCAATGTGGAATCTGGTCTGCTGGTTACATCCTTACCAATACATGGTAGGAATTTTATGTAGTTCACTTGTTTGTCAGGACAGGAATTTGGTGAGGCAAGGGCAAACAATGGCCTACTCTTTGAAAGATAGAGTTATTTAAATTCCACAAGCAAGCAAACATTGACACATATAATCGCCGATTTAACGTCCTCTCCGAATGACCTATTGGTTGATTCAAGAACCTGCCTTCAAAGGACAGACCAGAATGGAAGTTTACGGTTGGTTGGAAATTTAACCCAGAGAAAATAAATATTCAAGGCTTTGCCATCCGATCTGATGTATTACACTTTGTATTCAAGCGTTGGTTCTACCGAAGCCATTTCTCACCTTGGGGTATTACTGGGTAGTTTGCCATCCCTCTATCAGTCGTAGTTATGGCAGGAATTAGAATTTTTTTCAAGGTGTCGGCGATGGCTCGGTGACTCCACATTAGATACCGTGGGATCTTTAACATCCACTAACTAATGTCCGCAAAAGGGACAACCAGTTTAATGTCCATCTGAGAGATGGTTCCACAATGATGCTTCACCCTACATGTGGAACATCAAGACAACATCTTATTCTTGGTTTGGTATTAAAACCCAGAGTACACACTCAGATCCAACTGTGCATACCTCTGAAGCCTCCAATCACAAATCCATTTCCAGATTGTGGAGGCACAAAGAGCAGGCTTTGGCATCCTTGCATAAATGAACATCTTACCTTTTGCTGGAGGTAGGAGATCGTGTTTCGGGAAGATCGTCCATGGAACTCAAGTCAAGATTTTTGGAGTAAAAACATGAGGTTTAAACCCTCGAGTGATGAGAGCAAAGCTCATGCCTGCTTTCACACCGGGTACAACACAGGAATGAACACAAGCAAAGTTATATTGGAATTTCTAGGTGAAAAATGACTGAGTAGAAGGGTTCACGACTTTGCAGACAGTCGAGTTTCTGGAGAAGGCATAAGGGTTGCATTGATTGAGGACTGGCGTGAGGCTCTCCGAGAAAAGTTTCCCAAGGGAGAAGGCCAAACATCAAAACAGAACCTGGAAGGCAAGAGTGTGCAAGTAAAGCGAGGTTCAGATACAGACATGCTGTTGTCGTTAGATTAAAGCTTCACACAAGAAACTAAGAGTTTGAGATTATCAAGGTGAACAAAATGTTATGCATTATGAAACAATATTTTCCATATTTTCTGAAGAATGTTTGCTAGATGAGGAATGATTATGTAATGGTGTTTACTGTAGAATAATTGTGGTTTATTACTTAAATAAAGGTGAAAGACTGGCAGGATACCTGAGAGGGATGCACACTCACCTCTGAGCTGTCTCACCAAGGTTTGAATCCTGACCCAGCTATAAACTGTCTCCCAAGTGTTTCTCATGCAGGGTTAACTGTTTGGGATTCCATCCAATGCATTGGATGGATGCACTGTCACCGACTCCGTAAATTCTAACCCTAACCGTGACTACGTTAACTCTTCATGAATATCCCTCGTCATCAGAAGGATGTTAAACTGGAGGATAACTCTGTCGACGCTCCTCATTTGTGAACGCCAAAGCTCCCATGGTGTGTCTCGTGAAGAGTAGATGAGTTATCTCTGGAATCCTGAATTTATTATAAATTTCTACCAAAATCACTCGTCAAATGTCGGGCCTGGCCAGCCGGTTCGTAAAAGACTTGGGCCAAAAACTTTTCTACAGTCAACCCCACAAGACCAGAATAACTTTGGTAGTTGTAGTGGTCGAAGTAGTAGTCGTTAGTCGTAGTAGTAGTAGTAGTAGTAGTAGTATGTAGTTAGTAGTCGTAGAGGAAGACGACACATATTCCTCAGTTTAAATCCGAGTGCAGTGATTGCAAAAAACATGTTTGGGTTTTGAAATGGAGTGGATGCAAACTCTGGATGACTTTGTGCAAAGATTTACCGGAAAACATGACCATAAGAACATCTTTGCGGGGCATCAGCCCGACTTTGTGTGTTGTGCAAACAAGATTGAGACATGAATAAGATTATGAGCCAGGTTGTGGTTCTTACCAAAACAGGAACTTCTCCAAGTCCACTGAAAGATCGATTCCATCTCGCTTTGCAGGTTTTTGTCCTGTCAAAGCACAAATTTGACATGTTGCAATTAAGTTCAATTAAGATATATGATTACCCTGAAATTATTTTACTTACAAGTGTCATGACTTGAACTCTCATTGGAATTGTAATGTATAATCTGCAATGTAATCTTCTTCTATTTCTATCCATCTAAATTCTATTCTCCACAACATATAAAGAGATAGAGGGTCTACATTTGTCACGGGTAGTCTCAGCTATCACCACGAGTAGGGGGTTATCTTTGACAGGATGGTGGAGATCATGGTTTGTTCCATGTTTTTGGAACTTTAATGAAGAAAATAATAAATAAATACTCACCGGAAATCGTTCTTGACGCCATTTTTCGTGCATCATTCCCATCGTATCCAAGATGGGGGGGGGGATCCTAACTGTCTATAATTACGTACTATATTAAATGTGCCTTGGGACGTTTTCACCCTTCAAGCTTTGGACCCCTTTTAGAACTTTTCAGACCCTCTTTCAACCCCCAGAACCTTTAGAACTTTATTTCGCTTTTAGACCCTTAAGACCCTTTTCAGACCTTTAGACCTTCATTGCACAAACATCACCCATCCCAGGGTTCGGACGAGGGGGTGAGAGGGGGTTCAAGCCTCGGTGGACCGATGTGATATGCCGATTAATTACGCAATGTTTGAACATGACTTGGACTGTACTACGTCTATTAATTACATACTATTCTATGGAACGTACTTTTAGTTCCTTTTAACATCCTGGAGACTACATACACCCTTTACCCCCTTTTAGACCATTAAGGGTTTAGACTGAGCTGAAATGTGCAAACTTCACCTCCCCTCGAGGTGGTTCAGGGACGGAGGTGAGTGTCGATGGACCCATGTGACTACGTTTATTAATTATGTATTATTAGACCGTCATCTATCAATTCCGTTACATATTATTGGAATGCAACTTTAAGACCTTGAGACACACATACCCTTGACACACCCCTTACACAGTTTAAAGACACTTAGACCCTTTCCACCATTTAGACCCTTTACACCCCTTCGACCCATTTGAAATTACATGCCTTTGATCCCTTCATACTTATTTGAGACCCTTGAGACCCCTTAGGGTTGGAGATGCAATTTCTCCAAAATTAGCCTCATGTTTCAGTGTGATATAAAAGGAAAATGTAGCCAATTAAGCTTGATTAATAATTAACTTGAAGAGTGAAGTTTTTAGCATATACAGGAGCACAATGTATTGTTATAACCCTTTAATGGGAAATGTCCGTTAATATAACATGATTATCACATTTATGTGCTCGACAATATACATATATATATATATATATATATATATATATATATATATATATATATGTAAATTTGCTTTTCAAACGGCCTTATTATTACCCTCCACCACCAAAGGTGAAGGAGGTTATGTTTTCACCCCTTTCTGTGTTTTTGTCTGTTTGTTTGTGTACAGGATATCTCAAAAAAGTTGTGGATGGATTTCGATGAAATTTTGTGGACAGGTTCGGTGTGTAACAAGGACAACTGATTCGATTTTGGTGAAGATCTGGATCCGGATCCGACTACTAGAATTTTTTAAGTGATTCTTCACCATTGAGATAGGGCTAAAAGGATATATAGCACGATATCTCAAAAAGTTGTGAACAGATTCGGACGAAACTTGGTGGCAGATTGGGCATGTGACAAGGAAAATCGATTCTGTTTTGTGAAGACCCGAATCCGGGTCTGGATACGAGAATTACTTAATTTTAAAGTGATTCTTCACATTGAGAGATAAGGCCAAAAACGATATATAGCATGATATTTCAAAAATGTATTGGGCCCGATATGTTCTCGTGGATCAGGCATTACGTGGAGGAGGTATGCGCTCTACCGAGTGCCCTTCTAGTTTCATTTACTGTGTTGGAAGGTTACCAATCTGCCAAGTAAAAGACCCTCCCAAAAACAGACTGGCCTTCCAAATAATCTTAAATCTTTATTCAGTAGAATACAATTATCTATTATTCTCTTTAGCTTATTAATAATAAGGGATCCTCATATATGAATAATTATACGCTGGCATCTGAAAGTCTGGCTGGAAGCTGGTCTCGCATTAATGGAATGTGTGTGAACTGCTAAGATATTGTCCAGATGTCTGCTTGAATTCTTATCACCTTATGATCGTAAATTGTTCTCCAGCCTTTGAATTAATTCAAGCTGACCTCTGATTCCATAATCTCACCCTCCCACTTTTGCTTATTATAAAAGAAACTTGGATCTTTGTACGAGAGTAGGATCAGAGGATAATGCGTGTTGCTTGTGTTATTGAATTCCTCTCATCCTCCATCATGATGCATATGTATTAAAGAATGGTTCAACTGTACAAGAGGAATTGAATTCTTCGACATGACTTAGACCCGTTACCACATTGACCCTGAAGATAGCAGAAATTCAATGGATAGCACCTTGTACTTCAAACCTTTAAACCTTTACACCTGTTGGACCCCTTCATACCCATTTTGACCCTTTAGACCTTTACACCATTTAGACACCCTAGGGATTAGACCCTTTAGAGAATATAGACCTTCTTCAACTCTTTAGATACTTTTGAGACCCCATCGACAATATAAGACCCTTGGAACACTTTTAATACCCTTTGAACATTTTGGACCCCATTTGCTCTTTAGACCCCTTGAGGGTAAAACCCTCAAGACACGAACCCAGTAGACCTTTACACCCTTCAGACAATTACTAGACCCCTTTAGAAGTAAAAAATTCCCCTGAAAATAGTTTTGATAACTTTCATGCACGCTCTGCCCCTACCGTCCTCCCTAGGTTTTGCAGGTGCTCGGTCTGCCATAACCCCCTCTGGTGACATTCCCAAATCCAGGACACATACTCCACTAATTCTTCTCTGTTTTTTTACCCACCTGTGGACCACTTCTCAGTCTCTTCAATTGTTATTCTCAGGGGCTTCAAGATGATATTCCAACCCATCTCAGATCCATCACCAATCCACAGGATTGATCTTTTCTGCCCCCCATTAACCACTCCCCATGCCAAATGTCTTTCCGTTTCCCAGTTTTTACTTCCCTTCTGTGATTAAGAGGTTTTTTGGGGTTTTTGCTCTTACTGTTGAGGCTCGATACGAGAGCTAAATGAGAGTGGTGGCTCTTTCAGACTTCTTCACCCGTTTGTCACGTCCTTCCTCCTTTCCTTTTCTCTCATTCTTCACTGACATCCCTTATCCTCCTAGTCCCTCTATTTTTGTGCTAAATGCCACGTTTGCATGTTCCCCCACCGCCTCTTCCTACTGTTATTTTTGTTCTGTGTTTACCTTCTCTTGTGAGCTCGACTCTGGATACAAAATCGAATAGAATAATAACAAGATGATACCTTTTAAAGAACTATGAGCAGTTATTGCGGGGCTCAACCTCCCCCCCACCCCTTGCTGTTGATAGACATGTGGGACCCATGATGTCATTGGTATCAACTTGTTTTGTTCCTTGGTGTAATCTATCTATTAATTCCAGCAATCTGTGTGTTGTGTTGTGTGTGTGTGTGTGTGTGGTGTGTGTGTTGTGTGTGTGTGTTGTTGTGTGTGTGTGTGTGTGGGTGTGTGCTGTGTGTGTGGGTGTGTGTGTGTGTGTGTGTGTGTCTGTCTGGTTCTGTCAAATTGTTTGTCTGTTTGTTTGTCTTGCGACCGCCGTTTCGACAACCGCCGGTTCCGATCTGATGAAACTTGCCAGGAATATTGCCGGGCCCGCAGATGTGCCTTTTTAGAGGTTTGATGTCCAATCGGGACGAGCGGTTCCAAGTTACGGCCATTTATCTGTCAACCAGACAAGACACGTGCTATGACATCACGATTGACGTCACAATAATGTTTGTTTATTTATTTATTATTTATTAATTTTTTTTTGCACGATTTGACGTTCCGATCTGATTTGAAACTTGAGGAATTATTGCCGGGGCCGCCGCGGATGTGCCTTTTCGAGTTTTGATATTAATCGGTACGACGGCAGGTTCCAAAGTTACGGCCTTTATCTGTCGACAATGGACAAGACACGGTGCTATGACATCACGATTGACGTCACAATTATGTTTGTTTATTTATTTATTTATTATTTATTTTGTTTTGCCGATTTGACGGTCCGATCTGATTTGAAACTTGCCAGGAATATTGACGGGGACCCGCGGATGTGCTTTTCGAGGTTTGTATTCATCGACAAGTGGTTCCCAAGTTACGGCCATTTATTCTGTTCGACCCAATATCTGCTAGAGAGAGGGGGTGGCGAAAGGGGGGATTGAGGGTGGGTGGGCGAGAGAGGAGGGGGGAGAGAGGAAGGGTGAGACTAGGGGGAGATAGGGGCAGGGAGGGGGGCAAGAGATGGGGGATGAGAGTGATGGGTGGGGGCTGAGAGAGGGGGTGAGAGGGGGGGCGAGAGGGGGATGAGAGTGGGGGGCGAGAGAGGGGGGGCGAGAGAGAGAGGGGGCGAGAGAGGGCCTGCACATACTGGCACTCACCTACGCGGCCCGCATGGTATTTATAATCTGACCAAATCGATTAGGGGTTACCATCCAAATTGCATTGGTCCACGAGAAATCATCACCCCTTCTCCTCCTATCTGTACGTCTTAATAGATAGCCCTGTACTTCTTGGAATGTGTTACTATCTGATAAACTTAACTGCACATGAATTGAACATGTCGTGTGCAAATTAAATAAGCGCAGTTCTTCTTGGAAGCAATCATGAATGCAGTGTGGTGCACACTCACCACTTGGTACGTTCTCTGTGTTTTTCCTCTCACAGAGCGATCTATTGATTTGCTCCTTCTGAAGTCTTATTTCTGACCTTGAGGGAGGGATCAATTTCTTCTTTCTTTCACCTCAGAGAGGAATTTCACATCCACATTGTCCTGGTCTTTTCTATTTCAGGGCCAGAGAACAAAACGCTCACTGTGACCAGGCCATAACAATCCCAGATCACATTTCAATGTCATTTTGCAAAAGGAGAGTCAAACACAAAAATTTCTTCTTATGATTATTTCATCATTCATGTACCATTGCCCGATGCAGAGCGTTGTTGTTGCTAGCAGTTTACGAGGCTCGGAATTCCTGGTCAGGTTCGTCACTTCGACTCGAAAGTCGGGTCAGGAACCAATGAGCAATTTTTGCAGGAACTTGGCCATGTCCCAGAGATAGCTTTGCGTGTTTTCAAATTAATTTAATAATTTTGCCACATTTGATTTCCTTTTTCGGAGGGCTACTAAGGCAAGCTGCCCATTGTTCATTAAAGGTCTTCGACAAATATTGTGGGGAAGTATGTATGGAATGGAGTGTTTCCATGACCCTTGCATGTCAACTTATACTATCCCTAAATCCTGTTAGTTAGTTCAGCCCCTAATGTATGTTTTTTTTTTTTATCCATCTGGTTTCCACGAGGCCACGACTCAAAGGCATTCAATCAGGGCTTATATTGGCGGGGCAGTTCTCCATCTGTTCGAAAAACTTCTCTCCAGTGGATTTATTACCAGCATGTGCATGGGTGCCCAGAGTGCAGACACACTGCTGGTGTATCAAAACTATGACCTTCCAAGAGACCTCAACATAATTACAAGTTATTCAAACGACTTCATTTAGAATTTATATCGATCGAGAATTTTTGGACGCTTGAGCACCATGAGATTATTGTTGGCGTTGTCCCCAATTGGCACAAGCGTGTGGAACTGGATAACTTGGCCAAAGTACAAAAAAAGAAGAAGAATATACAACATCATATAAAATATCTGTAGAACAGGTACCTTGCTTTTTAAACACACAAGACTGTGTCCATTCCCAAAACCTAAAGGAAAAGCATTGACAGGGAACCTTGAGCAGTTCAGTTCCATTCTTGCTGTTTTACCAACGATTCAAGGAGCCTCAGGAATTCTACCTTCCTCTTACAATCTCCTTCGACTCACCACTTGATTTCACAGGATAAGGAGGACTTCCATACATTACAACATACAAATTTCAGCTCCAATGCTGTTTACAAATCATATTTGACAAATGGCACCCCTCCAACATTAATGGCTTGCAAACGGTAATTTCAGAGCGATCATGGTTTCCAGAGTCATCAGGTGACTCTTGGAATCCAATGCTGTGACAGTGACCCTCCCTTGATGAGCTCATTGACTCAAACCTTGTTTCTCATGGAAAGCAATAGTCTCACATACCTATTCACAATCTGTTTTCTGGCTTCATATATCTGCAAAAATTCCTTGCTTTTTTCCAATTCAGACTCGGATGGTGCTGCAGATCTTCAGCTCGAAGCATTTTCTGCTATAGCAGTTTTCTTCGTGGGACTCTCTGCAACCAATGGGAAAGAAAGGGGGGGGGGCGAACGTGTTATCACGAGAGATGAACGTTCCTTATTGATGTCTGTTTTTAAACAAGGTGATCACCAGATAACTCTCATCAGAACACCCAGGACATTTTGTACCATCGGCATTCCAAAGTTCCAATGAATATCAACCAACAATTCACCCGTTCAAGGTCAAAATGCTTTTTAGACCTTTTCTCAGTAACCCCCAAAATTGCCAAATATGGTTTCATGACTTATTAATTTTGAAGTCCTACGCATTCTCATTATGCTAAATCCTATGCAAATCCGGTAATCGGTGAAAATATCCATAAACGAGGATACTTGTTTGATTAATAATTTAATTAGATAATTTAAAATGTTAACATTTTATCACTAATTTAAATTGACACAGGATATTTGGTAAAACGATTTATATTTACACAGCAAATTTCATGTCATTTTGAGCGTTTCATTCCCCGAGATTCTTGGGGGATCGGAGAGGGGGAGGGTCAGAATGACCCTCACCCAATGTTACTTCGAAAAAAGCTTCGCCTGGAATTGGGTTAAAAGTCTATCAACGACTAATGCTGGCAGGACGGGTCCTCTGGCTTGAAAACCTTCCAATGCGATTGGCACCACATTGATCCCTGACCTCCATGTTGAAACACCATATCGATTTATAGCTGCGTCGAGATTCAAACCCAGGCTTCACAGCTCAAAGGCGGTGTGCTGCACACCCCAAATTCTAATGTGGTACTTAGGCACGTGTTCTGCACCACGTAGTAGTACACCAGGCGGGAAAACACTCCAGCGGTAATTGCAGAACTTTTATTTGAAAGTCTTTGAGGGGTTCCTGACTCTTCTCATTAAGTTGGAAGTCTTGCTTCATCTTGCCATGTTTACAGATCATTGTTGTCGAAGTTTGAAAACTGCTTCATTTTGTATGTCTTCACTCTGCACCTCTATACTTGGACAAATATATTGCCGGAATTTCTGGATGCTTGCCATTCCTGCAGCATAAATGAGAGGGAACGGTGAAAGGATAAGATATTGTTCTGGGTTTTGCAAAGGACCCCCCAAAGCATGCAGACACACGCAGGTTCCCAGTGTGTGTTATGTGTCCCATGTCCCATATGTGTTCCCCAGTGTCCCATATTGTCCCAGTGTCCCATATGTGTCCCAGGTTGTTGTCCCGCCATGGGCGAGAACCTGTGTTGATTAACCCGACTAGATCCCCAAGTTCTCTCCCGGTGTGATGTTTCCAAGGGAGGCATTGTGCAGCAAGAGGGTGATGAGGGCAGAATCGATCCACATTTCCGAGGGCCCTCTTTGGCCTTTGTTTTCTGGCTGACCTCCAGATGTTCTTCCGCTCAAAGCGTTCCACACTCGAGGTGAATCCCCACCGGAAGTTACGCCCACCAGTAGACATGGACCTGACCCACTGCGGTAGCCCAAGCAGCCAAACATCGAATGAGTTCTTCTCTGGTCGCCCTTCCGTCGCATTGCCTATTTTTCCTTGAGCAACGTTCAATTCCGTCCCTCAAGCCCCACCATCGAGATGCACGAATGTCTTTCGCTTCTCGAAACATGAGGCATCAGCTTTGTCTGGGAATCCCTTTTCGTGTGTTTTCTGAGTCAACGTTCAAAAGCACTCTCCAAAACGGCAAACAAACTCATCTCCTATCACCATCCTTTCTCTGTTCGCCCAAAAGCAATCACAGGACTTTCAAAATTGATGGGTCAAACGACGACATAGCCACCTCTGGGAGTGTTGGTGTTGGGGGTGGGGTGACTAAGAAAAGGGAGAAGAAAGGTTGACAGACCGATAACAATTCTTAGATTAGATTTTCCTTCCCCATAGTGTCGGGGGATTGAGGGATCATCCATTCCATCCATTGGACCATACTCCTGTGCAGAGCGTTGGTGCTGCTCTAAACAGTCTCGTGGCTATTGGACACAATTCCCGGACGGGTGCCACTCCGACACAGTACACCAGCATGCTGGCATTCATTTTGTCACCCTTCGGAAGGATGACAGGGCAGAGTCAACCCCACCTGGTATTCGACAGTCTGAGTGGGTTTTAACTCATGATCCTCGGGATCCCAAGCCACACCTAACATTTAAGCCAACACCAGGCATACGATAGTCGACAGTCGATATATTTCTGCTGGAAATCAACTGTGAAAACAAAATTATGTGGAGCAGGTATAAAAAAAAGATAACCAAACCATCCAAAACGAAATGCAGCTCAACATGTTATCTTTGAAAGTCTTTTTCATTTTCTCTCCATATTATGGAGTTGTTGGAGTTCACCCCAATTCGTCACTGACGTCCATGCAGGGCAGTAGATGTGTGAAATTTTATTCTTTGCTCCCATAACACATCCATTGGTCATTGTGTGGGTTTAGCTTAGGGGAACTTTCCCTGCATCGATCTATCTATTCAGTACTATCCAGAATGATCAGTACTTATAGCAATAACAATACACTACTATCTCGTTAATCACCAGCATTTGTGCTCCTGACATGATTATCTTTTACATTCCGTGCTGCCATTCCTTGTAATGCTTCACCCCTTCCCTCCTCATAAACTTCCCTCCCTTAATTTAAAAACCCACCCTGTTCTCTTTCATCTCACCTCCTTCATCGTTTCATTTCCCAACTTCCCTTGGGAGACCTTCATCGATCGTCATTTCACCACACTTCATTTCACCGTCATTCAGGAGACCTTCACCTATTCCCTGTTTTCTCAATAGAAGCAATGCCCCGACTTTTTTTCAGGACCATATCCCCCGCGATGTCGTTGAATTGAAGGGTCCTTCCTGTTGTATCATTTCAGTAAATAAAATGGTGTAAACGTTGTTTGGAAACAAGCTCATGCTAGATCCTCGTCCTCTTATGATGCCGTCATTGAAAACGGATTTTGACGTCATTGTGATGTATCAGGTTTGCGATAAATTATCCGTGCTAATGCCCGGCTTTCATTCCCGCAAAAAAATTCAAAAAGCTTGCCTTAGTTTCGAGATAATGTATAGGCGATTTTCCATTAGGCGGCGATATTATGACGTCAACTTTTTTTCTCGGAGTTATTTCCAAAATTGGAGATGGTTACTGCCTGCACGTGGGGTTTCTGCATATACATGGCAAGTTTCACGACATATCGATTGAACTCTGGGTTGATGAAACAAAAATGTCAAAAAAAAAAAAAAAAAATAAAAGGATGCGTTCATTAAAATTGATATTGACATTCATAGTTGATGTATATATGTGCGTAATTCATCTTGCTTAATGCACCTGTTAGATTCCGCCAAACAGAAATTCAAAAAGCTTCCTTAGTTTCGGAGATAATTTTTTGGCGTTTCCATTAGCGGAGATATTTTGACGTCATAAACTTTTTTTCTCGGAGGAATTTTCAAAATCGGAGATTGGTTACTGTCTGCGCAGGATATTGTTACATATTATTGCCAAGTTTTCGGAAGTTTCCGATAAAACTGTAGGCTGTGAAACAAAAAAGTCCACAGAACAACAACGTGAGTAAGAAAGGACTTCGAGATCCCACGAGGATCTAACAAAAGTAATTCCGGAAATTTACCGCCATTTACCACCAATTTACACCCAATTTTACACCCATTATTACCACCCAAATTACAGCCATTACCACCCAAATTTACCACCCAATTTTACCACCAATTTACCACCCATTTACCACCCAATTCCACCATTTTACCACCAATTTTTTACCACCCAATCTCCACGTTGCATGAGGTTATCTAAGCCCGCTGTTTGTTATCTCAACATGTGGGTTTCACAATGTGGAACAGAGTTCTCCCAGTCTCGAAGTACACCTCCATTCAAGGTAAGGAGTCACGATTCATGCACCTAGCTGTGAGTTTTGTTAGAGGAGAGGAGTACACCTCCCGGTTTCTGTGATTCCCAGAACAACTACACGGGTGAACTGGATTTTTACAGATTTATACACCGTCCTGGACATCACCTTGTCTCTGAACGGCCTTCCAGAGGAGGAAAATACTCTTTATGAACTTGTGTATCAAACGTAACCCTGAATTACACAGGGACACCGTGAACACGCGATGGGGGGGGGGGGGCTTGGGATGAAGAAGTTGAATGTTTGAAGTTTATACGAAGAAGAAAGACAGGTTTGATATTCCCGAGTTTAGGAATAAATCGTGGAGACCGTTACGAGGAGTAGTGTTCCGTTCCCGGGATTAAATACATCTCACTCTGAAACGGGCGTTCGTGGAGCCGAACAGAGGGTCCTGAACTTGAACATGATGTGTTTCGGAAAACACGAGATTTATCCTTGAACGGGAGAGAAAACGTTCGCACGTGTTCACACCGAGCACATCCACAACTGACCGAGCAACATCGCCCACACTGATTGATTTTTTACAAACGTTTCCATGGTTACCCATCTGTTTCATTGCTTCAACTGCTTATGGAAGATCCGGTTTGGTGACGATATCGAACCATTCCTCACGTGATTGTAACTGGATAGAATATTTAATTAAAAACGAACTTGTACGTTTTGTTTGGAGAGGAAAAAAGCCTCCTTCACGTTTTATTTATTTCAGGTGTTTTCTTGCACACAGCCCCCCGCCCCCCCCCTGGTTGCTCAGTCCTGATTTGTTGAATTTTTTACAGATCTAAGTCGTGGGGGCTGCTCATCGTGTTCGTACACATATGAGAGAAAACACGAGACTTCACCAAACAGCTGATGGATTGGAGAAGTGACGTACTTACAGAATTTGTTCCAGTGACGTATCTTCTGACATGATTTTCTTTCCGCGCTTAGCGGTAATTTAAGAAGGAATTTCCTCCTCCTGAATCTCTTCTCTCAAGGGCATCGTCCACTTTGAGTTTCTACCACAGGGTCAAACAGTGAATCAATACGTGTACAAGGAGATCTTCCAGTGCCTCATGAGATCAGTCCGGGACAAGAGCCTGGGTGCTCCAGCATGACATCGCCTCTGCTCGGAGTGCCCTGAGCATCCGACAGTTTCTGGTGGAGAGGAACATGCCAACTCTGGAGCAATCCCCGTATTCGCCAGACTTTACCCCTTGTGAGTTTTTCCTATTCCCCAAGCTCAAGGGGGTGTACAAGGGGACCCGATTTCCTGATGTGGAGGCCATCAAAAGGGCTGTGATGACAGAGCTCCCGAGGATTCCAGAAGAAGCCTTCCGGGGGTGCATCGAATCATGGAAGAAGAGGATGGACAAGTGTGTGAGACTGGAAGGAAAACGATTTTGAAGGGGACAAGCTGTGATTTCAACATATTTTATGGAATAAAATTTCTGTGAAGTCAGTCCCGTTACTTTTTAGACGGATATATATATATATATATATATATATATATACATATATATATACATATATGTATATGGAGAGGAATATAGAGTGCTGTATTGTATTCGGAGGGGGTGGAGTGAGGATGGGACAGAGAGTGAGAGGGGTGGGGGAGAAGGGAATTAGCAGAGAGAAATTGTTATGCTTTATGAATAACACACACACACACACACACACACACCAACACACACACACACACACACACACACACACACACACACACAATCAATTTTACGGGAATCGGCAAATTGGAGTTTGTGTAATTACCGAGTACAGTACGTACTGTATAAACCCCAAAAACTTGTGTGGCTTTAACCCTTCAACAAATGATTTTTTTAAACGTTGCATTATATCGACGTTTCAAGATGTGCATAAACATTATTATTTAAAAAGCAGCTGCCAATCGTCATGTGATGGGTAAAAAAAACCAAAAAAAGGCTCTAATTTTGTAAAACATGTTAATGCGGCAAACAGCTCGGAAATCGTGTGTTATGAGCTTTGAAAGTCACAAATAGAACCTCAAACGATTCTGAGAACAAACCCGGTTCATATAAAGATAACCAACTGCTAACGTCTGTACCTCCATCGTCGGCCGGACCAAGGTGGTGTAATACCCAAGCATTAATTCTTGACGTCATATGTTCCAGGTGAACCCAACTCCATTAAAGCATCAGTTACATTTGGTTTTTCAAATTAAAAAAAGGTAATGGTTGGTTTCCCGCTAAGCTTGTTAAATTACGAGGTGAGGGCAAACACGGCCTGTTCCAAGTTCCGTTTGAAGTTCCGCATGGATAAAGCACACAAATAGAACCACAAAGGATTACATTTTTAAAATATAATTCTTTAAATATGGGAATCAAGCGAAAAAATAACAAACAGTAATTCAAAGAAAAATATACCATCAGAGATGGGGAATCCCCCGCCATTGAAAAATAATTGAAATCAGATAAGCGTTTTTCCATTTATTACAAAAAAACATTTTTTTCAAGATGGCCGCCCCAGTCGGCCATCTTGGATCCGGCCACGCCCAAAATCAATAGGGTTCTTCCTTTTCAGGTGGTACAGGTGTGGTGAGTTATCGCACTCACAGCTATAAATGTTGACGCCCAGCCAGCCGGACGGACAGACGGACAGCCGGACGGACGACCCGGGTGACAACAATATCCCCCTTCCAAAACGTGGCGGGGGATAAAAAAAAACAATCCAAAGCGACCACAAAATGTCGGCACACACTTTTTACAGCTCAAACCAACATGAAGGAACTCCGAGCACAAGGTCGATGGAAGTTTAAAAAAATTTTTTTATTTAGATGAATGAATGTCAAAGTGACGAGTACATGATGAAAACGCATCGCACGAAAAGTTAAATAATGAAATTGCACAAGATTTTCAGCCGGCGAGGCACCACCCGAGGGCCGAGGGACCGCCCGCCAACACGCAGCTCGGTGGATGTGACGTGTGGACGTTATTTTATTTTTACCTCCCAAAGACGCCTGAAATGTCAAATATGTCCGAATTGTGCAGCTATGATGAAAAGACATTCAATAATATGAGTGAGGAAAGTGAAAACAACAACTTTATCGTTAATTAATCGCCGCGGCCTGTTCCAAGTCAGGACAGGGTTGAGCAGGCCAGAAAACATGGCGGCTTAAGACCCCAGCGAGGTTACCCAGGAAACACCTTAAGACCCAGAGAGTGAGGTGGCTGAGGATCGCTTGATGAAGGATATAATTAAATAAGGCCGTTAATTATCTTCAAAATGGGTGTTTTAATTAACCCACACACCCAATTTTCACTCTTGCACTTCCTTGGAGTTTTCTTAGTACGCATGCAAAGTTTCAGGCTGTTAGGTTTGATAGTTTTGGAGTTATGGAGGAGACACACTGACTCACACACACACACACACACACACACACACACACACACACACACTTTTATGAGTATAAGATAGATATCTGTAGCACTGGTACACCTGCTTTATATACAAATGAGGAGTTAATCACAAACCTAAGGCAATAAAGCAATGAGAGGGACATTGAGCAGTTTTGCCCATCTGCTGTTTACCAACGGATTCAATGGCGGCTCGAGACATTCTCCCTCCTCTTACGATCTCCTTCGACTCCATCACTTGATTCTTGAGGGACAAAGGAGGACTTACAATAGGTTACAATGCACAAAGCACCTCCAATCCTTGCTGTGTACAGTTGTTCACGAGTCATTTGACAAGTGTGGCCCCTCCTTCATGCTGCGCAAATGGTATTCAGAGCGGATCACGGTTTCACAGTCATTGGGTGATTCTTGAATCCAATGCTGTGCCAGTGACCTCCCTTGGATGAAGCTCAACACTGAAACCATTGTCCCATTTAAAGCACAATCTGTTTACTGGCTGCAATACCTTTCACCATCTGTTTATCGGCTTCAATATCTTCAGCGATTGCCACTTCTTTCTTCCATTCAGTCTCGAGATGGTGCAGCGTTTCTTCAGTTTTCACATTATGGAATAGCAGTTTCTTGGGGAGACATCTGCAACAATGGAGAGCAACATGTTATCACAAAAGAATGAATGTTCCATGTTGATGTCTGTGTTATAAACAACGTGATCACCAAGATAACCCTGATCATAACACCAAAGACCAATTTGTACGCCAGGTAATTTCAAAAGCTCCCATGAGTATCAACCCAATAATTCACCCGTTCAAGGTCAGGCAAAGGTTTGGCACAAATAATGAAAATATATTTGGCACAATAATGTAACAATACTGCAGTACTATTATAGGATAACGATTGTACCTTTACACATGGAATAGTACAATATTACATTGGGATGTGATTCTTGCTGTCCAGCCTTCCAGTTTGTCCCTGAAGTGTAAAACAGTCTATCTTTTCCATTGAAAAGCTTTCCTGGTATCGAGTTTGAGGAGTACGAAAGCCACCTCAGACCATAATGTTGTTTCAGAACTGGGGTCGGGGGTTACCGCGAGGTGCTCCTCGGACTTTCTCCCCGACCTCCAGACCTGAGGGCCGCCAGCCACAGATAACTCTGCGGTCCGACGGATTGCTAGGCAACTGTCCCTGCCGGGTTTGTATCACCAAACCTAACAGGGTTCTCGCTCCTTGGTTGCGCATTACCTTACCGTTGGCTGGCAACCCGAACAGGAGGCCACACCTTCAACAGCCACACATCTATTTATTATGTGTGGCCGAGTGAACTGTGGATTGTTATTGGCTAATCACAGAGCATTCGGTGGGGTATAACTTCCCTTCTGTCTATACTTGCACATTAAATCAACCAATTGGGGAAAAGGATGAAAGCAAACAGGTCAGAAATGTTTCATTATACCCCACCGTTCAGTTCAGTTCAGCAAGTACATTTATTCAATCAGCACAATAAACCAATAGTTACTCAACCAGCAATGGCAATCGTAGGCATGTTTTTCACAGTGCTTGGACTGAAATCACAATAGAAATGCCCAATTAAAAGACAAGAAAAAAGTGATTCATCTTAGCGGTTACGGGGCCCACTTGTTCAGTTTTATCTCCAGCTAAACATAGGACATGGCACCATCAATCATCTGGGAAAGTAAACGACAGTATGAGAAGATTAGAGGAAGAGCAGAGTCTTGGTTTGACTCCTGGCTTACTGGACACAAAAATGCTTGCCTATGTTGGGCCCAAAGTGAAACAGGGAGAGGGTGTTGGTGAAGAGGGATAATGGGGTGTGTCGATGTGGTGCCGGAATGTGGTGTGAAGTGGTTGGAACCGCTGGGTTCAACAGTTCTCGTGAAGGTGTCTGCCTTCGGATTCTCACGCTACCCCGCTCGTCGGGAAGTGACTCGTGCAGGCAATTAACAGCTCGTTCAGGCAATCTCACTCCGGTACAGCGCACGTGATGACCGCTCATTCAGGCAGAGTCTGCTCCGGCACAGCGTATGTAAAGACTGCTCGTTCAGGCAGAGTTTTGTTCCCTCTCGCTGGTTCTGCTCCACGGCGGTTGCGCTTGTCCACCCGCACGTTTCCTTTTTATTGGGGCCAGCGCAGGCGTTGTTTGAGGCCCTTCCCACTCGCTCGTGGTTTCCTCTCATTGGTTGGGAGAGGGAGTGATGAATGTATGAGATGGAGGAACGAACGAGTGGTTTAAATTTAAGCGATGGAAGTTTTCCATGGGGGTTTCTGGGTTTGATAGGCATGGGGGTGAGGGCATTACATGGGATCACAGTACAAATGCTGAAGATGTTGCGGGGAATGACAGATTTGGGGTGAGGAGCACAGCGTGGTGGGGGAACAAATACTGGATACAATACTGGATGCGAAGGTGGATGGAGCGTGGATTGCAAGTTAGATGAAGGGGAAAGACATAGGTTAACCCACACAACGCAATTGTCCCTCATCCCTCTAAAGTCTAAACAATGGGAGGGAAATCTATTCTGAGGATATAACTTAAAGATATAACTGACTCTGGGAACTGCTACGTGTCTGAATGCATGTAGGCCGTTTTCCATAACCGCAACAATATATCAGCGAACTCCTTTCTCAACATCCTGTTACTGAAAATACCAATGCATCAAGCTGGCTATCCTGTTCCCAGTAGGTGCACATCCTTACTTTCACCAAACACTGCAAGGACAGGAAGCGATCAATTCCCAGCACTCAGTGTCAATATCATGTGTGCAAAAGTTCATGGAAATATTTGTGTTGAGATAGGAACTTTAGAAAGTCTACAACTGATGTACAATGTACAAGTCCTGTATTTAAACAGAAAATTGTCCACATTAATAAGGAAACAAGATTCACCATGTTTGCAATTCACTGACTCACTGTAAATGTTTCTGTAAATTGGTCGAGAAAAAGATTCACCCAATGGTGGGCTTGGGATCCCAGGGTCCTGAGGTGAAATCCTGCTTGGCTGTTGAATTAATACCAGTTGGGGTTGACTAAGCCTGTCATCCTTCAGAGGTCAGCAAAATGAGTACCAGCTTGCTGGGATGATTGAGCCATTTGAGTATCCTGTGTTGGAGCGGCGACCCGTCCAGGATTGTGCCCAATGGCCCAAGAGACTGCTAAGCAACACCAATGCTCTGTACAGAGTATGATCCCAATGGATGCATGGATTTGTGGGTTTGGCTGGGGAACGTTTTTGACTTTCACAAACTGGCTGGGCAAGACTCAGGTTTGACTGAGATGATTTGGAGAGGAATTTATAACCTGTTTGGGATTCTGATGATAACAGACTGATGTTGCAGTGACACTGTGGGATCTTTAACCCTATTTAGGTGAAGGGGTGGGCTAATTCAATATATTGTATGTTAGTAATATTTTGTATCTACACAGCAAACTTTGTGTCAGTTGGACGTCTCATCCACGGACTGACCCCCCCCCCCCCACGCCATCGCTCAAAATACTTCAAAAAAGCCCAGGATGAATAGGGTTAAAGTCTCTCAACATCCAATGCTGGCAGATGACTATTTTGGCTTGATAACCTTCCAATGCATGGTGCACACATTGATCCCTGACCCCGCATGTGAAACACCAACATCACATGTTATTGCTGGGTCGAGATTCAAACCCAGGTGACACAGCTCAAAGGTAGGTGTGCATTCCCCAAAGCTGTTGTGGTAGCACACGAGTACTGCCCCAAGCATACGAGTCGGAAACACTCCAGTGTAACACAGAAACTTACTGTGAAATGTTGAGGTGTTTGTCTCTTCTCATAACATTGAAACTGTTGATCAATTTTCATGCTGCAGTTCATCGCTTTTAGAGATGACATCTACTCAATCGTGTTTCCACTGATTCTGGGCGAACTTATTGTCGGCATCTTCGATCTGTTGCCGTTCCTGCAGGAATTAATGGGATAGAATGGTGAAAGGATAAAAAGATTGTAAACGTACAGTCATACATGGTATCTCGCCTAAACATATTATCTTGGATCAGAAGCATAATCCATGGCTGGATTGTAGGAGAATGCAGACTTTTATTTTACCCTCCAGGGCTGTTTCCTGGATGCAGCCATTCCTGTTGCAGTTGCCCCTCGTCTTCTTTCTTGCTCTTCAGGAGTTAAGGCTGCTCGAGATATAGCTTTCGCAAGTCGTTTTTTGTCAAGTTCGCTTCTTGTACATTTTCTTATTTTGATAGGAGCCATCTTCCTGCAAAATAAAGAAGGGAGACGGGGGAAGGGGAAAGCAAGGAAGAGTAATACTGTATTAGAGGAGTACAGTTTATTGAAAGAGTAATACTGCATCATCATTTCATGATTGCATATTTGTCTGAGATTCAATGTGGAATCTGGTCTGCTGGTTACATCCTTACCAATACATGGTAGGGAATTTTATGTAGTTCACTTGTTTGTCAGGACAGGAATTTGGTGAGGCAAGGGCAAACAATGGCCTACTCTTTGAAAGATAGAGTTATTTAAATTCCACAAGCAAGCAAACATTGACACATATAATCGCCGATTTAACGTCCTCTCCGAATGACCTATTGGTTGATTCAAGAACCTGCCTTCAAAGGACAGACCAGAATGGAAGTTTACGGTTGGTTTGGAAATTTAACCCAGAGAAAATAAATATTCAAGGCTTTGCCATCCGATCTGATGTATTACACTTTGTATTACAAGCGTTGGTTCTACCGAAGCCATTTCTCAGCCTTGGGGTATTACTGGGTAGTTTGCCATCCCTCTATCAGTCGTAGTTATGGCAGGAATTAGAATTTTTTTCAAGGTGTCGGCGATGGCTCGGTGACTCCACATAAGATACCGTGGGATCTTTAACATCCACTAACTAATGTCCGCAAAAGGGACAACCAGTTTAATGTCCATCTGAGAGATGGTTCCACAATGATGCTTCACCCTACATGTGGAACATCAAGACAACATCTTATTCTTGGTTTGGTATTAAAACCCAGAGTACACACTCAGATCCAACTGTGCATACCTCTGAAGCCTCCAATCACAAATCCATTTCCAGATTGTGGAGGCACAAAGAGCAGGCTTTGGCATCCTTGCATAAATGAACATCTTACCTTTTGCTGGAGGTAGGAGATCGTGTTTCGGGAAGATCGTCCATGGAACTCAAAGTCAAGATTTTTGGAGTAAAAACATGAGGTTTAAACCCTCGAGTGATGAGAGCAAAGCTCATGCCTGCTTTCACACCGGGTACAAACACGGAATGAACACAAGCAAAGTTATATTGGAATTTCTAGGTGAAAAATGACTGAGTAGAAGGGTTTCACGACTTTGCAGACAGTCGAGTTTCTGGAGAAGGCATAAGGGTTGCATTGATTGAGGACTGGCGTGAGGCTCTCCGAAGAAAAGTTTCCCAAGGAGAGAAGGCCAAACATCAAACAGAACCTGGAAGGCAAGAGTGTGCAAGTAAAGCGAGGTTCAGATACAGACATGCTGTTGTGCTTAGATTAAAGCTTCACACAAGAAACTGAAGAGTTTGAGATTATCAAGGTGAACAAAATGTTATGCATCAATGACAACAATATTTTCCATATTTTCTGAAGAATGTTTGCTAGATGAGGAATGATTATGTAATGGTGTTTACTGTAGAATAATTGTGGTTTTATTACCTTAAATAAAGGTGAAAGACTGGCAGGATACCTGAGAGGGATGCACACTCACCTCTGAGCTGTCTCACCAAGGTTTGAATCCTGACCCAGCTATAAACTGTCTCCCAAGTGTTTCTCATGCAGGGTTAACTGTTTGGGATTCCATCCAATGCATTGGATGGATGCACTGTCACCGACTCCGTAAATTCTAACCCTAACCGTGACTACGTTAACTCTTCATGAATATCCCTCGTCCATCAGAAGGATGTTAAACTGGAGGATAACTCTGTCGACGCTCCTCATTTGTGAACGCCAAAGCTCCCATGGTGTGTCTCGTGAAGAGTAGATGAGTTATCTCTGGAATCCTGAATTTATTATAAATTTCTACCAAAATCACCTCGTCAAATGTCGGGCCTGGCCAGCCGGTTCGTAAAAGACTTGGGCCAAAAACTTTCTACAGTCAACCCCACAAGACCAGAATAACTTTGGTAGTTGTAGTGGTCGAAGTAGTAGTCGTAGTCGTAGTAGTAGTAGTAGTAGTAGTAGTAGTAGTAGTAGTAGTAGTAGGTAGTAGTAGTCGTAGAGGAAGACGACACATATTCCTCAGTTTAAATCCGAGTGCAGTGATTGCAAAAAAACATGTTTGGGTTTTGAAATGGAGTGGATGCAAACTCTGGATGACTTTGTGCAAAGATTTACCGGAAAACATGACCATAAGAACATCTTTGCGGGGGCATCAGCCCCGACTTTGTGTGTTGTGCAAACAAGATTGAGACATGAATAAGATTATGAGCCAGGTTGTGGTTCTTACCAAAACAGGAACATTCTCCAAGTCCCACTGAAAGATCGATTCCATCTCCGCTTTGCAGGTTTTGTTTCCTGTCAAAGCACAAATTTGACATGTTGGCAATTAACTTGATTGGTAGTAAAGATATGATTACCCTGAAATTATTTTACTTACAAGTGTCATGACTTGAACTCTCATTTGGAATTGTAATGTATAATCTGCAATGTAATCTTCTTTCTATTCTATCCATCTAAATTCTATTCTCCACAACATATAAAGAGATAGAGGGTCTACATTTGTCACGGGTAGTCTCAGCTATCACCACGAGTAGGGGGTTATCTTTGACAGGATGGTGGAGATCATGGTTTGTTCCATGTTTTTGGAAACTTTAATGAAGAAAATAAATAAATAAATAACTCACCGGAAATCGTTCTTGACGCCATTTTTCGTGCATCATTCCCATCGTATCCCAAGATGGGGGGGGGGGGGGGATCCTAACTGTCTATTAATTACGTACTATTAAAATGTGCCTTGGGGACGTTTTCACCCTTTCAAGCCTTTGGACCCCTTTTAGAACTTTTCAGACCCCTCTTCAACCCCCCAGAACCTTTAGAACTTTATTTCGCTTTTAGACCCTTAAGACCCTTTTCAGACCTTTAGACCTTCATTGCACAAACATCACCCATCCCCAGGGTTGGGACGAGGGGGTGAGAGGGGGTTCAAGCCTCGGTGGACCGATGTGAATATGCCGATTAATTACGCAATGTTTGAACATGACTTGGACTGTGACTACGTCTATTAATTACATACTATTCTATTGGAACGTACTTTTAGTTCCTTTTAACATCCTGGAGACTACATACACCCTTTAACCCCCCTTTTAGACCATTAAGGGTTTAGACTGAGCTGAAATGTGCAAACTTCACCTCCCCTCGAGGTGGTTCAGGGACGGAGGTGAAGTGTCGATGGACCCATGTGACTACGTTTATTAATTATGTATTATTAGACCGTCATCTATCAATTCCGTTACATATTATTGGAATGCAACTTTAAGACCTTAAGACACCACATACCCTTGACACACCCCTTACACAGTTTAAAGACACTTTAGACCCCTTTCCACCATTTAGACCCCTTTACACCCCTTCGACCCATTTGAAATTTACATGCCTTTGATCCCTTCATACTTATTTGAGACCCTTGAGACCCCTTAGGGTTGGAGATGCAATTTCTCCAAAATTAGCCTCATGGTTTTCAGTGTGATGATAAAAGGAAAATGTAGCTAATTAAGCTTGATTAATAATTAACTTGAAAGAGTGAAGTTTTTAGCATATACAGGCAGCACAATGTATTGTTATAACCCTTTAATGGGAAATGTCCGTTTAATATAACATGATTATCACATTTATGTGCTCGAACATATACATATATATATATATATATATATATATATATATATATATATATATATATATATATATATGTAAATTTGCTTTTCAAACGGCCTTATTATTACCCCTCCACCACCAAAGGTGAAGGAGGTTATGTTTTCACCCCTTTCTGTGTTTTTGTCTGTTTGTTTGTGTACAGGATATCTCAAAAAAGTTGTGGATGGATTTCGATGAAATTTTGTGGACAGGTTCGGTGTGTAACAAGGACAAACTGATTCGATTTTGGTGAAGATCTGGATCCGGATCCGACTACTAGAATTTTTTAAGTGATTCTTCACCATTGAGATAGGGCTAAAAAGGATATATAGCACGATATCTCAAAAAGTTGTGAACAGATTCGGACGAAACTTGGTGGACAGATTGGGCATGTGACAAGGACAAATCGATTCTGTTTTGGTGAAGACCCGAATCCGGGTCTGGATACGAGAATTACTTAATTTTAAAGTGATTCTTCACCATTGAGAGATAAGGCCAAAAACGATATATAGCATGATATCTCAAAAATGTATTGGGCCCGATATGTTCTCGTGGATCAGGCATTACGTGGAGGAGGTATGCGCTCTACCGAATGCCCTTCCAGTTCATTACTGTGTTGGAAGGTTACCAATCTGCCAAGTAAAAGACCCTCCCAAAAACAGACTGGCCTTCCAAATAATCTTAAATCTTTATTCAGTAGAATACAATTATCTATTATTCTCTTTAGCTTATTAATAATAAGGGATCCTCATATATGAATAATTATACGCTGGCATCTGAAAGTCTGGCTGGAAGCTGGTCTCGCATTAATGGAATGTGTGTGAACTGCTAAGATATTGTCCAGATGTCTGCTTGAATTCTTATCACCTTATGATCGTAAATTGTTCTCCAGCCTTTGAATTAATTCAAGCTGACCTCTGATTCCATAATCTCACCCTCCCCACTTTTGCTTATTATAAAAGAAACTTTGGATCTTTGTACGAGAGTAGGATCAGAGGATAATGCGTGTTGCTTGTGTTATTGAATTTCCTCTCATCCTCCATCATGATGCATATGTATTAAAAGAATGGTTCAACTGTACAAGAGGAATTGAATTCTTCGACATGACTTAGACCCGTTACACAACTTAGACCCTGAAGATAGCAGAAATTCAATGGATAGCACCTTGTACTTCAACCCTTTAAACCTTTACACCTGTTGGACCCCTTCATACCCATTTTGACCCTTTAGACCTTTACACCATTTAGACACCCTAGGGATTAGACCCTTTAGAGACATATAGACCTTCTTCAACTCTTTAGATACTTTTGAGACCCCATCGACAATATAAGACCCTTGGAACACTTTTAATACCCTTTGAACATTTTGGACCCCATTTGCTCTTTAGACCCCTTGAGGGTAAAACCCTCAAGACACGAACCCAGTAGACCTTTACACCCTTCAGACAATTTAGACCCCTTAGAAAATTGAAAAAAATTCCCCCTGAAAATAGTTTTTGATAACTTTTCATGCACGCTCTGCCCCTACCCGTCCTCCCTAGGTTTCTGCAGGGTGCTCGCAGTCTGCCAATAACCCCCTTCTGGTGACATTCCCAAAATCCAGACACATCTCCACTAATTCCTTCCTCTGTTTTTTTACCCCCACCTGTGGAACCAACTTCCTCAGTCTCTTCAATGTTATTCTTCCAGGGCTTCAAGATGACTATTCACAACCATCTCAGATCATCACCCATCCACAGGCATGATCTTTTCTGCCCCCCATTAACCCTCCCCATGCCAATGTCTTTCCGTGTTCCCAGTTTTTACTTCCACTTCTGTGATTAAGAGGTTTTTTGGGGGGGTTTTTTTGTCTACCTTGTTGAGGCTCGTATGAGAGCTAAAATGAGAGTTGGTGGCTCTTTCAGACTTCTTCACCCCCTGTGTCCTCCTTCCTCCTTCCCTTACTCTCATTCTTCCTGACATCCCTTATCCCTCCTAGTCTCCCTCTATTTTGTTGCTAAATGCCACGTTTGCATGTTCCCCCACCGCCTCTTCCTACTGTTATTTTTGTTCTGTGTTATACCTTCTCTGGGAGGCTCGACTCTGGATACAAAAATCGAATAAGAATTAATAACAAGATGCGTACCTTAAGAACTATGAGCAGTTATGCCGGGGCTCAACCTCCCCCCCCCCACCCCCTTGCTTTGATCAGACATGTGACCCATGATGTCATTGGTATCAAACTTGTTTTGTTCATGGGTAGTAATCTATCTATAATTCCAGCAATCTCTGTGTGTGTGTGTGTGTCTGTCTGTCTGTCCATCTGTTTGTCTGTTTGTTTGTCTGCGACCCGCCGTTTCTCGACGACCGCCGGTCCGATCTGATTGAAACTTGCCAGGAATATTGCCGGGCCCCGCGGATGTGCCTTTCGAGGTTTGAATTAATCGGACAAGTGGTTCCCAAGTTACGGCCATTTAGCTGTCGACCAATGACAAGACACGGTGCTATGCCGTCACAATGACGTCACAATTAATGTTTATTTATTTATTTATTTATTTATTTATTTTCATTATTGACGGTCCGATCTGATTGAAACTTGCCAGGAATATTGACGGGGACCCGCGGATGTGCCTTTTAGAAGTTTGATATTAATCGGACAAGTGGTTCCCAAGTTACGGCCATTTATCTGTCGACCAATATCTGCGAGAGAGGGGGATGGGAGAGGGGGATGAGAGTGGAGGCGAGAGAGAGGGGCGAGAGAGAGGGGGAGAGAGGAAGGGTGAGACTAGGGGGAGAGAGGGGGGGCAAGAGAGGGGGAGAGAGGGGGCGAGAGAGGCTGCACATACTGGCACTCACCTACGGGCACGCACCTACGGGCCAGCACTAGTATTAATAATCTGACAAAAATCGATAGGGTACACCAGAATTGCTTGGTCCACGAGAAATCATCACCCCTTCTCCTCCTATCTGTACGTCTTAAATAGATAGGCCCTTGTACTTTTGGAATGTGTACTATCTGATAAAATAAACTGCACATGAATGAACATGTGTGTGCAAAAATTAAATAAGCGCAGTTCTCTGGAAGCAATCATGAATGCAGTGTGGTGCACACTCACCACTTGGTACGTCTCTGTTTTGTTTTTCCTCTCACAGAGCGATCTATTGATTTGCTCCTTCTGAAGTCTTATCTCTGACAATTGAGGAGAGGTATTCAATTCTTCTTTCATTTCACCTACAAGAGAGGAATTTCACATCACATTGTCCTGTCTTTTCTATTTCAGGCCCGAGAACAAAACGCTCACTGTGACGAGGCCATAACAATCCAGAATCACATTTCAAATGTCCATCTTTGCAAAAGGAGAGTCAAACACAAAAATTCTTATGATTATTATCATCATCATGTACCATGCCCGATGCAGAGCGTTGTTGTTGCTGAAGCAGTTACGAGGCTCGAATCCTGGTCAGGTCGTCACTTCGACTCAGAAAGTCAGGGTCAGGGAACCAATGAGCAATTTGCAGGAACTTGGCCATGGTCCCAGCGATAGCTTGGTGTTTCAAATTAATTAATAATTTTGCCACATTTGATTTCCTTTTCGGAGGCTACTAAGCAAGCTGCCCATTGTTCATAAAGTCTTCGACAAATATTGTGGGAAGTATGTATGGAATGGAGTGTCCATGACCCTTGCATTGTCAATATACTATCCTAATCCTGTAGTAGTTCAGCCCTAATGTATGTTTTTTTTTTTCCCATCTGAGGTTTCCCACGAGGCCACGACTCAAAGGCAATTCAATCAGGGCTTATATGGCGTGGGCAGTTCTCCAATCTGTTCGAAAAACTTTTCCAGTGGATTTATACCAGCAATGTGCAGTGGGGTGCAGAGTGCAGACACACTGCTGGGTGTATCAAAACTAATGACTCAAGAGACCTCAAAATAATACAAGTTATTCAAACGACTCATTATAGAATTTTATCGATCGAGAATTTTTGACGCTTGAGCACATGAGATTATTGTTGGCGTTGTCCACATTGAGCACAAGCGTGTGGAACTGGATAACTTGGCCAAAACGTACAAAAAAAAGAAGAAGTATATAATACATCATATTAAAAATATCTGTAGAACAGGTACACTTGCTTTAAACACACAATGAGGTGTCCATCCCAAACCTAAGGAAACAAAGCATTGACAGGGACCTTGAGCAGTTCAGTCCATCTGCTGTTTATCAACGGATTCAAGGGAGCCTCAGGACATTCTACCTCCTCTTACGATCTCCTTCGACTCAACCACTTGATTCTCACAGGATAAAGGAGGACTTCCAATACATTACAACATACAAATCAGCTCCAATGCTGTTCACAAGTCATTTGACAAATGGCACCCCTCCACCATAATGTGCAATCGGTATTCAGAGCGAATCATGGTTCCAGAGTCATCAGGTGACTCTTGAATCCAATGCTGTGACAGTGACCTCCCTTGGATGAAGCTCATGACTCAAACCATTGTCTCATGGAAAGCAATAGTCTCACATACCTTTCACAATCTGTTTTCTGGCTTCATTATCTGCAAAAATTTCCTTGCTTTTTTCCAATTCAGACTCGAGATGGTGCTGCAGATCTTCAGCTCGAGCATTCTGTAATAGCAGTTTCTCGTGGAGACATCTGCAACAATGGAGAGCGACATGTTATCACGAGAGAATGAACGTTCCTTATTGATGTCTGTTTTTTTAAACAAGGTGATCACCAAGATAACTCTCATCAGAACACCAAGGACCAATTTGTACCATCGGCAATTCCAAAAGTTCCAATGAATATCAACCCAACAATTCACCCGTTCAAGGTCAAAATGCTTAAGCCTTTTCTCAGTAACCCCCAAAAATTGCCAAATATGGTTTCATGACTTATTAATTTGAAGTCCTACGCATCTCATGATGCTAAATCTATGCAAATCGGTAATCGGTGAAAATATCCATAAAACGAGGATACTTGTTTGATTAATAATTTAATTAGATAATTTAAAATAGTTAAACATTTTATCACTAATTAAATGACACAGGATATTTGGTAAAAAGATTTTATATTTACACAGCAAATTTCATGTCCATTGAGCGTTTCATCCCCGAGATCTTGGGGGATCGGGAGGGGGAGGGGGTCAGAATGACCCTCACCCCCAATGTTACTTCGAAAAAAGCTCAGCCTGAATTGGGTTAAAGTCTATCAACGACTAATGCTGGCAGACGGGTCCTCTGGCTTGAAAACCTTCCAATGGATGGCACACACATTGATCCCTGACCCCACATGTGAAACACCAATATCGCATCTTATAGCTGCGTCGAGATTCAAACCCAGGTTACACAGCTCAAAGGCGGGTGTGCACACCCCAAATCTAATGTGGTAGCTAGCACACGTGTGCTGCACCACGTAGTACACCAGGCGGAAACACTCCAGGGTAATGCAGAAACTTACTTTGAAAGTTTGAGGGGTTCCTGACTCTTCTCATTAAGTTGGAAGTCTTGCTCATCTGCCATGTTACAGATCATTGTTGTCGAAGTTGAAAACTGCTCATTTGTGTCTTCACTCATGCACCTATACTGGACAAATATATTGCCGGAATCTTCTGGATGCTGCCATTCCTGCAGGAATAAATGAGAGGGAACGGTGAAAGGATAAAGATATTGTTCTGGTTTTGCAAATGGACCCCCCAAGCATGCAGACACACACAGGTTCCCAGTGTGTGTTATGTGTCCCAGTGTCCCATATGTGTCCCAGTGTCCCATATGTGTCCCAGTGTCCCATATGTGTCCCAGTGTGTCCCGCCATGGGCGAGAAACCTGTGTTGGCATTAATCCCGACTAAGAGTCCCCAAGTTCTCTCCCGGTGTGATGCTTCAAGGCAGCAATGTGCAGGCAAGAGGGTGATGGAGGGCAGAATGATCCACATCCCGAGGGCCCTCTTTGGCTTTGTTTTCTGGCTGACCTCAGATGTCTCCGCTCAAAGCGTTCCACACTCGGTGAACTCCCCACCGGAGTCACGCCACAGTAGACATGACCTGACCTCACTGCGTAGCCCAAGCAGCCAACATCGAATGAGTTCTTCTCTGGTCGCCCTTCCGTCGCTGCCTCATTTTTCCTGAGCAACGTCAATCCGTCCTCAAGCCCCACCATTCGAGATGCCACGAATGTCTTTCGCTTCTCGAAACATGAGGCAATCAGGCTCTTGTCTGGGAAATCCCTTTCGTGTGGTTTTCTGAGTCAATGTTCAAAAGCACTCTCCAAAAACGGCAACAACCTCATCTCCCTCATCACCATCCCTTTCTCTTTCGCCCAAAAGCCAATCACAGGACTTCAAATTGTGGGTCAAACGACATAAGCCAAACTCTGGGGAGTGTTGGTGTGTGGGGGGTGGGTGACTAAGAAAAGGGAGAAGAAGAGGTGACAGACCGTAACAATTCTTAGATTAGATTTTCCTTCCCCATGTGTCGGGGGTTGAGGGACACATCCATCCATCCATTGGGACCATACTCTGTGCAGAGCGTTGGTGCTGCCTAAACAGTCTCCGTGGCTATTGGACACAATCCCGGACGGGTCGCCACTCCGACACAGTACACCAGCATGCTGGCATTCATTTTGTCAACCTCGGAAGGATGACAGGCAGAGTCAACCCCACCTGGTATTAATTCGACAGCTGAGTGGGATTTGAACTCATGATCCTCGGATCCCAAGCCCACCACCCTAACCATTAAGCCAACACCAGGCATACGATAAGTCGACAGTCAGATTATATTCTGCTGGAAATCAAACTGTGAAACAAAAGTATGTGGAAGAGGTATAAAAAAAGATAACAAACCATCCAAAAACGAAATGCAGCTCAACATGTTATCTTTGAAAGTCTTTTTCATTTTCTCTCCATATTTGGAGTTGTTGAGTTCACCCCAATCGTCACTGACGTCCATGGCAGGGCAGTAGATGTGTGAAATTTTCATTCTTGCTCCCCATAACACATCATTGGTCATTGTGTGGGTTTAGCTAGGACTTTCCCCCTGCATCGATCTATCTATTCAGTACTATCCACGAATGATCCAGTACCTATCCAATAACGATACACTATCGATCTCGTAATCATCCAGCATTGTATACCCTGACATGATTAATCTTTACATTCCGTGCTGCCATTCCTCGTAATGCTTCACCCCTTCCCTCCTCATAAACTTCCCTCCCTTAATTTAAAACCACCTGTTCGTCCTTTCATCTCACCTCCCTCATCGTTTCATTTCCCACCTCCCCTTGGAGACCTTCACTCGTCGTCATTTCACCACCACCTATCATTCCACCGTCATTCAGAGACCTTCACCTATCCCTGTTTTTCTCAATGAAGCAATGCCCCGACATTTTTCAGGACCATATCCCCCGCGAATGTCGTTGAATTGAAGGGTCTTCCTGTGTATCATTCAAGTTAAATAAAATGGTGTAAAGTTGTTGAACAAGCTCAAATGAGCTAAGATCCTCGTCTCTTTAATGATGACGTCATGAAAACGAATATGACGTCATTGTGATGTATCAGGTTTGCGATAAATTATCGTGCTAATGCCCGGCTTGATCCGCAAACAAATTCAAACAGCTTGCCTAGTTCGGAGATAATGGTATAGGCGATTTCCATTAGCGGCGATATTATGACGTCAACTTTTTTCTGGAAGATTTTCCAAAATGCGAGATGGTTACTGCCTGCCGTGGGCTTTCTGCATATACATGGCAAGTTTCACGAATATCCGATGAAAACTCTGGGTTGTGAAACAAAAATGTCAAAAAATAGGAATGACGTCATAAAATTGATATGACATCATAGTGATGTATCATATGTGCGTAATTCATCTCTGCTAATGCCCTGTTAGATTCCAAACAGAATTCAAAAAGCTTGCCTAGTTTCGGAGATAATTTTTTGGCGATTCCATTAGCGGAGATATTTTGACGTCATAACTTTTTTTCTCGGAGGAATTTTCAATCGAGATGGTTACTGTCTGCGGGAGTATTTTTACATATATATGCCAAGTTTCAGGAAGTTTGATGAAAACTGTAGGCTGTGAAACAAAAAAGTCCCCAAGAACAACAACGTGAGTAAGAAAGACCGAGATCCTCCACGAGGATCTAACAAAAGTAATTCGGAATTTACCGCCATTTACCACTTCACCATTACCACCCATTTACCACCCATTTACCACACCATTCAATTTACACATCCAATCATCACGATTTTCAATTAGTTGCATGAGTTTCCGTGCCCGTGTTTGTTATCTCAACATGTGGGTTTCACAATGTGGAACAGAGTTCTCCCAGTCTCGAAGTATCACCTCCATTAAGGTAAGGGAGTCACGATTCATGCACCTAGCTGTGAAGTTTTGTTAGGGAGATGGAGTACCACTCCCGGGTTATCCTGTGATCCCAGAACAACACACGTGAACATGGATTTTTACAAGATTGTATAAACACCGTCCTGGACATCACCTTGTCTCTGAACAGCCTCCAGAGGAGGACAAAATATCTTTATGAACTTGTGATCAACGTAACCCGGACATGTACACAGAGGACACCGTGAACACGATGCTGGATGAAAGAAGTTGAAATGTGAAAGTTTTATAACGAAGAAGAAAGACAGGTTTGATATTCCCGAGTTTAGGAGATAAATCGTGGAGACCGTACGAAGAGTAAGTGTTCGCGTCCGGGATAAATAAACATCTCACCTCTTGGAAACGGGGTCGTGGAGCACGAACAGAGTCCGTTGAACTTGAACCCATGATGTTTCAGGAAAAACACGAGATTTAAATCCTTGAACGAGGAGAGAAAAAACGTTCGCACGTGTTCACCCGAGCACATCACAACTGAACGAGCAAACATCGCCACACAACGATTGATTTGTTAACAAACGTTTCCATGGTTACCCATTGTTCATTGTTCAACGGTTTGGAAGAATCCGGTTGGTGACGATCATCGAACATTCCTCACGGTGTTGTAACTGGATAGAAATATTTAATTAAAAAACGAACTTGTACGTTTTGTTTGGAGAGGAAAAAAAAAACCTCCTTCACGTTTTATTTTTTCAGGTGTTTCTCTGCACACAGGTGTGCTCAGCCTGATTTTTGTGGAATTTTTTACAAGATCTAAAGCTCGTGGGGGATGCGTCATCAAGTGTTCGTACAAACAAATATGAGAGAAAACACGAGACTTTACTTTCACACAAACAGCTGATGGATTGGGAGAAGTGACGTCACTTACAAGAGATTTTGATTCCCAGTGACGTCATCTTCATGACATGATTTTTTCTTTCCGCGCTTAGCGGATAATTAAGAAGGAATTTCCTCCTCCTGGATGCGATCGATGAGGTGTTTTCCGTGCTCTCTCTTTTGAATGTTGAGTGACAAACAAGGAAGCAGCAGCACGAACCATTTAGGTTTGGTTCGACTTGGCTGACAACCTCCCACACTGTGACGTCACAGCGGACGCTCCAACCATCACCATGACAACACCGAGTCTGGTTTTGTTTAATAAAGTTAATATGTAATGTCGTGATGTACAAACGATCAGACCGACCACGATACGTTCAACTTCATGAAGAATTTTTTGAGAACGTTCAGCTCCGTTGTTTGTCCCGTGTGTCCGCATCCGCACAAGGAACTCACTCGACCTCAGGGAGGGCGTGACGTCACAGTTATTTTCCTCCATTTGAATTGTTTTCTGATGAAGATCCGATTAAAAATGATGAATGTGTGTTGAAGGTTATACCGATGGATCCCAAGGAAGACACCACACCTACAAACTGAGATGTGTTCTGTGATGGTTCGAACGTTTAATCTGAGTGTGAGAGGTCAGGGGTTCCTGTCCGGAGGATACATGGGGGAGGGGGGAAATGGAGACAAGGGAGGGGAGTTCGACTGTCCACACTGTATTAACACTGTACGTCTATCAGTGATAGAAACGTTAACTGTCCACACTGTATTACACTGTACGTCTATCAGTGACATAGAAACGTTAACTGTCCACAGTATTACACTGTACGTCTATCAGTGAAAGCTATGGCATGAAACGTAACTGTCCACACTGTATACACTGTAACGTCTATCAGTGAGATAGAAAACGTTAACTGTCCACAACTGTATTACACTGTACGTCTATCAGTGAGATAGAAACGTTAACTGTCCACACTGTTTACACTGTACGTCTATCAGTGACATAGAAAACGTTAACTGTCCACACTGTATTACACTGTACGTCTATCAGTGACATAGAAAACGTTAACTGTCCACACATGTATTAACACTGTACGTCTATCAGTGACATAGAAAACGTTAACTGTCCACAACTGTATTACACTGTAGTCTATCAGTGAGATAGAAAACGTTAATTGTCCACACTGTATTACACTGTAAGCGTCTATCAGTGAGATGAAAACGTTAACTGTCCACACTGTATTACACTGTACGTCTATCAGTGAGATAGAAAACGTTAACTGTCCACACTGTATTACACTGTACGTCTATCAGTGACATAGAAAACGTTAACTGTCCACACTGTATTACACTGTACGTCTATCAGTGACATAGAAAACGTTAACTGTCCACACTGTATTACACTGTACGTCTATCAGTGAATAGAAAACGTTAACTGTCCACACTGTATTACACTGTAACGTCTATCAGTGAGATAGAAACGTTAACTGTCCACACTGTATTACACTGTACGTCTATCAGTGAGATAGAAACGTTAACTGTCCACACTGTATTACACTGTACGTCTATCAGTGAGATAGAAACGTTTAACCTGTTCATTCTGCTGGAGGTACACGATGTACCGAGTGCCGGTCTCGTCCCGGACTCAAAAAAAACATAAAAAACAATGGAGTAAATAAACGTCATCATTGCTTGCCAAGCCAATCGTTCCGTATCAAGCGCTCGGCAAGCGATTTCACGAGATGTGCCGACTTTCGTCAGTAAAAATGGCCGTTGTTCGTGGTCGGATTCAAAATGATACAAGAAGTCTCCAACCAATTAAATCTTCAGACCTCGGCATACCCCGTACTGTATACCCATAATATTGTTGAAACGTGCATTTCACACTTTTATTGTTTATACAATACTTCCACTTTTCATCCTAAATCTTCAAGATCTATAAACATGAAACCCCTCAACCCCTCACCAACCCGCACGCAACCCCCTCTCAGCACGCAACCCCCCCCACCCCCCCCACCGCAGCAACCCCAACCCCTCTCAGCACGCAACCCCCCATCACCCGCATGCACCCCCCACTCCTCTCAGCACGCAACCCCCCCCCACCAACCCGCACGCAACCCCAACCCCTTCAGCACGCACCCCCATCAACCGCCATGCAACCCCCCCCCCTCCCAGCACGCAACCCCCCATCAACCCGCATGCAACCCCACCCCTCAGCCCGCAACCCCCCATCAACCCGCATGCAACCCCACCCACAAACCCGCCGCAACCCCCAACCCCTCTCAGCACGCAACCCCCCATCAACCCGCATGCAACCCCCACCCCTCCAGCACGCAACCCCCATCAACCCGCATGCAACCCCACCCCGCTCAGCACGAACCCCCATAAACCTGCATGCAACCCCCCACCCTCCCAGCACGCAACCCCCCACCCTCTCAGCCGCAACCCCCCATCAACCCGCATGCAACCCCACTCCGCTCAGCACGCAAACCCCATAAACCTGCATGCAACCCCCACCCCTCTCAGCACGCAACCCCTATCAACCCGCATGCAACCCTCACCCTCTCAGCCCGCCCCCCCATCAACCCGCATGCAACCCCACTCCGCTCAGCACGCAAACCCCATAACCTGCATGCAACCCCCCACCTCTCAGCACGCAACCCCTATCAACGCATGCAACCCCTCACCTCTCAGCACGCAACCCCCATCAACCCGAACGCAACCCCATCCCTCTCAGCACGCAACCCCCCCCCACAACCCGCACGCACCCTCCACCCTCTCAGCACGCAACCCCCATCAACCCGCATGCAACCCACCCTCCCAGCACGCAACCCCCCATCAACCGCATGCAACCCCCACTCCTCTCAGCACCAACCCCCCCACCAACCCGCACGCAACTCCACCCCTCTCAGCACGCAACCCCCCATCAACCCGCATGCAACCCCCCACCCCTCCCAGCACGCAACCCCCCATCAACCCGCATGCAACCCCACCCCTCTAGCACGCAACCCCCATCCTCCAGCACGCAACCCCCCTCCAGCACGCAACCCCCCACCCCACACGAACCCCCCAACCCCTCTCAGCACCGCAACCCCCACCCCTCTAGCACGCAACCCCCATCAACCCGCATGCAACCCACTCCTCTCAGCACGCAACCCCCCCCCACCAACCCGCACGCAACCCCAACCCTCTCAGCACGCAACCCCCCATCAACCCGCATGCAACCCCACCCCTCCCAGCACGCAACCCCCATCAACCCGCATGCAACCCCCACCGCTCCCAGCACGCAACCCCCATCAACCCGCATGCAACCCCCCACAAACCCGCACGCAACCCCAACCCTCTCAGCACGCAACCCCCCATCAACCCGCATGCAACCCCACCCCTCCCAGCACGCAACCCCCATCAACCCGCATGCAACCCCACCCCCCGCTCAGCACGAAACCCCATAAACCTGCATGCAACCCCCCACCCTCCAGCACGCAACCCCCCACCCTCTCAGCCCGCAACCCCCATCACCCGCATGCACCCCACTCCGCTCAGCACGCAAACCCCATAAACCTGCATGCAACCCCCCCCTCTCAGCACGCAACCCCTATCAACCCGCATGCAACCTCACCCCTCTCAGCACGCAACCCCTATCAACCGCATGCAACCCTCCACCCCTCTCAGCCCGCAACCCCCCATCAACCCGCATGCAACCCCACTCCGCTCAGCACGCAAACCCCATAAACCTGCATGCAACCCCCACCCTCTCAGCACGCAACCCCTATCAACCCGCATGCAACCCCTCACCCCTCTCAGCACGCAACCCCCATCAACCCGCACGCAACCCCCACTCTCTCAGCACGCAACCCACCCCCACAACCGCAGCACCCTCACCCCTCTCAGCACGCAACCCCCCATCACCCGCATGCAACCCCCCACCCTCCCAGCACGCAACCCCCCATCACCCCATGCAACCCCCCACCCCTCCTAGCACGCAACCCCCATCCCTCCCAGCACGCAACCCCCTCCCAGCACGCAACCCCCACCCTCCCCAACACGCACCCCACCCTCTCAGCAACGCAACCCCCCCACCCCTCTTAGCACGCAACCCCCCCACCCCTCCTCAGCACGCAACCCCCCCACCCCTCCAACACGCAACCCCCCACCCCTCTCCAACGCAACCCCCCCCCCTCTCAGCACGCAACCCCCTACCCCTCTCAGCACGCAACCCCCCACCCCCTCCAACACGCAACCCCCCACCCCTCTCAGCACGCAACCCCCCCCACCCTCCGACACGCAACCCCCCCCCCCCCCCTCTTAGCACGCAACCTCCACCCTCTCAGCACGCAACCCCATCAACCCGCATGCAACCCCCACCCCTCCCAGCACGCAACCCCCTCAACCCGCATGCAACCCCCACCCCTCCTAGCACGCAACCCCCCATCCCTCCCAGCACGCAACCCCCTCCCAGCACGCAACCCCCCACCCTCCCAACACGCAACCCCCCCACCCCTCTCAGCACGCAACCCCCCCCCTCTTGCACGCAACCCCCCCACCCCTCCAGCACGCAACCCCCACCCTCCAACCGCACCCCACCCCTCCCAACACGCAACCCCCCCCACCCCCTCTCAGCACGCAACCCCCTACCCCTCTCAGCACGCAACCCCCCCCCCCCCCCCTCCCAACTCGCAACCCCCCCCTCCCACGAACGCATTCGTTTGGGAAAGTTGTCATAACAGGATCGAGTAAAACTGAAAACGACGGCCCGGAGAGCTCGAGTACCACCATAGCGTTGTTTCCATGGAGACCGCCATGTTGTTAAGCGGTGTCGAGCACTCCGTTCCGTTGGAGTGCTTGCTTGAGCGTTCTGAATCAACGAAGCCCCTTGGCGAGCGCTTGGCTAACGGAACACACCCCCGGTATCCCTCCATGTGTACATCTCACTGTACGCACTGCCGGAACTGGACCATCGCAAAATCCACCATCGATTGCTCCTATCAGGTACGTACAGTACGTACAGTGCATACACCAGCACACACCAAGGGAAACACACCTTAGAAAACCAAAAAATAAAAATTCGGTCACATTCTTGCAATGGCCAAAGGTCTCGCGACTCGGGGCGGATCCAGGTGTGTTTTTTCAAAGGGGGGTCCACAATTCAAGGGAATGGGTCCATACTCTCCCAGGTGTTGCGAGCGTGAAACCACGAAGCGTGTGGTCCGGGGTCCACTGAAGGACTCTGGAAGCTTTGGGATTTTAGATGTACTCCGTTGCACTCTGAGAATCAAACGACACATGAGCCGCATGTTGGGAGGGGAAAACAATTAATCATTGAAAAATAAAATTTATTTGCCTTTATGTTGTTAATTTTAACATGTTTGAGTGTGAACTTGTGGCTCTACCAACTTAAAGGGACACCAGGTACTCAATAATCCTCTTCAATAAATACCCTGAATTGTGGTTCTGATGTGTAGAGCGCTTGCCTGTAAGAGTGCGGCACAAAATCAAGTTGGTGTTCTGTATACAGCCTATGGCTGCTGGTTGCATAATTTTTGGAAGCACAGCTGCTCCACTGATGCAGTGCCCCTGTTACCAGTGACATACATACATGGGGAGCATGCGCCAGAGCAGCGAGTCTCTGCGTCCACTTTCCGCCGGTACTCCAGGGGCCTCCGTCTGGCCATCTCCGAGGCAGATGCTTGGCCAATCCCCATCTCTTATGGATATAACATTCCAGGTACCCACCCGAAGGGACCGCCTCAGGTTAACCCGAGGAGACCGTCGTCTGGTGGACGACACCACTTTGTGTATCTTTGTGGAGTGATGTGTTTTTATGGTGGCCAGAATGCAAATCCTGCCATCAACCTCATAGCAAAGGTAACCCACTCCAGGAGGACATCCACAGAGGCAGTTGGGCACCAGCTATAGATGGCCGTTGTCTCATGAGGAGCTCCTTCACCCTTTGACAGGTTTTGTTTTTAGTCCTGCTGGGTGTCCATATCCATACACCCTCCTCACCAGAAGGACTTGGTGGGGGGAGTCAGTTTCGTCACTGACACTTGACCATGAGTGCACCAGTGAGGTGGTCCTCATTTTGCCAATCTCGGAAGGATGACAGGCTGAGTCAACCCACCTGATGTTATTTCCACCTGAGAATATGGAGAAGATTAATTAATAATCGGGTCAACATCTCTGAGGGCAAAGTGACATTGATACAAATTGGCATCATTAGCCCGTCTGCCACACAGTTCGAAATGATTGGATGATTGGAACGAAGCGAATAGGTTTGTACTTAAAGGTATCGCTTTTGCACCTCTTTATGTAATGTGTTGATGTTGGCTGATTTCCAAGAAGATGGAAGATGACAGTGCAAATGATGCCGTATGGGAGGGAGAGAGGGCAGAGTGAGTGGAGGGAGGGGATAGAGGAGGAGGGAGAGATGAGGAGGGAGGGAGGGGAAGGAGGGAAAGGTGGAGAAGGGCGAGAGGAGGGGGAGGGAGAGAGAGGGGAGGGAGAGAGAAGGAGTGGGGGAGGGAAGAAGTTTCCTTCTGTATTCAGCCTTCCACCAAACATTGGGTTTCTCCAAGTTCAACATTCATTTTTGAAATGATGGGAGAACAGATATGAACCAAAACAAACAAAGATTGCATACCCACGCCGGACTTGTTTTGAGTGGTTTTATAGGACGTATTTTATGGACGTACTCGCATTCTAATACATTGGAGAGGTACTGTACTAAGTTGAAAAAAGAGAACATGTGTGACTGGCTACCACCAGGTGGTGTTTCTGGCCTACGTGAGCACATTCGTACAAACAAACAGACAAATGGGCAGAAATGCAACACTCTCTCTTTTGGCGAGGGTAATAAAGTTGATGCCAAATTTAATTTTGCAAGCAAGATAGTTTACCCTCTTTTTGGACAAATTCAACCTCTGCTGCCTGATGTTGCACCACAATTTTGTGGTGGGTAGTATAAGTAACTCAGAGCTTTGGCTCTGCATATATATATATATATATATATATATTATAATATATATATATATATCTATATATAATACACACACACACATATATATATATATATATATATATATATATATATATATATTATATATATATATATATGTGTGTATTATACCAGGCGTAGTGACGTGCGCCTGTAATCCGGCTATTCGGAGGCTTGGTTGGAGGATCGCTTGAGGACGGAGCTCTGCGCTGGGCCGTGCTATGAGAGGGTGTAGGGCAGCCCAGAATCATGGCGAAACCCAATCCTATCCCTGTGTCGTAAGAGGTGACCAGGGTTGCGTCAGGAAGGGCATCCGGCGTAAAACCTATGCCAAATCAGTATGCGGATCATAACGGATGATCCGCTGTGGCGACCCCTAACGGGAGCAGCCGAGAGACGAACAACAACATATGTATATATATATAATATCTATATCTCTATCTATATATATGTATATGTATATATATATGTATATAAATATATATATATATATATATATATATATATATATATATATATATACAGTACATACATACACAGGGTGAGTCAGAAGTAGTGCCCGATTTTCTGTCAGTTGATGTTTGTTTGCCATTTGTATTACAGTGGTACAAGAAGGTAGAAATAAATGAATGACATGTTTATCTAACCATTTATTGAAGAAAAAATTATTACAGAACTGTACCAAGCTGTTTTAACAATGTAATTTTGTGTGGAATTCCAAATTTTTAATGACGTCAATTGAAATCAAAGTGCTGATTACCAGGTGTTGTTTCATTTTTAGCGTCACCTGGACTTTAAGTCGGGTTAACATATGCGACCCAGCAGTGTCCGTAGGTGAGTAAGGTCAAGTTAGTCAGTGAGTCAGTTATTGAGTCAGAGAGTAAGTCAGTCAGTCGTTGTAAACACTTCAGCTCATTATAGCTTGAACCAAACCGAATTTTTGTGAAACTTGGCCACAGTTTCAAAATTTGATGCCTAACGAAAAGTATATTGACCGCATCAAAATCTGCGCTCATTAAGATGGTCTACGGTGGGGGGGGGGGCCGGTTTTGACCCCCCAAAATAGGTATTTGCTCTCGTTCTCAGAAACTACAACACATGATTTTTGATGAAGGTGACCACAACCTTTCATTCACCATGACCTACAAGTGTATCAACTGCATCCAAAATCTGCACTCATTATGGGGGTTACGGGGCGGGGTTGTGACCCGCTCAAAATAGGTATTTGCTCTCTTCTCCGAAACTACACACACACTTTCATAAAATTGACGCACACCCTTCATACTCCCAATGATGTACCAAGCTTGTTCATCGGCATTCAAAAATCAGGGTCTAAATGGGGTCTGCAAAGGTTTGGGTGACTTGTTCCTGATCAAAGGTGAGCTTCAGGACAGGTGGTCCTATTTTTAATTCATAAACTTAAATAGTTCCAGGTATTTTTAGACTTTAACAGTGACTTAGTAATCAGGAGGAGCACGTTGTAAAATATATACAGTACTATACTAAAAGGGGGTGTGCTTACCATTGTGTAAGCATACGAAAACGCGTGCTTCCCCATTGTCTCGATTCGCTCAGCCCTGCATTTGATTTTCATTTATTATTTTCATATTTTTTTTCATTTATTTAATTTCATTTATGGATGGTGCACAATGATTCTGTGATTTTTTTTCCGGTGTACTGGCTTTGATGTCCATTGGCCTGCAAAAAATTCAGCTTTTTACGTCACCCAGAGGTAGCGATAGTTAATATCAGTCAGTGAGTCAGTAATGAAAATCAAATGCAAGATGAGCGACCCGAGACTAAGGGAAACACGATTCGTTATTTCTTACAATGTGTAGCATACCCAGCAAGTATATATATATATATATATATATATATATATAATATATTATATATATATATATATAACAGGGTGTCCCAAAAACAGTACTTACTCTTAAATGATAATAAATGCGTTGTTTATTGGACTTAGAAACAAGTTAAATGGTTAATATGGATAAATGCATGTTTACAAATGTTCAAACTGACGAACCATCACGTTCCATAACACACCCGATAACTCGGACCAATGGATTCAACAGCATTAACGAATCATTTCCATTTGGAACTGCAAGACAGTTTCTTTCAATTTCCTTCTTCCAGCTCTTATCTTGAGAAATCCCATAAAGAAGTCCATTGGAGTGAGGTCTGGGGGAACGCGCAGGGAATTCAACACACGTCTTCGCCATCCATCTGTTCAGAAAAGTTGCTTCGAGATAGCCTTACATCACGGTGGTAGTTGGGGGAGGTGCCTCCATCTTTGCTGAAAGTAAATCTCTTCGTCACCAAAATATCTCTTCGACACGTGGACTGACGGATCTGCAGCAAGTTTAAGTAAACATCCCCAGTGACAATTTGGTAAAAAAAAATAAAAAGAATGGCCCTAGGATGCCCAATGGCTGATAATCCCGACACCACACTGTAACCCCTGGTAAGTTTAAATGGTGTTCCCATAGTAACATGCGGATTTTCAAGGAAGCCAGTAGTGCAATTGTGTCGGTTAATTGAGGCCATTTAACTTGAACCTGGCCGTCATCGCTCCAAACAATCTTGGATGGAAATGCTGCAATCTTCTTCGCAATTTGCCCAGGGTACCACTCACAAAATTCAGCTCTCCGGTCAGGATCGTCTTCACATTTAGAGCGTGGATTTAATTTTTGGAATGTAACTTTCCAATTAATTCGCTTCAAAATGCGATGGGCGGCTTGATTTTGGGATTCCTGTCTAAAGAGCCTTTGTCCGTAGCAGATTTCCGTGGGGATCGGTGGAGGGTTTCCAGCAATGATTTTTCCTTTGTCGGGGGTGGTTGATGACCTTGGTCTTCCTGAAACGCTCCTTATGGACGTCATGCACAGTTCCATTTCTGTTTCAAACTTATCTCGATGCGAGCAATGGTGGCGTTGCGTTGGTGGAATCTTTGTGAAAATTCTTCCAAATTGTCTTTGCACTTCATGATGTTTTCGTGCCTTCCACAGTAGACTTTATGATAAATTTTCTTTCTTCAACACCACCTAGTCGTACTTCTGCCATTCTTAGGGTCAATTTGAGTCTGAAAAAAAATGAAAAAATTCAATGAGTTATGAGGAGCCAAATGTGAGTACATTTTTTCGGACACCCCTGTATATATACTATATGTATATATATACAGGGTGAGTCAGAAGTAGCGCTCCGATTTCTGTCAGTTGGTTTGTTTGCCCATTTGGTATTACCCATTAAGCTTAAAACATGCCTCATCTGACCACCAGATGTTGTCTGGCATTGTGTCCTCTTCGTGAAGTTGAGCTAAGAACTCTTCGCAAAATTGAAGACGGCGGTCATCATCTCCATCATGAAGGGCATGCGGTAAGCGTGGAATGTAAGGTTTCCATTTTTTC
>CM068962.1:53096458-53113958 GCA_035128595.1 Eptatretus atami
TATATATATATATTCACATATATATGCTGTTTCAGAAGAAACGCTGCAGTGAAAACTTAGCAGCTCTTCTGAAAAAAGACATGTCTCTCAGAGAAAAGTATTTATTATGAAATACAACAAAGACTTGGTGGGTATCTCACAGAGGTGAGTCAATGATAGTTGCAAGTCAACAAACATACATTTTTATTTTAAGAGGAACAAACACATGAAACGTATTTCGTATAGTGCACTGCTACTTTTGAAACACCCTGTATTTGTACATACTGTAATATATATGCTGTTATATATATATATGGTGTGTGTGTGTGTGTGTGTGAACCCTTAGTTGTATCATGTGAAGAGAATGTTGTCAAGGTGAAGAATATTATCTGGAATGACCAGAAGTCCATGTTCACCATTTAGCTGATTTGACGTGTCACACAGCACCGCAGAAAACAAGAAATGTTGGCCATGGAACATTGTCTGCAAGATTGGTTCCTGCTAACCAAAATGCTGACATTGCAACAGAAGAGACAATAATCGCAAATCTTTGAACAAATTGAGAAGAGATATTAATGATGGTGATCGGTAAATGCTTGACACTAAGTTTGTATCTCAGGATGAAGTGTGCGTTCATCCTTTTCATGTAGAAGTCAAACACTAACACCGCTGATCGTTAAAATCTCAATTTATACATCTCTGATACTTCGAACACGAACTTTTAGAGTGCCCTGGTCCTTAGAATGTTCAACTTGCATGTCTGGTGCCTTTAACGCAAACCTACATTGCTGGTGTACAGCATTTGAACATTTCTTGGGATAGTTAAGGCACAAGTGCTGAACCTGGAAACGTTTAAACAATTGCTGACAAGGGACTTTCTCAGAAACAGGTGCTTCCAGCGTGCCCTGACCACTTGGTGATTTTTCCAGAAGTTTAGTGAGCCTTTAGACACAAGTCCATGTACTGGTACCCGCTTGGCTTGGCCATTCCTTCAGCACTCATTGTGACCAATACCGATGCCTCTCTCTCTCTTGCAAATAACTTCTCTTTTTGATTGCAGTTCCTCCTGCTGGGACTTCCGCAAAAAACCTCATGCTGGGAGTGGTAGCTGCAGGTTCAGAGAGAGGGAGAGAGAGAGAGTGCAAAGCCCCAAGCACCGAGCTGGACAGCAGAAGCCATGGTAAGTCTTCTTGAGCCATGTATGGCATACTGATCGAGTGCTATTCAGCCAGGTAAATCGTTGTAATCTGCATGGAATATGGTCATTAATTGAAATGAGGCATTGTAAATTATGGTCGGCTGTGCAGTAATGAAATCGCAAATCGGTAAATTGGAGTGTTCATGGGAAAAATAATGGGGGACACGGTAAATTGTAATGATCCATGGTAGATCATGGTGATTGTTGTAAGTCAGGGATTCTGCAAACCATGGTACACCACAAAGCTTGTACGATTAGAATGTGCATACAGATTCATGCATTATAAATGAGTAAAACAATCGTAATTTGTGTGGATTCTCAAATTTTAATGACGTCATTGAAATCAAAGTGTCTGATTACAGGTGTCTGTTCATTTTTAGCTCACCTGGACTTTAGTCGGGTTAACATATGCGACCCAGCAGTGTCCGTAGGTGAGTAAGTCAGTTAGTCAGTGAGTCAGTTATTGAGTCAGAGAGTGAGTCAGTCAGTCAGTTGGTAAACACTTCAGTCATTATAGCTTGAACCAAACACGATTTTTGTGAAACTTGGCCACAAGTTTCAAATTTGATGCCTAACGAAAGTATATTGACCGCATCAAAATCTGCGCTCATTAAGATGGTCTACGGTGGGGGGGGGGGCGGTTTGACCCCCCAAAATAGGTATTTGCTCTCTTCTCAGAAACTACACACATGATTTTGATGAAAGGTGACCACAACCTTCATCTCCCATGACCTACCAAAGTGTATCAACTGCATCAAAATCTGCACTCATTATGGGGGTCTACGGGGCGGGGTTTGACCCCCCAAAATAGGTATTTGCTCTCTTCTCCGAAACTACACACACACTTTCAATGAAATTGACCACAACCTTCATCACCCATGATGTACCAAAGCTTGTTCATGGCATTAAAAATCAGGGTCTAATGGGGTCTGCAAAGGGTTTGGGTGACTTGTTCCTGATCAAGGTGAGCTTCAGGACAGGTGGTCCTATTTTTAATTCATAAACAAATAGTTCCAGGTATTTTACTTTAACAGTGACTTAGTATCATGGAGGAGCAACATGTAAATATATACAGTACTATACTAGCGGGGGTGTCTTACACATTGTGTAAGCATACGAACCGTGCTTCCCATTGTCTCAATTTGCTCACCTGCATTTGATTTTTCATTTATTTATTTTCATATTTTTTTCATTTATTTATATTTTCATTTATGGATGGTGCACAATGATTCTATGATTTTTTTTCCGGTGTACTGGCTTGATGTCCATTGGCCTGCAAAATTTCAGCTTTTTACGTCACCCAGAAGGTAGCGATAGTTAATATCAGTCAGTGAGTCAGTTAATGAAAAATCAAATGCAGATGAGCGACCCGAGCCAATGGGGAAACACGATTCGTTATTTCTTACAATGTGTAAGCATACCCAGCAAGTATATATATATATATATATATATATATATATATATTAATATATATATATATATATATATATATATATATATACAGGGTGTCCCAAAAACATGTACTCACTCTTTAAATGATAATAAATGCGTTGTTTATTGACTTAGAAACAAGATTAATGGTTAAATGTATAAATGGATAAATGCATGTTTACAAATGTTCAAACTGACGACCATCACGTTCCAAGCACAGCCGATAACGCGGACCAATGGATTCAACAGCGTTACGAATCATTTCATTTGGAACTGCAAGACATTGTCTTTCAATTTCCTCTTCAGCTCATCGACTGTTGCTGGTTTGAGCCGTAACCTATCTTTGAGATAGCCCCATAAAAGAAGTCCATTGGAGTGAGGTCTGGGGAACGCACAGGGAATTCAACACTACCTCTTCGCCCAATCCATCTGTTCAGAAAAGTTGCTTCGAGATAGCCCTTACATCACGGTGGTAGTGGGGAGGTGCTCCATCTTGCTGAAAGTAAATCTCTTCGTCACCAAATATCTCTTCGACACGTGGACTGACGGATTCCTCAGCAAGTTTAAGTAAACATCCCCAGTGACAATTTGGTAAAAAAAAAAAAAAAGAATGGCCCTAGGATGCCCAATGCCGATATCCCACACCACACAGTAACCCCTGGTAAGTTTAAATGGTGTTCCATAGTAACATGCGGATTTTCAGGAGCCAGTAGGTGCAATTGTGTCGGTTAATTGAGCCATTTAACTTGAACCTGGCCTCATCGCTCCAAACAATTTTGGATGGAAATGCTGCATCTTCTTCGCATTTGCCCAGGTACCACTCACAAAATTCAGCTCTCCGGTCAGGATCGTCTTCATTTAGAGCGTGGATTAATTTTGGAATGTAACTTTCCAATTAATTCGCTTCAAAATGCGATGGGCGCTTGATTTTGGGATTCCTGTCTCAAGAGCCATTTGTCGTACAATTTCCGTGGGGATCGGTGGAGGGTTTCCAGCAATTGATTTTCCTTTGCGGGGGTGGTTGATGACTGTGGTCTTCCTGAACGCTCCTTATGGACGTCATGCACAGTTCCATCTGTTTCAAACTTATCTCGGATGCGAGCAATGGGCGTCGCGTTGGTGGATCTTTGTGAAAATGTCTTCCAAATTGTCTTTGCACTTCCATGATGTTTTCGTGCTTCCAGTAGCACTTTATGATAAATTTTCTTTCTTCAACACCTAGTCGTACTTCTGCCATTCTTAGGGTCAATTTGATCTGAAAAAAAATGAAAAATTCAATGAGTTATGAGGAGCCAAAATGTGAGTACATTTTTGGACACCCTGTATATATATATATATATATGTATATATAACAGGGTGAGTCAGAAGTAGCGCCCGATTTCTGTCAGTTGATTGTTTTGTTTGCCATTTGTATTACAGTGTACAAAGAAGGTAGAAATAAATGAATGACATGTTTATCTAACCATTTATTCAAGAAAAAATTATTACGGAACTGTACCAAGCTGTTTTACTTGCAATAATGCAAGAATCTGACAGCCGAAAAAACAGAAATCGGGCGCTACTTTTGACTCTGCCTGTATACATATAATATATATATATATATATATATATATATATATATATATATATATATATATGACATGGAAGAGAGAACTGAAGGAGACATCATACTATTTATAATTTGATGTGTGTGTGTGTGTGTGTGTGTGTGTGTGTGTGTGTGTGTGTGTGTGTGTGTGTGTTTAACTGTAATGCACTCTGAAAAATGATGGACAGAATGAGTGAAAATTTTTTGGTTGTACTTCATGTGAGTCCGGGATGGTTTTAGGAATCAATAAAAATGAATGGTCACGTCGGTTCGAGAGGGGGATACGATACAAAATTTCCATGTAAATGTGTATCATGCAGCACCGTTTCCAGTGTCAGAGTGTGTTACAAGTCCCAGCAGTTTACATTACTGTATTATTCTTGTATGTTTTGTATGAAACCCTTGCACAATCTAAAACTACTTGGCCCATTTACATATGTGCCCTGTGTTTTAAGCATTCCTAAACTGCAGGACAAAATACGTTGAAAAATGGTGGTTGTACTTGGGGTGTGTTACGTGTGTACGGGAATATTCTACTAAGTTGGGATGGCCACCTCCAACTTAAAGTTGCCCCTCCCCCCCACCCTTGCTGCTTCGGTTTGGACCAAGGGTAGGTGTTTCTCATTCTTGTAATTACCCATTCTCTCGAAGGACATTTATCAGAGACAATGGACAAGCCGGCAAAGTAGAGGGTTACGTATGAACCGCGATCCGAGAATCCTGAGCTAATGGTTAAGATTGGTCTATCTGGCGACGAAGATTCAAGAGTATATATTCTCTGTCAGTCTGTATCTCTTCTGCATGCATGTCAATGCCACTGATACAGTGTCTCCCTGCTGATTAGAGAAGAATTTTCGAATTTCACCAGGATGCTGGCTTACTTTGGTTTACTTATTATGATAGGTCCTGCATATGTTCGTTAAGACCCACATTTGAATGCAAGCAGTTGTGGCAGCCAAGTTTACAAACGGAAACCTGAGAAAAAAAACATGAACACTAAATTCACATGAATCAAGTTTGAACTGGTTGATGTTCCCATTTGAACCACGGGCTGACAAAATAGCGCATACCCCATGTACTCACTTTTGTCTGAGTCTAGTCTACTCTGAGTTTGTTTGAGTCTCGTCTGTTTTGTCGAGTCTGAGTTCGATTCTTGACCTGATGGGAAAAGGGCCTGTTATCCTGATGCTTTTCAGGTATGATGTTGTGTCAAAGAGAATGCACGCGGTTCTTTGGAGGGATCATTGAGCCGGCTGCCATACCTACTGTGGAATCGTTTTGTCTTGCACTGTGGAAGAGTGATGTGTGATCAAGTTTTTCCTGAAGGAGGAGGTGAAACTGCCGGAATTTTACAGAATACTTCTGAAACAGTTTGATGATGATATACTGTCTCAGGAAGAAACTTCTTGAAATGGCATAGAAAGTTCATCATCTTCTACGTAAACACATTCCCAGCGACAGCTGATGATCTTATGTGTGAACACATTCCAGGGACACATCACTTCTGCCCATATCAAGTGTTGAAGAACTGATTCTGAGTAGTTGCCACATATCTGTGCATGATATTGCAGACTAAGTTGAAATCAGGATTTGGAGTATGAAAAAAATCATCACAAGAATGCAAGGTGAGTCCCGAAGAACCTTTCATTTGATTAGATTAGTCGTGTGACAGTGGCATCTGAACCTCCACAACGTTGCCACAAAGAAGAGGAGGATGACTTCCTGGAGTAAATTGTAACATATAACCACTACACAATATAAGCAGTCAAAGCATGGAGTGAATGGAGGAAGTAGCAGAGACAGTCGGTGAGAATAAGGAGGTGTGGAAGAGGATAGAGGAGGTTAAGGACGGAGGAGGCCAACCAGATGCAGAGTTGCTGCACTTGTATGGGCAGAAGAAGAGAGTTGTGAACAAGGCAGGGAAAGAAATGGAAACCGATGTGTACAGCAAGTTAGACGAGGATGGTGGGAAGAAGATGATCTCCAAATTCTGCCCGAGACAGGGATGAGGATGGGAAAGATGTGAAGGGGGGAGGGGGCAGTGATCAAGGATGGAGACGAGAAGTTATTGATGGAAAGGGAGGTAGTAATGAAGGTATGGGAAGGATATTTTAAGGAGCTATTGAACCAGGGAGGAGGCAGTGGTGATCTGGAGCTACCGAGCTATGTAGAGGGGAATTTGGAAATCATGGCGATTATGGAGGATGAGGGGAAGACAGCGTTAAACAAGTTGGATGCTGAGTGTATGCATGAGAGAGGGAAAGATTCTGGAGGAATGGTAGACCATAAATAATTGTTCTAATATGGCAAAGGAAGGGAGGTGTACAAGATCTGGAGAGGTACTGCGGCACTATGCTTCTTAGTATGTCACGAAGTTACAAGAGAGAAATTCTGGATGGGAGGATAAGGGAATGGGTGGAGCAGGAGATAGGTAAAGAACAACAGGGGTTTAAAAAGGGTAGAGGGATGATGGACAGAATGTTTACCCTGAAAAAATTTGTGAAGAGGTTGGAGATACAAGATAAAATGATATTAGGGTTTGTGGATCTTGAGACGGCTTACAACACTGTCCCGAGGGAGATGGTGATGGCAACGTGGGGATGTATGGTGGTATCGAAAGCAAAAGTTAGTGGTGGAAGGTATGCATGATGGAATGAAGGGAAGAGTTTTGGTTGGTCATGGGTTATCAGAAGAGTCAGTGTGAACATCGGATTGAGCCAGGGAAGTTCACTCAGTCAGCCACTATTTATTATGGGGATGGAGATGGTGAGCAGGAGGGTCAGCAAGGGAGTCATTCTGAAAAAGATTATACATGCAGATGATCTCGTTATTGTGACAGAGAGTGGGCAGGAAGTGCAGGAGGCTTTGAAGGCATGGATGGATGAACGAAGAGCCTGGATAAGACTGGTGTAATGTGGGTCGGACAGCAGAGAAAGAAACTGAACATCAGCTTAGAGGGGAAGAAGATATGGCAGGGAAGCAGATTTGAATATCCAGATGGAATGGTGACCGGGGATGTAGTTCAGAGGCAGAGGTGCGGAGGAAGATACATGTGGGTGCATGTGCATAGAGGAAAGTGGAGGGACTTATCGCAGACAGGAAAATATCAAGGAAATTTAAAGGGAAAGTTATGGGATCTTGTATAACCCCGGACTTCCATCACGGTCTGGACACAACAGATGCCGCAGGTCTGCGGAAACAACTATCAGGAAGATAGCGGGAGTGAAGAAAATATGAATAAATATGAATGGATAAAATATGAATGGATGAACTGACCGAAGGAGAAGACTGATTGGAGGATGAGCTTGGCAGAGGGATTGATAAAGAGGTGGCTGAGGTGGGCTTGGCACTTGGTGTGGATGGAGGACGAGAGAATGGCAAAGAAAGCAAAGGGGTTGAGGGAGCAAGGAGGGAGGAAAAGAGATACACCTCAGATGAGATGGGAAAAATTTGTGAGGAGGGATGTAGGTAAGGTGGGGCAACAAGTTAAATGTGGTGCAGAACTCCCTGTCACTATTACACACTATGGTCTAACCAATGGAAAGAGACCATCAGGCAGTTTGGAAAGCAGTTTATGAAGGATTAGTAAAAAGCATGTATATACAAGGTAAACAGTACCGGGCGTAGTGGCGTGCGCCTGTAATCCGGCTACTCGGAAGCTTTGGTTGGAGGATCGCTTGAGGACGGGAGCTCTGCACTGGGCAGCCCGGAATCACGGCGAAACCCAATCCTTATCCCTGTGTCGTAAGAGGCGACCAGGGTTGCGTCAGGAAGGGCATCCGGTGTAAAACCTGTGCCAAATCAGGATGCGGATCATAACGGATGATCCGCTGTGGCGACCCCTAACGGGAGCAGCCGAAAGACGAACAACAATACAAGGTAAACAGTGTCACAAAAGAAAGCTCTTACCCCAAAAGAAAGCACGTAAGCCCACTTAGTCAGTGAACTTATCACAATTCCCACACACACAGGTGCTTCAATCACTCCAAGGGAAACGAGATAAGAAAGAGCGATAGACAGAGAAAGAGATGAGGTCGTGGCATAGGGTCGGCCTCTCGCTCATCCGATGCAACCTGGTGGCCTCACGTTGGTCCCTGGTGAGGAGGGTGTATGGGATATGTTCACCCAGCAGGATTTAAACCACAACAGTGTTTAGTTTGATCTCTTCAGTTATGAACAAAAAGAGTAAATTTGGAAAAATTTGTTTCTCCATCATTCGTACTTCATCTAAATGCGGTATTATTAGTAGGAGGTGAACACCTATGGAGGCCACTGTACATATCTCGCAATCTGTTCTGGAACATAAATTTTCTCGTCCTTATTTATAACGAAAAGCCTCCTTGTCACTCCATCCTCAAGCATTGCTCTGTACAGTTGTTACATCCTATGAACGCATGAACAAAGACACACGATTTGAGATGTGGCTGCACTCGAGCCAAATAAAGGCAACTATTTTGTCTGCAGTCATGCTGCGGAAGATCCCGTTGTACATTTGTGCTCATTTAGTGCTTTAACACAGCACTCGAGAAACATTCCAAATTCCATGCATGGTTTGAACAGAAAGGCTGTCTGCAATGCCTGATTTTGGGGTAATCAGTGCAGAAATGTTTTTGTCAATCGGTACATTTTTTTTCTTTCTTCAATTGCGAACACAGTTTAAATAGCACGTCGATGGAGATGCTTTGAATACAATTGCAATTCACTTGTACATTGTGGTTGACTGTATGTGATTGCTTGGTCTTCAAAGATCATTGAACGTTGTACCTGAGTGCAGCTTTCAGTACAGCTAATTACTTCTTATCGATGAAAAGCACCTTTAGAAATTCCATTAGTCGCGCAGGTAACCGCAGGTGCCTGGAATTAACCAAACATACAGGTGCCTCTGGTGGTCACAGTTGAGCTTCCTGGAGACTGTGTTGAAACAAAATGGTTCAAAGCTGTTTCCTTCCTCATTTTCATCCTCATTTGCCAACTTGGCTGTGCAATTTCCTCTTTTAACTTGCTTATGTTCAACTCGCGCTCCAGGAGAGAGCTTTGCACCGATCGTCATTCGGACACGGAAAGGTCCATTCCAAGTTGTAAATCTCGAAAGACATCTGCCATATTTAAAATTGTACTTCACACAAACTCAGTTCAACCTCTATCCGAGATATATCCGAGGAAAACATTTTTTCTTGTGCATTGCCTGAGGAAGGGTGTTGGGGGGTGGTTCAGCATCATGGAGTATGTCATCTCTCAGGAGAGCTCAAGCCTTCTGTCCTATTTTCAGGGTTTTTTTTTTTTTCTGCAGTGCAACTCATATGGACACTAACAATTGATTAAATGGGATTAACCAGATAATTGTTATGGAGTAAGAATCTTGTTCTTGTTTCTGCCACACCTGCTTGTTGATTACATAATTTCTTTGGGTGGAGTTATGGAGTGCATTTGGGTTCTGGGTGTTCACTCCATTAAGGAAAATGTGTATTTTATATCAAGTAGAACATCACTGTACATGATCAATACCTGAGTAATTAGCGAAATGCACAATTCTCATTTTAATTTGGCATGATAGTAACCCATAGTAAAGTTTACGTGCAGTATGTAATAAAAGTTACAAAACAAAGGTTAAAAGTTCCCACAAAGAGAGTGAGAAACACAATCATTTTATTTATTTCTGGAACTTCATTTCCATACATCGGCACGTGTAAGCAATAAGTCATCATACCTTTTAGACAACCCTCCACATGCACCAATCACACAATGCATGGTCAAGAACATCTTGTAATGTTTTCACTTTTCTGTAAGCGTTAATGATGTGCACGTAAACGCATCAACAGTGCTTTACTCTGTCAATCACAGTGCACCACCATCTCATGTCATCCCCACCTGTGCTTTTTTGTACCCCTATTTGACCCAACGTAACCCAACCTTGGGATCCTAGGATGCTGAGTTCAAATCCCACTCAGCTGTTGAATTAATACCAGGTGGGGTTAACTCTGCCTGTCGTCCTTCCGAGGTCGGCAAAATGAGTGCCAGCTTGCTGGTATACTGTGTCGGAGTGGCGACCCGTCCAGGATTGTTCCCAATGGCCAAGAAGACTGCTTAGGCAGCACCAACGCTCTGCACAGAGTATGGTTCCAATGGATGGATGGATGGATGGATGGATGGATGGATGGATGGATAACCCAGCCCTCTTACTTGCAGGTCACTGTGTTTCCTTCCTCTCTCTCTCTCTCCTGTTTTTTCCTGTTCACTAATTCACTTGCTTGTTTTGACCAACTTTGGCCTCACTGCCCCACTGTCAGTACATTAGCCTGTCACCTCACTCTTTCATGAGCCTGGATTTTGTATAGAAACAAACACACACAACTCGTGTGCTCACTCTTTACCCTCCATGGTGTCCTCTTCCTTGTTCCCATTTAAGCATTTATCTCATGATGCTGGGATCCCAGGTTCAAATCTCATATCTGTGTTGATTTGTCTATTGTTTCTTCTTGTTTCTGCAACTCATGTGAAAGTGAACGAATAGCTGCTCATGTGATACATGTGAAAGCTACCTCATGAGCCTCTGCTTTTACCTCCACTCCTCCAATCTAGCTTTCTCTGCTCTCTCAGTCCTCTGAAGCTCCTCAGCTCCTCCAGGACACACATATTCTACGAGTACCCTCTGCCCCCACCCCACATGGTTAAACTCCCAGCATCCAGGTTTGTCACCCACCTCCACTCCTCTATTCCTCTCTTCTCACATTTATAGAACCACCTTTCGGGAAGGCGGTTCAATTGTGCTCTTCCCTCCAAGGCTTTAGCGAGCGGCACATCACCATCTCATGTCATCCCCCATCCTTGTTCTTTTCTACCCCCGTGAACCATAACCCGACCCTCTTATTTGCAGTTTACTGCGTTTCCTTTCTTTTCTTCCTCTCTTTCCACTTCTGTTGTTTTCTTGTTCCATTGCTTGTTGTATCTACCTGCGGCCTCACGGTAACTACCTTGCCTTCTTAAGCTCCATCACCTTGCTCTTCCATGCACCTACATTTTGTCTATACTATAAAAGGAGCCATGTGTGTGTGTGTGTGTGTGTGTGTCAACATGTGCGTGCATGTGAAGTCTACCCATTGGTTGGACAGTTCACCTGACTCCACCAACAATTTCTATAGTACAGCCACCAATTTAGGAACCATTTTGGACCCTTTGGAATGTACTCTTTAGAACTCTTTAGCATTGACCGTTTAGATTTTAGAATATGGGGTGGGAATGCTCACTTGCTTTTAGGAGTAGTAGTAGGTTGAGAGTAAAGATGAGACAGCTTTGGAAGGGGAATGTTGAGGCTTTGGGGAAAATGGGGGTGGGGGGTTGAGGACTTTTGGTTGGTGGTGGGTTTGAAGGCTTGAATGTGGCGAGGGGATCGATGTCTTGGGATTGAGAGGGGAAGGGTGAGACTTGACAAGTTGACAAGTTGTCAGAATTGCACGTGTAACTTTACTTACAGTAAAAATGTAATTGTCGGGGGATCACCCTGCGGGTAGCGTGCTAGCTTATATAAAAGTAGGGAATACCATTTCCAATTATCATTCACACAATTGAATGAATGAATTGTGTTGCTTTTTAAGTACTGCATATTGGTTCCTTGAATAATTCATTGGTTTCACAAGTAGAGATCAATTATTTTACTTCCACGTGAAATGTTCACAAGCGTATGAGAAGTGCAGAAGTCATAAATTGACTAACAGGAACGTTATCATCAGATTTTTTTCTTTTCCGTTGCTGTTTATCATGCTTCTTCTAAAGTACAGTGCATTCAATCTGTGTAATTTTGGGAAGTTCAACGTTAACTCATCTGTTTTGCAATTCCATAATTGTGCTTGCTTGTGTGCTGTGGGTAATAGTAATAGTCAAACCTGATTTTGGAATTCATACTTAGTCATTATTTTATTTTTTTCATAATTATCATTTGAACATGCTGAAACAAATATAACCATCATTTTAATTTTTTTTGTGTAGCTGTGATGAAGAGAAGGCATTTGGTGGGACCTGCACTTCAGTCGCATGGAGGCCCAGGATGCTGGGAGACTTTTGTGTACTTTTCCTGAATTACAGACATTGGTAGCCAAAATTAAAAAAAAAATCAGCACGTTATTTGGGATTGATATCGAGCATCGGTTCCCAGCATCGTCAGCCATATGCTCAATTGGGAACAACAAGCAGGACACAATGTTGAGGGTTACGGTGTCGTGTGGTCAAATTTAAAATTTGCAGCATTTATTGGAGTAAGTTGGGACAAGTCAAGAAAGGTGGTGCAAGCCCCCGACTCTCAGCCCCTACACCAAAATCCCACCCCACACCCAACCCCTCCCTCACCCGAATATATAAACATCGTCATTATCCTGAACATTTTATTGGAAATGTCTCACTCGAACATCAGCATCAGAGTTCGCTGGGGCAGATGTTTATGATACTGAACATTTAATCAAGTGTGAAGAGCATGTATAGGGGGTCATCATGCCCCCTCATGTCTTCACTCAAGTGGTTGTTTTAAGAAAAAGAAAAAACAATGGCAGACAGCAATAATGTAAAATACCAATGACTGAGTAATAGTAACAATAATTTCACAGTGAATGTGTTAATTGACAGATATGTGTGCTGAATAAATACCAACTATTGTCAGGTCAGGCTCGATCAGACCTGCGACTCGCTCCAGGTACCATGTAAACCTGTACTAACCTGTTTCACTGTCAGGTTCTCAGTGACTTAAACCGTCTCCGCCCCCCCCCCCCCCCCCTGGTGAAAAGGGTGTCTGGATATCGAGACCCAGCAGGACTAAAAACAAGACCTGTCAAAGGGCAGAGGAGCTCCTTGTGAGCAAACGGCCATCCATATCTGGTGCCCAACTGCGTCTGCGGACATCCTCCGGCAGTTGGGTTACCTTGTTCGAGCAGGTTGGGAGAAGGATTTGTACTCCGGCCACTGTAAAATACTTCATTCTGCAAAACATGTAAAAAATACAAAGAAAACTGAAAACCCACTTCGTGGGAGTACCTCCTATGCAGCTGTTCTTCACAGGGCAGCTCATCAGATGACTGGATCGGGGCAAAGTCTTCAGGACCCCTATACATTGATGATAGGAGGAAAAGCATGGGATAACCTTCCTCGGTCAGATTGCGGTGGTGTGTGTTGTCTGAAGTGTCTGAGGTGTCTGAGGTGTTATCCACCAGACGGCAGTCACCTCGGGTTAACCTGAGGCAGTCTCTTTTAGGTGGGTACCTGTAATGTCCTCTCCCTAAGAGAGGATGATCACCTGCCTCTGCTATCATCTGAGCTCCAGCATTTGAACATCGGTGTTGCAGCACTCTCGGAGGTTCGAAGACAGGATAGTGGTGAGATCATGGCATGTGGTTACACCTACTATTGGTCAGGTCACTCTGATGGTTACTATGCCCAAAGAGTTGCTGTAGCTGTGTCCAATGAGCTGATTGCCATGATAATTGGGGTAACACCAGTCAACGAGCGTATTATGAGACTGAGGATTCGTCACTCCTTGGGTGTTGTTTCCCTGGTCTCTGTATATGCTCTGACTGAGGTGAGTGATCTCACCGTGAAGGAGGAATTATATACAGCACCTGAGTCTGTGGTTCATCAGTGCCACAGGTAAGATACTCCTCTCGTCTTGGGGGATTTCAATGCATCAACTGGAACTGATAGGGATGGTTATGAGACGTGTGTTGGTCCCCATGTGTCTGGGACTGTGAACCAGAATAGCACTAAGTCCCTTGACTTAGTAAGAAGCCATGGACTTAGCGTGGCTGGTTCATGGTTTCAACGCCCACAGGCTCATCGCTGAACTTGGCATTCCAACGCTGGTGGTGTGGCAAAGGAGATTGACTATGTGCTCGTTTATGGTCAATGGAGGATGATCCAGAACTGCAGGGTCTACCAGAGTGCTCAGTTCCTCAAAACGTACCACAGGGTTGTTGTAGCAACTCTGAAGTTGCTGCTTAAATCCAGGAAAATGGTACCACCCCAGCCAAGGCTGGATGTTGGCAAGCTTAAGGATGAGAGGGTAGTTGACGAGTTTGTGAGCAGGCTGAGTGGGGATTAGGGGGCTCTGGGTATTTTCAGGAATCCTGAAGAGGTGTGGAGTGCCTTCAAGACGACCGTCCTTGATGTTGTGGGTGGATGTCTTGGAACCCACCGTCAGGTGACGAAGAACTTTGTCTCCCAAGGGACACTGGATCCCAATGATCAGAGTCACAGGGCCAGGCTTAATGGCAGAGCTGAGCTGTTCAGGGAGTTGAGGCAAAAAACTGTACATACGCTCAAGGTGGACAAGGAGGTCTGTGCGTGAGGAATCTGTGAAGTGGTAGAACATCACCTGTGGTCAAGTGATTCTCATCCTGCTTACAGAAGAATTCATGCTTTGTGTTCCTCCAAGCCTGTTCCTCAGTGTAATGCAGTTAGAGCAGAGGGTGGTGGGCTCTTGACAAAGGAATCCGAAGTGAAGGTCCACCTGGCCGGTTACTTTGAGCACCTCTTCCAGGCTGACCCACCTGCTGTTGCATTGGATGTCAAGGGTGTATCTATCGCTATTGCTGACCCTCCAATCAACTGGGAACCACCTTCATTTGTGGAAACACAGGCTGCAGTGAACCAGTTGAAAGTTGGTAAAGCTCGTGGGATTTGTGGCATGCATGCTGAATTTCTCAAGGCTGGTGGAAATGCTGTATGCGTGTCTTCACATACAGTGCTGTGCTGTGTTTGGATCACAGGCATCATCCCAACTGATTGTTAGAGGGGCCTTGTTGTCCCTCTCTGGAAAGGGAAGGGTGATCACCAGGACTGCAACAACTACCGAGGGGTGATGCTGCTCTCAGTGCCGGTCAAGGTCTTTGCTCGGATAATTATTGATAGAGTTCGCCACCATGTGCTTGAGCACCAGCGTCCAGAGCAGTCAGGCATCACACCAAAGAGGTCAACAATTGACCATAGTCTTGCTCTTCGGGTCCTCAATGAACGCAGATGAGAGTTTTGGCAAGGGTTGCTCACTGCTCATGCTGACCTCCGCAAAGCATTCGATTCAGTGAATTGTGTTGCTCTTTGAAGGATTCTCAGTCTTTGTGGGGTGCCAACAAAACGGATCAATGTGACTTCTGAACTATACCCTGGTGCTGAAAGTGCTGTGAGGTGTGGTGGGTGGTTCCATCTCCGACTTATTTACAGTTATGACTGGAGTTCATCAGGGGTGTGTTCTGGCTCCCACACTTTTCAGTACTTGTATGGACTGGATTCTGGAGAGGATTTCGGAGTGATCAAGCTGCGTTGCATCATTTGGGAATGTCAAGATCTCTGACCTTGATTTTGCAGATGATGCAGTCATCTTTGCATAGACATTGGATATCCTTGTGGGGGGCCTCGAGGCGCTGAAGCAGGAGTTGGAGCTGCTGGGATCATGGGTTTCATGAGTCAAAACTAAGATCCAGGCTTTCCATGACATCTTTGATGCTGCTCTCTTTTCTGTACCTGTTTGTGGTGAGGATGTTGAGATCACAGAGAGATTCACTTACCTTAGCAGTGATATTCATTTCTCCATATGTGGTGAGCCAGAGGTTGATGGACGTCTGGGTCGGGCCTGGGGAGTCATGGATTCACTGGATCAGGGGTGTGGCGCTGTCGGTACCTGTGCAGGAGGACGAAAGTCCAAGTCTTTAAGTCCTTGGTCCTACCAGTCTTGCTCTACGGATGTGAGACTTGGACTCTGACCAAGGATCTGAGATGGAGACTTAAATCCAAAAAATCTTTTCATATTGAAACATTTAATGCAAAAATGACAATGCTGTCACAACTCTTGCCATGTGGTGATCATAACTACCAAGTTTGGTGAATTTCTGCCCAACTGTTTAGAAGGAGATAGTGTAACCACGGACAGACGTAGCCGATTGCAATACCCTCTCCCTTTGATTTTTTTTTTAAGTGTGGGGATAAATATTGTTATTAATTTATTATAGTGCATAATTTTCTTTTTTGTTGTTGCATATTTCATAATTTTTCAGACATTTTTATTGTCACAAGGCCAAGACAATTTGTTATGATCTGCACTGGACAGGATGGAGTAAAATCTTATTTGTGTCAAAAACAATCCAGGCAGAACCAACTTCCTCTACATTTCCACAGTGAAGCAAAAGCTTAAGGCTGAGGTCGTGATGCTGTCGACGTACGGCGCTTTTTCTTTGTAATGGATATTTGTTTTGTGCAGGCGCATGTATGACGCATGGCTATAGATCTACTGCATGCCTAAAGCCCATCCAGATGCTTTAAATAATCTCTCAGTATGACATGCATGTAAAAACAAATCCAGGGTAACAGACCCACATTTATCCAGATGACTGCCGTAACTTTAACGATCATTCCAACGATAACACATTTGAAGACGAGACAACGGAAGATGTGTTTGCCGAAGAGCTTGAGATGCAAGCGCAATAATGTCAATATGGTTCATATTTGTGGCACTAATTTCAGCAAACAGAACATCCACAGCATCCTTGGTTAAAGGGTAGCATTCTTGTGAATGAAGGCTTGATAACAACTACAGCTCTGACTGCAGTGGGTTTAAAGTCGGGGAAGCATTTTGTATCGAGCTCACATATCCTTACGCACCATCTTTGAGAAATAGGGAACACAGATGCATGAAGCGGTCACCAGTAATGCCCTTTTGTATCTATTTTGTTTGTTTACAGGCAAGCAAAGACCACTACCATTGGCAAAGTAACAATGTGAAGCAAAGTGGAGTGGATGATATGGTTCTTCTGTCCAAGATCACCGAGGATGGAATTGTTGAAAACCTGCGCAAAAGATACAATGATGATTATATTTTTGTATCCTTCTATGTGGTGATGTCTTCCACATCAAGTGGTTGAATATAGTATTTTTTTTATGACATAATCAATTTGATCCACTTTCAGCAAATGTTACCTTGTGGGACAAATTTCATAAAACTGGTCAATCATCAGAGTGAATGAAAAAGTGACACAAATGGTTTGAGAATATCAGCTCCATGTTGGTTAATTACCTCTGCCACCAGAGGTGGACGGCTATGTTTTCATCAAAATGTGTCTGTTTGTCTGTCTGTCTGTCTATCTGTATGTCTGTGAGCAGGATATCTCAAAAAGTTGAGGACGGATTTAGAGGAAACGTAGTGGACAAGTTAGGTGTCTGACAAGGACAGATTGATTCGATTTTGGTGAAGATCTGGATCTGGATACAGACATGAGAATTTGTCAAGTGATTCTTCACCATTGAGAGATGGGACCAAAAACGATATATTGCATCAT
>CM068962.1:53116458-53122743 GCA_035128595.1 Eptatretus atami
TGTGAAAGTGCAATTATATTTCCTCATGTCCTTGTCATGCACATCATAATTTATGTACAAGCTCCATTTATGTACAATGTACAATTTATGTACAATTTATGTATATAGTCCATGAACCAGACTAGATTGGACTACCAAATTGAGGGACTAAAAGTCATGATGATTCCTAGTTAGCCTGAGGTGGGAACCATCAGATGGCTGCCATTTTGCACCCAATTTGACATCTCAGTAATTGGTTGCTCCGAGGCATATGCATTCCTAAATTAATGATGTTCAGTTATTTAAAAAATATATTATACATCAGTGTCGATTTGTCGGGTTTTGTGCCATAGATTCTGAGATCATAGAGCATGGAAACACCAAACAAGTTTGGAAGCTTTCGTGCTCATGGGAGACAACTTTCAAACAATCTGTAACTTAATGTAAACAATTGGGATATCATCACCGAGGGATCAGTCAACAAAGGTCTGGAAGGAATGTGGTATAACTGGGCTGTCCATCTCCAAAGGCTGACATATTAACATGGACAAGCTTCATGGAATGGCTTGAGATCAACCACTTTGAAGATCTTCTCAAGCTGAATGACACTTTGCGCATTGTACGAGCTTCATCAGAACATGTGGCATGCAACACATGGCTGTTGAAAAATGAGTCTTGCAAGATAATTCTGCACTTGAGCCATGACTCACCTGAATGTTTACAGCATGAGAGAGGTCTACAAATAGCATTTTGTATGACTTGCATTGAAATGGTCTTGATCCTGCTTGAACTACACTGTGCCGACAGAGATGGTGACTGGCACCGTCATCTGTCCTCCAATTGAAAAACGATCCCTTGGTGCCTTGCAATGGACAAAAACACAATTATTTGAGCTACCTTCCAGCGTACTATAGAGATAAACGATGGCTGAAATAGACCTGTTCAGACTTGCAAATCGGTGGATTCTGTGTTCAGCTCAGTCATGCAAATCCTTACCGTCAAATCGCTGTGAACCAACCCACTGAAGAAACTGTGAACAAAGACACCTGGAAGGACACATGGCTTCAGTCTCAAACAAGGTACAATGTCCTGCTGTTATCTCACAGCTGAGTATCGAGCAGCAGCATTGAGGCAACCATGAACAGATCTCTGTCCTTTCTCCAGGTCTCGGTCATGCAGACCTTGAGAAGCCCCCTATTCAGAGACAAGTCTGATGTTGCTTTGTTGGTTTATCTGATGAATAACAATTGGACAAATTTGTTTGTTCAAAATCCTTCAGATATTGTGAGCATTTCCACTGGGGCTGCTGCACCACTCAACGTTCATATTGAGCTACTCACAGCGCACAACAAAGAGAAGATGATTACCAGAATCCTCAGGTGCTTCCTGATTTTTACATGAAAACCTTCACCATAGAAAAAGATGAAGGTTTAAAAAAAAAAGAAAAAATGACACAGTTAGGATGCTGAAACTGAAAACTTTTCTGCAAGATGAAAACTTTTTGCAAGGTTGGCATCCATGGGGAGGAGGAAATTCCTCCTGATGAAATGCCCTGCTGAGGTGGTTGAGAAAAGTGGCGTGATTGTTATGATGTCACTGGTACCCAGAGTATCCTGGGAGGTGACGGCACTTCCCCAAGCTCAGTGGCTGTGTTTGTGTGTGTGTGTGTGTGTGTGTGTGTGTGTGTGTGTGTGTGTGTGTGTGTGATGACACACAAACGAGTGCAATGTGGTGATCTCCATTATGAGCCATAGACCTTGCATGTAAAAAATGGTGAAGAGAGCAATGAGATCATCATCACCAAAGAGTGTCCAGGAACGTGGTTCTCATTTCTCAAAAGTGTAGTCATCCATTCTGGGAAAAAGTGGAACTGCACTTTGGGCCATTATACAAACTGTAGAATTTTATTGAGTGCAACTGAGGAAAAAGACCTGGGAGTGTTGTTTGATTCAACTTTGCCATTTTCTCATGATGTTGTAGTGATACCCAAGCGGGCAACTTCCAGATTAGGCAGCAACAGGCATTCCTTCCAGCTTTGGATAATTAGGGCCTTGTTTAATTGTACAGGACTATAGTTTGTCCCTTCTTGGAGTACTGTAATGATTTGTGGTCCCCAATGACGAAGCTAAATGAGGATAAGCTGGATAAAGTTCAACAGATGGCAACTCGACTCGTGCCTCATTTGCAGCACCCGGGTATCCAGCCAGACTCAGGGAATTGAACCTTCACAGACTCGCCTGGAGAAGACAATGAGCTGAATTGATTCATATCTTCAAAATAAAGAAAGACTTCAATATAATTCACCCAGATAACTTCTACCCTCGAGATTTACAAGTTTACCTAATGAGAGGGCATTCACTGAAGTTGAGAAAATTACATGAAACACCAGGCTTAGACAGTTTGCATTCTCTGTGTGAAGTGTTAATAATTTATTTGAGCAAACACAATTAATTATTTTAAGAATGTACGAGACAAACACTGGACCAACCAACCTTTGAGGTCCACCCCGTATCGTCAATGAGTTGGTAGTGTCCTTCAGGAGGGGCGTAGAAGCACCTGCTTATTGTCTCGAGATCCAGTAAGGTCGAGTAAGAAGACCGGAATGTGTGAACCATGTTTCAAAACAAGACATAACTTCCAATCAAATATGATGAGGCCACAAAATCAAAAATTGGAGGTGGCTGCGGGTATGTACAGACAGTAAGAACAAGCTACATCCAAGGATATACACGAGGAACATTTGCGCAGGAGGAGACCATTTTGCCCATCATGGCTGCACTGCACCAACCCCAGAACCATCACCCATCCACGCACAAGCTACCTACAAGTCCGAGCAACATTCCCATACCCCTTTATCTCCAATGCTTCGAGGACCCTATCTAACTCCAATTGAAACCTATCTATCCCTCCACTGTCACCTTCATTCCAGGTCGACCATTCCATGCATTAATTACTTTCTGACTGAAAGACCCCTGGCTTAACAGTCTCTCATCTTCTTTACCTTCAGGCTATGGACTCTGGTCCTTACACTGTCGATTCTGCCGAAAATCTCCACTGCACCTATCTTGTCCACACCCTTCATCATCTTTAACATCTCCATCAGATCGCCTCGTAAGTCCCTCCTTTGTAATGTATAAAGTCCCTTCTCCTTCAGCCATTCCTCATATCTTAGTCTAGCTAGGCCTGGAATGAATCTACTAGTCCGACGCTGTACTCCATCTATTGCAGCTATGTCCTTCCTCAGATGTTCTGACCAAATGAGGCCTCACTAAATTTCTATACAAGTGTACCACTACCTCTTTCGAATTTAAATTTATCCCCTATGAAAACCACCTAAAACCCTGTTAGCTTTACCTATAACTGCCTGGCACTGTGCTGTCTGCTTACCTCCAATGTTGCTCACCACCCACAGATTACTCTCGTGTGACATGCTCTAACATTGCCCCTTACATTAGGTAATCTCCATTTTCATTGTTCTTCCCCATCCCCAGTACCTTCCATTTCTATATGTTAAATTGCAAATGCCAATCTTTTGTATCTCGACTTTCTTGAATCTGATCACCCCTCTCTCTCTCTGCTATCTATCTTACTTCCAAGCTTTGTGTCATCTGCAAAGCTGACTCTTAACCCCGCTATCCAAATCATTGATGGAAATTATGAATAATAATGGTACCAGTACCTGAAGCTTTATCATCACTTATTTTTCTAACTGTTCCTTCACTTCCTCTACTCGGCTACTCCTACTTGAATGTCTTCGAAAAGCCCTTGTTCACCCACGACATATATATATATATACTCTCAGTTACTGGAAGCTCCCCTGACTGTTCCTGTGTAAATGTAGAAAGAAAAAGTAAATTTAACAAGTCTGCCATCTTGCCTTCATCCTCCACCAATTCTTGTGTGTTATTCCTAAATGGGCTCACACTCCTCTTTAACCCTTCCTTTACCCCTTACTGACATAAAGAATGTCTTCCTCTTTGTTGCCGATGTCATTTTCATATTCCCTTTTTGTTTGCAGAGTTATTTTCTTAACGAGCCTGTTTCCTCCGAGATTGGTGTGATGTGGATCCGAGCATCCTGTTATTTTGAACTTAATGGGTGCCTTCTGCTTCTCCCTCATTACACTACGTACCTCCCTGCTCAACCACCTTGCTCCACTTTCTGCCTCTACCTTCACCCCTCACTGGAATCCAACTACTCTGCACCCTCCACATTTGCTTCTTGAAGGTTGCCCATTTTTATTATGCAGACCGCCGACTCATTAACTTTACCAAATCTAAAGTTCCCAAATCGCTTCTCAGACCCTCAAAGTTTGCCCTCGTAAAATGCAACAGCCTAACACCACCATCCCGAACTTCACATCTCAAAGTTTCTTTCAGAGAGTTACAAAGAGCAGAGAAGGCTTGGTGATAAAAACGACTGTGGTGCTTGCACTGGTGGTGACCACTTGTGTTGACCACATCAAATGTGTTGACCTATATTCTCAGGTGTAATCAAGAAAAAACTGATACTTGTTTACTGCTGGATGTAAAGTATACTGCTTAAAGCTACTCTGCTGTGATCTGCATAGCAGATGATACAAATGTCTCCGTCTTCTGCCTTGGCCTGATCACGGATAGGAACAGCAAAATCTTCATCAGATGGGACACCAAAACTCATTTCAGACTTGTCATCCTCATAACATCGGTTGCAACACTAGGATCTGATGTGTGCACAGTGTTGTTGGGATTTCATCCATGGACTGGGTGTGATCCTTTTTTGTTGGCTGGGAAGTGAAAGATGAAAGGCCAGAAAATTATATTTTACGTTCAAACGTTCAGGAAAGCATTCACGTATCTTGGTACCAACTGGTAACTTTCCCAAGAGGTTAAGCATCATCCATTCGTTCATTTGTTAACTTTATTGTCAACCAACACCAAGTTGGACAAAGTGAACAAGCTGTGATACCAATGTTCTGTGACAGAAGAGGAGAATTCGAGTCTTCAAACTGAAGATAACTTTGAGCAAACAATCGGGCTGCCACTTGCAGGTGGACATTCAAAATCCTCCTGACATTCCTGCCCCCATTGAAGGACGTGGATGGGCATAAAACAAAGAAGGAAGTCTTGTTATCCAATGGACTACAGGTAATCCACCCCCAGGGCTCGTCCTTGGTATAATGTCATACAGGTGCGTTCAAGCTTGCCGGCCATCGGACAGCAACGTTCATCTTGAATTGTCTTCAATGCACGGCAGCCTGCAAGCTGCCGACCAGCTCCAACATGGAGGACAACAACGACAAGCCACAACAAAATGCAGAAGAGTCGTGTGATGGTGATGACGACTAAAATTACATTTCTTTTCTTTCTGTAAACCCTCTTGTTCTACTGAAGTGGCACAACATGATTCTGATACTGATGTACCATACTCTGCTACAGAGCATCGGTGCTGCTGAAACAGTTTCTTGGCAATGGTTATACTGGGTGGTTTGCCATTGCCTTCCTGGCAGTAGTTAGTGCCGGCAGGTGGGACCCCAAGTTTAACCTCCACCCGAGTGATGGCACATATATTGATGAATAACCTTGCCCGTGAAACACCAGGATGGCAGTTTATAGCTGGGTGAGTGAGGATTCAAACCCAGGCTAGTCAGCTTTGAGGCGAATGTTCATACCTCTAGGTCAACAATATGATTAGGCACATTTTAATGCGAAGTAACAATATTAATATGTACATTTATATTTTACAACTATACTTCCTTTCGGAAACAAAATCACATGATTGTCCAAACCTTTGCTGACATTAATTTTTTATTTATTTATTTATTTAATATACAGAGACATGACAGAAGTAAATCGACACCATGATTTTTCAAGAGTTTATTTATTGAACATTTGAAGTATATTTGATCCATTGTGATACATGCACTAGTAATTTGTTGACTTGCCATTTGCAGATTTCAATGCTTTTACTCTTTCAGGCATAGACTAAGCTCTTTGCTTTTACTAACGAGTTCTGAAATTTCTTGTTGTGGGATTTCTGCCCAGGCTTCATGCAAGCGTGTCAGCAATTCTGCCCATGATGTTGATTTCCTGGATATTTTCCGCACAGCTCGATCCAATTTGGCCCAGAGGTGTTCAACGGGATTCATCTCAAGAGACTCACTTGGCCGTGGACGTCGCTTGATCCCATATCTGTCCTGCCATTCTTTGGTCTTTTTTTACAGTGCGGCATGGAGCTCCATGTTCCATGAACAAAATGTTGTTTTTCACTATCTTTCCAGTGGAGAAGACAGGGAGACGTCCATCCTCAAGGATAGAAATGTATATC
>CM068962.1:53150310-53163526 GCA_035128595.1 Eptatretus atami
GTGACCTCAACAATTTACATGAACATGTTGGAAGGATTCGTCTTCCCAAAGATTGAAAACCTGCAACCTGATATCATTTTTCAACAGGATGGTGCTTCTTCTCATTGGGCCTTTGTCATTCAAGCCATCCTGAATGAAAAATTTCCAGGTTGCTGAATTGGCTGAGACCGACCGACCGCCTAGCCTCCACGATCACCAGACATAACCCCCTTTGATTTTTTTTTTCCTGTGGGAGTTTGTCCAAGATGTGTCCAACACCAAGATGGCAAACCTGCAGGATCGTCATTCTCGGATCACAGCTGCATGTGCACTGGTGAACGCAAACATGCTGAGCCGAACATGGCAAGAACTCGTGCACCACCTTGATGTCCTGCGCATGATAAACGGAGCTTACATTGCAGTGTATTGATGGTGCATACAAAAATTATGAGTTTCTGTATCATATAAACCAAAGGGTATCATTGTTTTAATTGTGGTTCAAAATATATTAACAACCAAAGTTGTCCATGTCTATTTGGAGCACCCTGTGTGTGTGTATTAGGGATACAACTTTTTTGCAACTCCATAGTCCTGTATCATATTCTGATGAGCTTTTGCTAGAAAACAATGAAAATCAATGTTTTTTTTGTATTTGTTCAAAAAAGTTCACCCATGACTAACTTTGAAATTTTTATACTCGGTTGCATTTGGGTGGATTTCCAAAAACTAGAACCCTGTTTAATTATTTATTTAACTTTAAAAAAGCCTTACTACCCTACAAGACTGCTTTGAAATCCTTGACAAATCACTGGAAACAAGAGCCATCAAAACTAAACATCAGCAGAAGCAATCAATGCTGTGAGCGAGCAATTAAGGTCATGCAAGTCATGCAAATTTCAAAGTTAGTCATGGTGAACTTTTTTGAACAAATACAAAAAAACATTGATTTTCATTTTTTCTAGCAAAAGCTCATCAGAATATGATACAGGACTATGGAGTTGCAAAAAAGTTGTATCCCTAGTGTGTGTATATATATATATATATATTCTGCACCAGTCTGTCTGTCATTCTGTGTGTCCAGTGCAGAGCTTGGCTAGCCTGACTCCACCCACAATTGTAATCTCAAAAAATCAAATCATACGTCCACCATTTTAGTCACTAGTTGTAGGCCTCAGGCTGCAAGCATAGGGCCTTAGGCTCCAGGCCTTTGGTGTACATTTGATGTTGGAAGACGGAACAACGTGTCCCCCATCATGAAATAAAGGTACATTTTCATTAGAACATCTGTAGAGGAAATGGGGTAATACATGTTTTGTTCAGGCCAGTGTATAGTTGATATTGGCAGCGGTCAACGACACGCCACCAAAAGAAAACTTTTGTACAGTCAAGAGGAGTGCTGAGTTGAAGTCAATTTAAAAACTGAACAATGCATTGTCTATCATGAAAGAAAGGTACGTTTTGATCTCAACCCATGCAGAGGAAAGGAAATAGTCATGATTACTATTTGAAATCATGAATATTTGAAACTCCAACCTGTGTCCTTTTATACTAGAAAAATAGGTTGTTGAACGTAATTTTGGTTTTCCCCCGAGTTTTCAAGGCTGAATATTGTGCAAATTCAGGATTTATAAACGAACTGTATTTCACATGTGTATGGACATGTAATATACATATTATGTGAAGTAAATTATAATCAGGCATGGCACGTTGGAGGCGACAAATAGCAGGTTGGTAGGAATCAAAAGCGGGTTTTATTTTTCTTGCATCTTATTACCAAGCATGGTAAAAATGATACTTGAGAGATCATCAGTGATACAAAATACACAAGAACATTCAGATAGGTGTTTATCGACTTGTAATGATAAGGAGGTTCGACGTAAGACAACTTCAAACTCGGTTATTGTGGTGACACGAGATGAAATATGTAATGATCGATGTAAGAATGCCCATTTGCTTTTATGAGTGAGAAGAGGGGAGGTGGGAGGGGTGGATAGAGAGTGGGGTTTGGAGGGGCAGTGTGGAGAGCAAAGATGGGGAGCAGAGTTGGGAGAGGAGGGGGGTGAGACTTGGGGGGTGGGGAGGGGTTGAAGAGTTGTGGTGGGGGGAAGGAGAGAGGATTTGAAGACTTGCGGTTTACTGCATGTCAAAAAACGTGGGGAGGGGATTGAATGTAAAAGTGAAGAGTGGGTTGAGGTCTTCAGGTTGGGAAGGGGGTCGATGAGTTAAGGTTTGTGAGGGGGGAGGGGAGTTGAGGACTTGAAGTCACATGCTACATTGTAAGGATGTTCTGTGGGTCCCTGCTAGTATAGGTATATTATCCCACTATTTCATCTAATAGTACCATTCTTTTGCAGATGCTTGAAGGTGCTTCAGCAGAGGAGAGAGAAGTGTTTGGAATCACAAATCCGGACTATTACTCCTACCTGAATCAGTCTGGATCATTCACTGTGGAGGGCACGGATGACAAAAAGGACTTCAGTGAAACTCTGGTTTTTCTTGCACCACACATATATATAAGTAATTACAGCAGTTTGAGGTATGAGAGGCATTCAAAAAGTTATATGAATGAGATATAGTCCAAGATACACCAGTGTATGTTTTTCAATATACAGGGTGTTCACAAAGTGCTGTTCCAAATTCAAATGTTAATTAAAAAAAATAATAAAACGGGATACAGTGATGCAGTTTGCTGTATGGGAAAGAAAATTTCTCAGTTTTATGGTGAAGTTTCTGTCAAGATCATCCATTTATCATCATCAGTCGGCCTACACTTCTCTTTGAGCATCTCTTGTCACATGTAAAATCTCGAGGTGCTTCTCAATCTCCTTCCTTGTTCAGTTCAGCATTCCTGCTTTCACGGTCTTGATTGCAGCCCTAATCATCTTCCTCAGATCCACAATATTGCTAACTCTCGATCAGTACACCATGACCTTCACATGCATAACCCTATATGTGCATGGCTCACAAAGTGGGTACACATACTGTTACACAAAGGGCAAAAAAAAGTTCAGGGAAACATGAAATGCAACCCATTATGTTAATCTGCATGTATTCAAATAGGTAAATCTAAATTTTTAGATTTAGACCTGCAGCACATCCGGTTTTAAAGTTACCACTGAATATATACAACACTGTAAATACACGTTCGAATTTCGACTTGGCGTCAGCGTTATGTACGGAATCAGATGAAAAAAACAACGTAAATATTATATTTTGGGATAAGAAACAGATAATTTTTTACTCTGCCTTTTTAAACAGGCTCAATATGTGACAGAAAAAATAAAAAAACAACACATTTTGAGAGAGTCCGATGTTATAAATTACGAAGAAACACAAGAGTTCAGAAGCAAAGAAAGCCACACTTGTAAGCAAAAAATAACGTTAAAATGGAATCTATTTCTTTCGAACTTTTGAAAATAATCAATTTAAACATGAAAAGAAAACATAATTCTTACCTCTCGGATCCTCACGAAGAACCAAAAAAATTCTAGCGGTTGGTTAAAATGAAGAATTATCAGACAAATGCGAGTCACCTCGTTCGGCTCGGCGTCCTCATGCTGGATTCGTACGCTACGGCTCTCGCAAAGACACGGACACGAAGACAAACGCTGCGCTCGACGGCGAATGGAAATGTGCTGACACGCTTGCAAGTGCCTATTATATCCATCAATCAGGGAAGTTTGCAAGACGGCAAGATTTTCTAATGCTAGCGTTATTTGCGTCCGACGAGAGATGATGATTCGTACATAACGGGACTGACACGAAAATCAAGACGGGATTACTTGGGGTCCGAATTTTATTTTTCTGATCACAATTTTGATCTATATTTTTCTGCCGTTAGACTCTGTCATATTTCCAAGAAATTAAGGGAGATTTGGAATAAAAATCATAAAAACATTATCAACACTGGACTCCTTATTTTTCTCGATGCAGTGGACACGAAGCGTTATGTACGAATCCATTATTTCATCAGATAGGGTAGATGCCAGAAAACCCGAATAGGGAGACGAACATCATCAAAACATAAAAGAGACACCAAAGTTCACATTCTGAGTCATCACACTCAAAATAACTGTCACATAACAAACATACAGTAAAATAAAAATTTTACCCATCAAACTGTAACATTTCTAAGGTTAAAATACCCATATTCTGTTTCTTTAATTCATCTTAATAAAACAGGGAAATGGAGAGTATGATATTGCCGGTTTCTACAGGTTCCCCAAGATGTCCACTTTCATTTCTGACCATTGATGGTTTGTCTAAGTACCTCATAATAGTTTTATGTGGAATTCCTCACAAACATACCACAGCATACCCACTTTGTGAGCCATGCACAAAAGCTTTTCTTTTTCGTATTCAGCACATGGCTGCCAGTAACATAATTGGCTAAGGAGGATGCGCCTGTGCCGCTGAAGCAACATTCACTGCAGGTTAAGGCAGGAATTTCGAATTTGGCCAGGTTGTCGGAAATAGCTCACCTATTTCGCAAAGGACACCATGGGATATTTAACATCCACGAACAACAATGCTCATTGCGAACCTCAAACCTCAGGCTGGTTTTGGAAATGTATATATATATATATATATATTTTTTTGTATATATATATGATATATGTTATATATATATTATATAATATATATATTATATATATATATATATATCACGAGTATATATATATATATATACACGAGTATTATATATATATATTATATAATATATATATATATATATATATTGTATGATTTTGGAAATGTACCTGGGGGAGAGCATTCATGTACATATAGGATTCCGAGAATGAGTTATTTCATTTGTTTATGTGGTAGGTAGACCTTTGCCCTTTGTCCAGGGATTTAGGGAGGAAATGCATTGAGGTTAGTCCGTGTATACCCGTTGTGATCTTCCCTTCTCTACCCACTTTTAATCGCCTCAGCCCACCAACAATCTGCTTCACCAAACCTCAATTCCACAATCCCTCCTTCATCCCTTCAATCTATACTTAAGCACAGTGCTTATTCTCATCCTTGGTCTCAGTTGGTTTATTCTCATCCTTTGGTCCATCTGTATCCATTTCCCTCACCACTCGATCCACTCATTCTTTTATTATTCACAATTAACCATCTGTTCATCCGTCCCTCACCACAAACAATTAATCCTCTGGACCGGTCAAATTACCTTCCCACATTCTTCCTTCCTTGCACTCCTACATTTGTCACCTGAGACAATGCTTCTCAAACACAAGCACAGTACAAAGGAATGTTTGCGCGCGTGAGGGGAGGGGATGGGGTGCTCCCTCGCTGCTGGGCACGTGAGAGCGGGGGCTCGCGTCGTCGTCTGAACAAGATTACAACGCGGGGATTTTTCCACAGCCCGATTGCTAAATCTGCCCTGGTTGGACGCGCACCAATGAGGAGGAATACGCATGCGTGATGGTTGCTTCCTCTGACCATGCCTGATGTGGCATGTATAAAAAGCTAAGGACTCAGCTTGGTTCGTGGCTATTTGCCAATACTCCAGGGACGCTATTTGTTGATGCCTGGGGACTGTTTGGCAATGTACCAGGAGCACGAGTACATCTCAGACTGCCTGCTGAGGAGATTATCTCTCAGAGTTCAGATCGCGCTGGATCCTGCTGCACTGGGGTATGAGGCGCAGGAGCGAGTCGTGTCGGAACCAGAGGTAGCGGCCATGAGCCAAGGGTGCAGTGCAGTCTTTGGGGTGTCACGCAGATCCGAATACACTCATACCACACGCTTCTGACACAACACCACCCAAACCCTCATCCCCTTAACATCCCCTCTCACAATATCCGACCTGACGCAACCCACATGGTTGTGTGAGGTAAGGGAGGACTCGTGCCCATACTCCGCTCTGCTTCTTTCTCCTCATTTCTTCTCATCTACTTCTTCCCGGAATGATGGTGTCATGTCTGTTGTCTAAGTAAGTCTGTGTAAGAGGGAAATACGTAATCAGGGTAAGTCTTTTCTTCGTGTCTTTTGCCTTTCGCCTTTGATTGCTTGTTCATTGCCTGCCTGTGTAAATAAAGATGGCTGTTGCTTGCTTGTAAATCCGTGTTGATGATTGCCTGCTTGTGTGTGTGTGTAAATAAATAATTATTATCTTCAAATCTGCCCTGTTTAAGCACAAAATGGCATTTTCACCAAAAAAATTCAGCAGCTACGCAATTAATGAATAGGTTTTTTGAATGAGCGTCTGTGGGTAAATAGTTTGATAAATAATTTTTGAAATAAAAATTCAGAAATAATCCTTAAACCTTTTGGCCTCAGACACATGATGAAAAGTGTGGTTGCTCTTGGACGAGTTATTGTTTCCTGTAATTATTTTTCTTCTTCACTGCAATTTACATACAAGTCTGTGCATTTTCTGTGGGTCCTTTAAGAGGTTCGGTGGTCTCATTTTGTATTTTCTAGGGTGCGATGGATGTGATTGGAATTTCTCCAGAAGTGAAACAAACAGTGCTGCAGATAGTTTCAGGAATTCTGCACCTCGGGACATCAACTTTGTCGAGAATGGAAATTATGCTGCTGTGGAAAGTGAGGATTGTAAGTACTGTACATGCATGCACGAATTTGTAAGCACATTTGTGTATTGCCATATTGACCAGAGATGTAAGCCAAAGACTATAGCAAAATAATGCTGGAGAAAGATGGCAGAAATGGGGTTGTGTGGTTCTAACATCGAATTATAAGTCCAGTATTCTGATAAAACAACCGGATAAGTGCTGAAAAGAATACTCAATCGTGAAAATGTTGCTTAGGAACTCTGTAAATAACAACATTTGTGTTAATGTTTGACGAAAAATGACTCTCCAATTACTGTCTTATTCCTTGCAGTCCTTTCATTCCCAGCATACTTGATGGGCATTGACACTGAAAAACTAAAAGAGAAACTTACCAGCCGTAAGATGGACAGCAAGTGGGGTGGTCGTTCGGAGACCATTGATGTTACGTTGAACGTAGAACAAGCGACGTACACACGCGATGCCCTGGCCAAAACCTTGTACAGCCGCCTCTTTGACTATCTTGTGGAGGTGAGGTCAACATAGGGAAGTATTCTGGCTGGCTGGATAGGAATCGCGCGTGGCGGATAGCCGATAGGTATGCACACTAGCCTCTGAGCTGTCTAGCTGGGGTTTGAATCTCTGTGAAGTTATAAACTCTCATCTTGGTGCTTCACAGGCAAGGCGATAACTCCATGTGTGTGCCATCCATTGGATGGATGTAAACTGTGTGTTCCATCTGCTAGCATTAGTTGGTGGATGTTAAAGATCCCACAGTGTCCTTCGCGAAGAGTAGGAGAGCAATCGCCAGCACCCTGAACAAGTTACAAATACCTGGCTCACCATGTCTTTGTCTTGTTCATATCTTTTGCATATTTTACTTATTCCATCTCCTTTAATTCACTCAGTTTGATTGGATGGTATCTGCATCTCATGGTATGATGGCTACTCAAAGGAAAGGTGCTGTGGGATATCATCCAAGAAGTAATTTCATGCAATCTATATCAAATTAGCTGTAACTTGCATGTTTGTATGTTTCACATAGGTTTATGAAGACAGCGCATATCGATGACGTCCAAAGCACATCAAAGGAAATCCTTCATTTATTAATTATCAGATATCTGCCAAATTTAAAATATTTCATCACGTGTTTTAATTCCTTCTATTAAGCAGTATTTGAAAATACTAAAAACAAAACATAGAAGATGTAGGAATTAAAGTGTTTTTTAGTAAATTTTGAATTTTCTCGGCAACGGCGGAATTTGTATTATGTTGTGACAAAATTACAAATTACATATAGATTACGTTATTTAGATATCGATGATTTTTGCAGAATTTCCACGGGTTCAACGAGTGTTTATAAATGGCAAATCATTGTTTATGAAATGTCTGTACAAGCTGGAAAGGTGGGGGAATTTGAACTCGTTTATAATATAACAAGATAAAGGGGTTTTCATCTCGTGAATCACATTGAGTATTGCTCTATGTTTTTTTTCTTAATGAGCTTTTTGGAATGGAAGTGAATTACTTTGTACATGATCATTGCATTACTATACACATATACAATGTCCATTTAAAAAAAAAAAAATCTAGGCCATCAACAAAGCAATGAGAAAGAACATTGAAGAATACAACATTGGTGTTCTTGACATCTACGGCTTTGAGATCTTTCAGGTGCAATTTTCTTTCTGGCTTTCATTTGATATAAATTGACGTACTGATCCAAATATTGGTGAATGATATGAGGCATATTCCACAGTGACACAGAATGAAAGTTATGCTTTATTTTTCTTTTGATAAACTTTTTTTTTACAGCGAAAAGTCAGTTCCAATACATTTGCAGATTGCAAGTAATATTGACACCCCACACCCCTTCGTCCCCTCCCCTCCTCCTTTCCCCTGTATGCACAGCGTAAACACTCTCAAAATGTCTCCCTTCTACGCACACTGTATAAACAAACCATTACTTGGTCGATGAAGATTTCCTGTTTACCTCCGATAAGAGCACGGGCAACACCCAAAGGTTGGCATCCTTGGGGAGAAGAAAATTACTCATTGCAAAATGCCTTTGCTAAGTGCGGTGAGAAAGGTGGCACCATTATTGTGTGGCATCGCTGGTACCCAGAGTGCCCTGGGAAGTGATGGCACTTCCCTTAAGCTCAGTGGCTGTGTTTGTCTCATCTAACAGTCCCGTGTTGTCGTCTCGTGTCGTTGTCTGTATGTCCATGTGTGTGAGATGTGTATGTGGCAGCTTTAGATCCTGTAAAACCAAAAAAGAATAAAAATGGAGTTTATGAATGTTTGGTGGTGTATAAACAATCCTGCTTTTGACCCAATTTGACCAACCATCAAGACTGATGTGTTTATAGTCGAAAGGTGAACGAGGTTGTAGGTGGCAGGAGAGCTCAGTTGGGAGCAGTGGCGTGGGAGTCTGGGGAGTATTTGGCTATGTTTGTGTCAGCAGTGTGTTGGTTTGCATCATCATTATTATTAACTTAGTCGAGTGAATCCAACAACACAACAGTATGCTATCATATGTTATTGTACACACAAATGGAATCAAACAAATTAATATTGAGGTAAAAAGGGAAATCTTCATGGTATTTTCATTATATAAATGGTGAAACATCAACCACATGACACTCGTGTGATTGGTGTTGAACCATTTATCCATTGAAATACAATATAGATTTTCATGTCTTCTGACAGTGGTAAATGGTAAACTGAACCAAGTTAAAACAAACAAATACACCCTATTGTATCGATTTGACACACACTGTAAATCTTGGCAATTAAGTAGTTTGCTTTTTTTCCCCTCCAACATTTACATTATGCACTGCTGTATAATGTGAACACCGATGGGCCCTACGGTTGGAAGCGTACCTAGTACCTACCATTGAGCTGTCTTGTCTCTGTTTGAAGGAGAATGTTGCCATATCCAGGAACTGAGCAGTGACATCATCGTGCTCTTCAGCAACAAGATCAAAGTGGAAACCAGACCTTGTGGTATAATGCTTAGAGTGTCTGATCTGAGTCTGGGAGATTGTTGGTTCGATTCCGACTCTGGTCAAGTCATACCAAAGTCTGGTGTGTCTCATTAATTTATCTGCACTAAAATACCCGCTACCTTCAGGATCATTGTACAAGTGTACCTCTTCCCTGCAAGGGGTGGGATTTTTTTTTTTTCTTACAACTTTAAAATATTTGTTTTATTTTATTTTAATTATATACTTGAACACTGTAGAACACAAATCGCCTTTTTAGCACTTTCATAACACTTCCATTTAGCAGGATACGGAGAAAATTTTACGGCATTTTACGCATCGCAACCAATCAAATTTGCTGCTCGTCAACTCTGCCCTTGTCCTTGTTTGTCGAGACAGCATGGGGTAATGTGTTCTATAAACTCTCCAGTGCACACCAGCCTCTGAGCTGTCTCACTGCAATGCAGTGTGTAACGTCTCTGTGTTCTGCACTCAAACAATGGGAACAAGAGTGAGAATTTCTTTGCAACACATGTCCCGACCGACCCAATGAATGTTTGTTTTTTGGGCGGTGTTTGATGTCGCGTTTGGTGGCCAAAAAAAAAATAATAACCCGATGCACATACATGAAGCAAAAACATGTGTACGGCTAATGTGCATATATAACACATCGTGGTTATATACCTGAGGTCATCAATTGCACTGGCATGGACTAATACCCAGGCCTAAGGCCTGAGGCCTGCCAATCTGTGCTGCTTCATGCAATGGTGGTGCATGATTTTATTCGGGTGGAGTCAGGCCAGCTGTCCACTAATGGGTTAAAGCAGTGAGGGTGGAGTCACGGCAGCTGAAAACTGACTCACGCATAATGTGTGATATTTTCTAAGTCTAAAAGGGCATAGCTCTGTGAAAAATTGAAGAAACACCTTGAAACTCTTACTTGCTCTTAACTTATAATATAGCCATGTACAAGTTTCAGTTGAATATGTTAAAGGGTATGGGGAAAAATCTGAAAAAAACACAGGTGGGAAAGATGGACGGGCAGGCAGACGGAAGGACAGACAGACAGGGAACAAACCTATAGTCTCCTCCGGTGAAACTGCTAGACGACTAATAAAGGAAGTCAAATGGCCCAACTCACCAAATCCTAACAATTTCGATACTTCTCCATTGTCGTCAGAAAAACAATAGTCATAAAGTTTGATCGAAATGTCATACTTCAATGATCCACCGATGGCCTAAATTATTTCGGTGATCGGCTTTGTACATCAATATTGTCCTGAAAGAAAGTTATGTTCATAGAACATAAAGGAAATGCAGAGAAAGGCAATTCTGCCTGTCTAGCCTGCACCATTTAATCACCAATATTGATACTCTATATGTTTGAATAATTCCTGTATTCTGTTTCATGGCAGAAAAATGGGTTTGAACAATTCTGCATCAACTTCGTGAATGAGAAGCTGCAGCAGATTTTTATTGAACTCACGTTGAAGGCTGAGCAGGTGAGCTCTCAGGCCCAAGATGTGGAAGAGTAAATCGAATGTTATAGTTCCCAATATAGGGGACACTTAAAGCTTCAATGGAAAAAGGAAATTCAAGCACTCAACATAAACTCTCGGAGTGGTTTCTTCCAATCATAGAGATCTTTCTATTTCAGGAAGAGTACGTGCAAGAAGGCATCAAATGGACGAATGTCGATTACTTCAACAACAAAGTTGTCTGTGATCTGATTGAAAATAAGTGGTATAAAGCACCTTTCCGCACAACAATTGACCGACTCTTCACATCCCTTACTAATATCACTTATACACTGTCTAACCTAACTACAAGCGCTAATGAGGACGCTTACTTTCTCATAACACAGCTCAGCAAGCTCCACAAATGTGGTGAAGTATTACTGTATCCTCTACTGGCTGTGCAATAACTGGATTGAACAGAATGATTCCTTTTGTTTTATGTTTATGTTTGTGAAGAACCCGCCAGGAGTGATGAGTATTCTAGATGATGTGTGTGCTACAATGCATGCGACGGGGAGGGTCCGACAGCACCTTGCTGCAGAAGCTCCAGGCAGCCTTAAGCACGCATGAACACTTCAACAGCTGGAACCAAGGTTTCATTGTACACACTATGCAGGGAAGGTGGGTACTTTAGGGTGTGGTTATTATGCACAACCTTAGTGATGTTTTCAGTGCCTTTCAACCATTCAAACTCACTGATTTAAAAAAAAAACACTTGGGAATGTGCTTCCTTGGAAACTACTGTATTCTTAACACTCAAGGCTACAGAAAACCATACTGGGACAATAAATCTATGGTGTGTGTGTGTGTGTGATCACCAGAATAATCAGATGAATGCCTTGCTCTTTTTCAGGTGTCATATGATGTGTCTGGCTTTGTGAGAGGAAACAGGGACGTTCTGTTCAATGACCTGGTGGAATTGATGCAAAGCAGTGAATAGTGAGTTGTTTTCTCACTATTATTTCATTATTATATACTGTAATCTGAATTATGATCTTAAAATATGACAGTTGAGAAAACTTTCACTCAAGTAAAGCCATTTCTCAATTGGCCTGGATAATTGGCAACTCTGTTTTACTTTTTCTTCACTCGGGTTTTCCTTCGACTGAACTTTCATAATGTCGCAGATTTGTGGAGGAGGGAAGAGGAGGTCAAGGAGCTTCTAGGAACAACTGCATGAACGTACAAAGAAATTGCAGTGGAGAAATAATTTCATGTAAACGCTCAAAGTTCGTTTCTGTACCTTCAAAGCCAGAAATCTGTGTAAAGCAACACTAAGTAACCTTAACATCATCATGTAACAAAGCAATTGATGTGTTGCATCATACATTAGTGAGGTGCTCATATAAAATAGGCATATGTTATTTACTGTATTGGATAGAGCTTATGGAAACACACGCAGGATATGCACAAATAATGAGTAATTGCAAGTTCTGAGAGATGTATACTGTATACTGTGATAATACACTATGCATTATTAAGAAGATATATAAAATATAAAGGATTCATTCTTAAGTGCATTAGGATTTAGTATGTGAACCTTCACTTAATATAGAGCACTTCGGAAGAGTACCGATCCATGCGATGAGAAAAGCGCGCAAATGTATCCGTCCATTGAAGGGAAAGTTTAAGTTAATCTATCAATTTAAATAATATTTCACGGACTTAAAAAATGTTAATAGTATATTTGTATTGCACTCTTGGTTTCACACAGAGCCAAAGCTCTGAGCTACTTATACTCCCCACCGCAAAATGGTGGTGCAACATAGAGGGCAGAGGTTGGATTTGTCTCAAAAGAGTGCAAGATATCCTGGTTGTGAAATAACATTGGGCATCAACATTACTCATACTTGTTCTCCCGTCATTCAAAATTTGATGTTGAGCTTTTCAATGCAGCGCGAGAAGCGGCCACGTAAACGGGAGATAGACTAATGCAGGACAGACACCACGATTCAAAATATATAATATATGACTTCCCTTCCAAGGGACTTCAACCAGAAAAGGACCATTCGGCAAATGAACCTGTACAATGGTTGCAACCGATGAGTTTTTGTATACAGAGTCAAGGCTCGTGGAAGAGCGAGCAAACTAAATGAATGAGGACGCAATAGGAAAAAAAGAGCAATAGTGAGGGTGGGTGAGGGGAGGTGGGACACCAACAGTGGAGTTGAAGGACAAGATAGAGGAGAATTGGACAAACAATGGATCTCTCTCT
>CM068962.1:53207135-53226243 GCA_035128595.1 Eptatretus atami
TTTAGTCTTTGCAAGCAGTAAATGATAAAGCTCACTTCATAACATTAATTTCTACTTGAAATTGGAAGATGTTTATAATCCAGCATAAAGTTTTAACCTGAAAAAAACCCAAAAACTTTTACACCTGGAGTGGATATCCATAAAAACAACGAATCATATGTGTGGAAGGAAGTGAGCTGAATATAATCAGATTAGTTATGGAAGTTCTTGCCATTCCCCATGACCTGAAAATGAGGGCATTTTGATGCCTTTACTTTTATGGAGACAAAACTACAAGATATAATTAATACAAGCCTTTAATTCTCCATTCATGCGGGAACCCCAAAACGGCTCATAAATCCCTTTAAATCTGTTGTACAAGAGCTATGTATAACAAGAGAAGTTTTGTCAGTTTAGTAACTTACATCTTATTGCTGGCTCGTCATCCATCGCAATGTGTGAATTTATATTCCTCATCATTTCAAAGTCGAATGTGTTTTGCACCTTTATATTCTTAAAGTTATGTGGTTTATCACTACCTTTTGTTAGATCCTCGTGGAGGATCTCTAAGTCTTACTCACGTTGTTGTTCTTCATCTTCTTCTTGTGGACTTTTTTGTTTTACAGCCAACAGTTTTCATCGAAACTTCCTGAAACTTGGCATGTATATGTATAAATAGCCTGCGCAGACAGTAACCATCTCCGATTTTGACAATTCCTCCTAGAAAAAAAGTTATGACGTCAAAATATCTCCGCTAATGGAAATCGCCTAAAAAATTATCTCCGAAACTAGGCAAGCTTTTTGAATTGTGTTTGCGGAAATCGAACAGGGCATTAGCAGAGATGAATTACCGCACATATGATACATCACTATGACGTCATATCAATTTTTATGACGTCATTCCTATTTTTTGACATTTTTGTTTCACAACCCAGAGTTTTCATCGGATCTTCGTGAAACTTGCCATGTATATGCAGAAAGCCCACGCGCAGACAGTAACCATCTCCTATTTTGGAAATTCTTCCTAGAAAAAAAGTTGACGTCATAATATCACCACTAATGGAAATCGCCTATACCATTATCTCCGAAACTCGGCAAGCTGTTTGAATTTTGTTTGCGGGAATCAAGCCGGGCATTAGCACAGATAGTTTATCGCAAACCTGATACACTCACAATGACGTCATATTCGTTTTTATGACGTCATCATTAAGAGGACGAGGATCTTAGCTCATTTAAGCTTGTTTTTTTTTTCCTGCGCTGTTCAGGTTGGACTTCAAGGTGAAAAAGGAGGGCTGGGGTGGTGGTGGTCAGCGCCAAGTTGTGTTTGTTCATGGATCAGGAGATTTAGCTGTCCTGCGGCCTTCAGGAAAGGCACTGAATGTCAGCATCGGTGAAGGCCTACCTAAAAACTCTCGTACGTATATATCTTAACCATAGACTGCATTCAGCGTTTACTGTACTTGTAAGGGAGGAAAATGAATTGTATCATCATGCGTTCGTATTTGTGAAAATATAGGATTGATGACATTTTCTCATCATGTTGTTCTTAATACTGAAGTAATCTTTCATTGAAAACAATTTAAAGTGGTTGTTGATGTCCTATGCTCCAGAGTTTTCCATCCTTGCCCTTTGCTACACCCTAGGCCCAAACAGACAAAGTTTGATGCAGAATGCTGGACACGGCCAAAGAGCCGGACACCCAATGAAACGTGATGTCCAAAACACATCTGGCGTGAAATACTCAACACCGAATATACGCTCTTCAGGTATTGAGTTTTCAGGTGTTGCTACTACAATATATTCACCATGATTGTGGCCTTAATAGATATTGAAGTAAAATTGAGCATTATATTGCAAATGATCTCACAAGTACAAGTTATTGTAAGTTAGAGTGCTTACGTTCCTTTAAGTCAAACTTGAGCTGACTGGATAGCTCGCTTACATTTGAGCCGTCGAGTCTGAATTTGATTCTTGACTCCACGATACATTGTCACTCTGGTGCTTCACAAAGACTGTGTTGCATCAACGAGTGTGCAATTCTTTTGAAGTACATTAAGCGGCTTGTCCTATCCGCTGTCATTCCCTAAGGATACCACAGTACTTTCTCAAAAGAGTATGATGGTATCTTACATGTCCACCAGTGAAAAGTAGGCCATTGTGTGCTGGTACACTAACTAAATTCTAAATTCCTGCTATAACTACTGCTGGGAAGAGCAATGGCAAACCACTCGATTTATTACTTGCTTAGCGGCAATGCTTTCAACACGCCATGGCCTTGAATGGAATTGAAATTCAGGTCAGCCTTCACAAAGTGAACTTTCCAGTCAACAAGGTTTGCTTCGAATACAAACAAATTTGCATGAACTTGGTTCACAAAGTTTGACTTTGACTCATCTTGACAAATTACCAAACACGTTCCATTCATTTCTCTGGATATTTAAGCTTTGCTTGTTATTACATTCTAAAGCCCAAATTATTTTGGAACCTCATGAAGATGAAGAAAGAGCTTAGATATTGGTTTGTGTTTGTTTCAGAAGTGGGCGCTAAATTATATATAACATCTCTAATGGAACGGAATACCTATAATGATCAACTTCACTTTTACATCACATGCTGGCAGGTCAGCGAAGTAACAAAATTTCAATGCGAGGCCCAGTTGCAGCACCGAGCAACAACTCTCAACGTGGACCCACATATGCCCAGCCCTACTGCAGACGACCCTCCATGGAGCTCCCTCAAAGACCCAAGCAGGGGAACAGTAAGAGGAATAGGCCAGCACCTGCACAGACCAACACGGACTTCATGCAGGTGCCTGAACAGGGCACGGCTGGGTAAGCAGTACACCAACTCACGTATACCTTCTGCACAACGGTGATTGTAATACTTGGGTGTCATACGTCGAGAAGTACCTGTGCAGGAACATTCTCCAAGAGTTGGAACCCTCATTTTGAAAGATCAATTTCATGTTCCCGACACGATGTACAGCGGCCTGCAAACGTATTCACCCCCTACCAATAATGCCACATTTCAATGAACTACAAATTGGGTGGAAACAATTATTCCAAATGAACTTTGTTATTTGTAACTATCAAAGGTGCAACACGGAGTTCGTCCTCCCACCCCCTCCCTCCGGCGTCAGAGGCGTCTTTGCCTTCACAGAGCAGTGAGCACCAACATGGCGGCCATAATATTGAAATCTCTCATCAAGCCACCTCACCACCCAAAGTCCTCAACCACATACACCACCCTCCTCTCCCTTTATTCCCGTTCTTTAAAGCAAAAGGGCAAATTGTTATATCGGCATTACATATTTATTCATGACCCCATTGAAATAGTGGAATATTTAGCTCTTCATGCCATGAACTCTATTCACAGGAAGCGCGATTCAAACAGGAAGTGGATGTGCGACAGGTGTCATGGTTTATTATGGTCGGTCGTTTGTCTTTCCGTTTATGCGTAGCCTAATTGTGTTAATAAATTTGTATTAATAAATGATCATTAATTAATTATTTCTTTGTGAAGCATCTTAAATATTCATCAAAGTTACAATTGTGGGTGGAGTCAGGGCAGCTGTCCAACCAATCGGTGGGAAGGATTCTTACAGAAAAACACACACACACATTTAAAATTGCAAATGATCTCACACACACACACACACACACACACACACACACACACACACACACACACACACACACACACACACACACACACACACACACACACACACACCTTCAAAGTGATGTGGATGTCATGGGATGCAGCAAGTGACTAATGCGGAACCAGGTCTATCAAATTCTTATTGAACAACGTTTGGACATGAGTGAGCTGTTCCAAAGTGACGAGCGAGGGTCTTGCATGAAGAACACACACAAACCACCCAGGTACTGTACATCTCGGCAGGCCCAGAGAGGACCGGTGGTTTGGCCGTGTGATTTGTCCTTGGGACACGGGGTGTTGTGTTTGGACGGAAAGCATCAGAGTATACGATGAACCTTGAGCTTGGGGCAGTCATCAGTCATCCCGAGGGCTCTCTAATTCTCATTCAACGATACCGTGGCTGCTGTCGCCCTCGCTTATCTTCACTCTCAGTCTTCTGAGGAAGCATGACCACATGTAAACAGTGAGATATCCCAGTTCAACAGCATTGGTCTGCAGATGATACAGGTGTCATGCTCACATATTTGAGAGCTGGAATTCATCAAAGCACCAATCATGGGACAAGGCCTTTCCACTCGTTGGAGCAGCTGAACCGACACAATGTGTGCCCCTTGTTCAGGACGCATTGCATCAGCACAACCTTTTTGCAATCCTGATGGTGGTGCTTTCTCCATGTGCCACTCGTTGCTCGGTTTATTCCTTGTTATGCAGTGGGATCCCTCCTTTGTGAAAATTCTGATGCCCAGTTGCTTTTGATTAATGGAAGGTATTGCAATATGTGATCTGGTCTATTTCCCATCCTTTTTAGTGTGATGTTTTCTCAAGGCTGGCTGATAATCTTTATTCATGCGAGCATGACATTTAACAAGGTCTTTGCAAGAATTTACACTTGGCGCAGTACCGTAGCTATGTCGATCCTACTAATCGGCTAATTACTGCACCTGTGCATCCACAAGGTAATTGTGTACAGTACTTGTACATGTAAATTGTTTAAATATTGAAATTAATGAATTCAGTTAATGGATAAATAAAGATAAGTGTCATGTGAAGAAGATATCGGAATGTTGTTTGCAGCACAAGTATGGTGGGAAAATAATTTGAGTCTCATGTGTTATCTTGAAATACCAGGGTGACCACAAAAACGGTACCCATACAATTTAATAATCCTTTATTATTATTTAAAATGACACGTTCTTTGGAAGACATTTGCTTCACAGAATGCATTATCATAAAGGAAAGTTTCAGATGGATATCTTTAATGTCATTGATTTGATTGAGGTAAGAGCATGTGTACAGAGTCAAGGCTCATGGGAGAGCTCAGACACTGAATGGATTTGGACGCAACAGAACAAAGGGAGAAACAGTAGAGAACAACAGAACAACAGTAGAGAGAGAGAGGGGGTGGGGGGAGAAACACCAACAGCAGGGTTGAAGGACCAAAATAGTGGGAGATTTGGACAACAATGGGTTTGGGGAGGAATTGGGTGGGGTGGGGGGGGAATTGGGTGGACAAGATGGATACAGAAGCAAACTCTCAATAAGGACAAAAATGGAAATTTGGAAGGAGTCGGCTTATGAGTGGGGAGGTAGATAAGATCATTGTTTTGGATGGGGTATTATCTGAGAATTGTGCTCAAAACAGCTGTTCTAAGGACTTGGAGGGGAGAATGAGATTAAAGAGAATGTGGAAGTTGGTTCCACAGGTGGGGAAAAAAGAGGAACAAACAAGTGCAGGTGAGCAGTGATTCTGGATTTTGTGAGTTTCACCAGAAGGGGATTGATGGTGGACTGAGTGCGCCCTGCCGAAACCTGTGGGGTGGAGGGGCAAAGCACGGAAAGAGCAGGTGGTGGAAGACCAGAAAGGAGGTGGTAGAAGACCATGAGACCACCGACCTGTCTACAATGGGAAAGTAATAGGTTCCAGATATCGGCCTCTCCGTTGCAGGCACATTTGGATTCGATGGGCAAAATTGTTTATTACTCTGACACATTCAGCAGCAGTGATTGAACAGATTTTGTCAGTCATTACTGTTTTGAGATCATATGTATTCTGTAGATTGTGGCCTTCCTCAGTAGAAGTTGTCCATAAGCATATAACCCTGAACTCAGTTTGAGCCTTCTTGAAGGATTTCGTTCTCAGGTAGATTTCAACTGAAAACGATTATTCTTTAATTGTCCACAGCATGTTGAGACAACAGGACCACTGGACCTGTAGCTTATCTGGGCCCTGGCCTAATGTTGTAACCCAAATTCGGTAGCATTCTGACTGGTGTGTCTGGAGAAGAATATTTTTGAAGGAATTTACGTGATTTCCCCCCAAATTTACTGTCCGTCATTTTGACAACATCCGTCATTTTGACACACTTTTGATCACATGATCGGCATGGCCACCACAATTATTTTTTTATATTTGCAAATTTTTTTTATTTATTTATCATGTTTTATTATAAATCCAATAATTATTTATTTAAAACAATTATTTTTATAAAATTAATTTTTTAAATTAAATATTTTTGAACCCTTTTTTAAAATTTTATTTACCAAAAAAACTTAAATATTTTTTTCTTTTAAAATTTTTTTTAATTTTATAATTAATAATTTTTATATTAAAAATTATTTTAAAATCTTATAAAATTATTTTAATTTTTTTATTATTATATTTTTTTATCATTTTTATTTTTATTAGTTTTTCTTATATTAATTAATTTATAATATTTTTAAATTTTCTAAAATTTTTTTATATATATTATTTTATATAATTTTATTAATCGTAAATTAATTTTGTTTTATTTATTTTTTATTTTTTTATTATTTTAAAAATTTATTTTAATAAACCCAAATAATATATTTAAATATATATTTTATTCAATTTTTAAATTTTTGATATTTAAATTATTTTAAAAATTTTTAATTTTTTATTTTTTTTTCTTATTTAATATTTAATTTATAAGTAAAAAATTAAAAATTTTATTTTTTATTTTATATTTTTTTATTAAATAATAAATTTTTTATTTATATTTTTATTTATTAATTATATATTATTAATATTTTAAATTTATTATATTAAAATATTAAATTTTTTTATTAATTTTATATTTTATTTATTTTTAATAATTAATATTGTTTAATTTTTTATTTTTTAAAATTTATTATTTTTTTTTTTATAATTAATTATATTTCTTTATGTAATGTTTTTAATTTTAATTTATTTTTATCTAATTTATTTTTTTTATTTTTATTATTTTTTTTTATTTATATTTTTTTTTTATTTTAAATTATTTATTATTAATTTATTTTTTTTTATCTATATCCAAATTTTTTTTTATTTAAATTTTATTTTTATTATTTATTTTATTTTTTTATTTTAACACAATTTCCAATTTTTAATTTTTATATTTAAAGTATTTTATTTTAATTTCAAAGCAATATTTATTTTTATTTTTTAATTATTAAATTTTAATATAATTTTCAATTTTTTTTTTATAAATTAAATATTATTTTATTATTTAATTTAATATTATTAAATTTTTTTTTTCAAATTACAAACAAAATTAATTTAATTAAATATTTATATTTATTTTAATTTTAATTTTTTAAAAAATAACATATTTTATTTATTTTTTTAATTAACAATAATATCTAACAATTAAACAATTTATTTTGAATTTATTTATTCTCTTTTATTATTTATTTTTTTGTACAATTATTAATTAATTTTTTATTATTGTTTTTTTTTATATATTCAATTCCACAATTAAATTTTATTATTTATTGTATATTTTTTTAAATTTATTTTTTCTTTATTTTAATTTATAAATTTTTTAATTTTTTAATAATATTATTTTTTAATTTTTTTTGATTTTTTTTAGTTTTTTTTTATTAAATTTATTTAATTTTATTCAAAAATTTTATATTTTAATTACATTTTATAATTAATTTTCTATATTAAAAATTACCCAATTTTATAGTTTATTTTTTTATTTTCATTAAACATTTTTTAAATAAATTTAATTTTTTAAAATAAATATAAATTATTTAATAATATTATTTTTTATATTTTATTTATTTATTATTATTTTATAATTAAATTTTTTTTTTTTTTTCAATTTATTTTATAATCAATTTTTTTTTTTTTTTATTATTATTTAATATTATTAATTTTTTATTAATTTTTATTAAATTTATATTATCCAAATTTATAAAATATTTTTAAAATTAATTCTTAAATAATCAAAAATAACAATTATTATCAAATTTAAATTTTAAATATTTGTAGTTTTTTTATTAATCAAAATTTTATTAATTAATATATTATTTAAATTTTTATTATTATATAAAGATATTTTATTAAATCTTTATTAATTTTTTTATTTTATAATTTTATTATTTTACAACAATTTTAATTTTTATTTATATTTTTAAATTTTTAATTTTTTTTTTTATTTTATAAATATGAATTTATTTTTGATTTTTATACAAAGTTTATATTCAATAAAAATTTTTATTTCTATTTTTTTTTAATTTAATTTATTATCTTTTTACAAACTTATTTTTTTTTATTTTATTATTTGTTTAATATTTATTATATTATACCTATTTTTATTTTTTTTTTTTTTATTATTATAATTTTTTTTTTTTTTTTTTTTTTTATTACAATAACAATTACCCAAAAATTTTCAAACTTTTATTTATCTTATTTTATACAAGATTTGTTTTTAATAAAATTATTTTACTTTTTTAAGTATTTACATAATTTATTTATTAATATTTTAATTTATTAATTTTTTAATTATATAATTAATTTATAAAACTTAAATAATCCAATAAAATCCTTTATTTAATTTTTTTTTAAATTATTTATTTTATTTTTTTTTTTATTTATTATTTTTTTTAATAAATTATTTAAATTTAAAATTAAATTTTTTTTAAAATTTTTTTATTATAATTTTTTTAATTTTTTAATTTATTAATTATTTTATTATTATTTTATTAATTTTTTTTTTTTATTTCTTTTTTAAAATTTTTATTTTTTAAATTTATAAATTTTATTTTTATTTATTTTTAAAAATTTAAATTTTATTTTATTATATTTTTATTTTTTTTTTTCAATATATTTATTATTATTATATAATTATTAATTTTTTTTTATTATAAAATTAATTTTTTTAATTTTTAATTTTTTTATATTATCAAATTAAATTATATTTTTTTATTGTTATTTGATTTTTTTTTTATATTTTTTTTTTATATATTATTTATTTATTTTTTATATAATTTTATTTATATTATAAATTATTTATAATTATTTTTTTTTTTTTTATTTACAAATATAATTATAATTATATTAATTATAAATTTTTATTTAATATTTTATTTTATTAATTATATTTTATTTTATTAAAAATTTTTTTTATTAATTTTTTATTTTTTTATATAATGTTTCATTTATTTTTAATATATTTTAATTTTTTTTTTTGCCAAAATATGTTTTTTTTTTTATTTTTTATAATATCTTTTCCAATTTTCTTTTAAATTTGTTTATTATTTAAAATAATATTATAAATTATTTTTTTTTGTATTTAAAATATTTAATAATTTTTTATTTTAATATTTTTAAATTTTTCAATATTTTTATTAAAAATAATTTATATAATTTTATACTTATATTTATTTTTTATTTTTTTATTTTTTATTTTTATTAAATATTTTTATTTAATTAATTTCAATTTTTTATATTTAATTTATAATTATTTTTTATTTTTTATTTTAATTTATTTTATTTTTTTATAATTTTAATATTTTTCAAAATTTTTATTTACAATATTATAAATTTTTAAAAATATTTATTTTTATTTTTTTTATTTATTTTATTTTTATTTAATTTTTTCAAAATTTATTTTATTATATTTATTTTTTAATTTCATTTAATTTTTAATTTATATTTATTTTCAAATTTATTTTAAATAATTTTTAACACAAAATAAAGTTAAAAATTATCTAATTTAAAAATTTTTTTTAATTTTTATTTTATTTATTTTAATAATTATTTTAATTTTTATTATATTTTTATTATTTTTTTTAATTTTTTTTAATAATTTATTTTTTATTTATATTAAATATATTTATTTACATAATAACATTATTTTATTTATTTATTTTATATTTATATATTTATTAAATTTATTTATTTAATTATAATATTTCTTTTTTATATTATATAAAAGTTTTATTACATAAATAAAAAATTTTTCAAAAATTTAAATAATTATTTTATTTTCAACAATTTTATATTTTTTTTAAAAAATTTTTATATTTTTATTAAACCAATTTATTTATTATATAAAAATTTTTTTATATTTTTTAATTTAATATTTTTTCCAATTTTAATATTATTTGAAATTTTATTATTTGTTTTTATATATTTATTTTTTATTATATTTTAACTATTTTTTTATACAATTATTTATTTCTTTATATTTATTTTTTTTATTTTTATTTTCTTAAAAATTTTTACTATAATTCTTTTTTAATATTTTTAATAAAATTTAAATTAAATTTTTTTTATTTTAAATTATTTTAAAATTATTTTTATTTTAAAATGTTATATTTTTTTTAAATATATTTAATTTTATTTTTTTTAATATTAATTTTAATTTAATATTTTTTTTTTTATTAATAATAGTATTATTATTTTTAATTTATTTTTTTTTATTTTTTTTTTTATTTATTTAATATTTTTTAATTATTTATTTTTTTTCTTTTGTTTTATTTTTATATTTTTATTTTTTTTATTAATTTCAATTTTAACAATAATTTTTTTTTTTTTATATTTTTTTTTATATTTTTTTTATAATTAATTTTTTTATATACAATATATAATTTTTAAATCTATTTTTAATTTTTTTATAATTTTTTATTCTTATTTTATATTTTTTTTTATTATTTTTTTATTAATTTAAAATAATTTTTTTAATATTTATTTTATTTTATTCATTTAATTTATTAATGGATCTATTTTTATTTTTTTTTTTTTTTTTATTTTTTTTTTTTTTTTTTTATTTTTTATTAAAATTAAATTTTTATTTTATTTTTATATTTTTTTCTTATTTTATTATATATTATTTTTTATTTATTTTTTTTTTTTTTCTTATCCAAAATCTTATTTTTATTAATTTTTTTTTTTTTACAAAATTTTTTATATTTATTTTTTTAATATTTAAATTTTTTTATTTTATTTAATTCAAATTATTCACAAATTTTTCATTTTTTATATTTTTATATTTTAATTCTATATTATTTTTCAATTTATAATTTTCAATCAAAAATATTTAAATTTTTTATATATTTATTTATATTTTTACTATAAATTATTAACAATTTTTAATTTTATTATTTATTTATTTTTTTTATATTTTCTTTTTTTTTAAATTTATTTTTTTTATTTTAAATTTAATTTATTATTTATTAATTATTATTTAATTATTTAAATGTACCATTTAAACCAATGTTATTATTTTATTTATTTTTTCAAATTGATTATTTTATTTTTTTTATTTTTAATTATATATTTATTTTTAATTAATTAATTTTATTTTATTTTTTAATATTTTATTATTTTTTTTTTTATTATTATTAATTTTTATTTATCTTAAGTTTTTGTTATTTTTTTATTTAATTTTTTTTTTTTTTTTTTTTTTTTTTTTTTTTAATTTTTTTTCTTAATTTTTTAGATAATTTAATTCAAATTTATTATTTTTTTTTTATTTCTTTAAAATTTATTTATTTTTTTAAATTACTCAAATTAAATATTTTCAATTATAATTTTTAATATTTTTTTGTATATATTTCTATATTATATTTTAATTTTTTTCAATTTTGTGTTTATAAATTAAAACATTTTTTTTTATATTTTTTTTAATTTTTAATTTTTTATTATTTTTTATTTATAATTTTTATTTTATTTTTTTTTTTTTTTAATTATATAATTTTTATTTATTTATAATAATTAATTATATTTTTTTTTTAAAATTTATTTAAAATTTTAATTCAATATATTTTTTTTTTTTATTTAACTAATTTATTTATTTATATTTTGTTTTATTTTATTATTTATTTATTTTAAAATAAATTTATAATTATTATTTTTTTATTTATTTAATTCAATTTTTTTTATAATATTTATTTTTTTATATATATTTCATTTTATCTATTTTATTTTTATTTATTTAATTTTTATTTACATTTATTAATTCTAAATAACCAAATATAATTTTATTTTCTTTATTAAATTTTATTATTTTTTAAAAAAATTTTTTAATTATTATTAATTTTAAAAAATCATATTTTACAATGTTTTTTTTATTTTTTTTTTTTAAAAAATAATTTAATTATAATACAAATATTAAAATTTTTTTTTTTATTTTTTATTAATTTTTATTATTTTTATTTAAATTATATTAATTTTTCAAAATAAATTTTTATTTTATATTTATTAATTTTTAATAAAAAATTGTTTTATTTATTTCCAATTTATATTTTTTTTTAAATTTATATATTTTATTATTTTTATATTTTTATATTTTTTTATTATTTAATTTTAATTTTAAATTTAATTTATTATTTCCAACTTTTAATTTTACAAATTTAAGTAAATTATAATTTCAAATTTTTTTAATTTTTTTTATTTAATATTTTAATTTTTTTTTATATATTTCTTTACAAATACTTTATTTTATTTTCAAAAATATTTTTAATTTTTTTTTTTTTAATTTTTTTTCATTTAATTTTTTTTTTATTTAAAGTAATTTTATATTTTTTTTATTAATTTTAATTTTTAAAATATATAATTATATTTTTATTTATTATTATATATTTATTTTTTTATTTTATATTTTACTTTTATTTTTTATTATATTTTTTTAATTTTAATTATATTTATTATTTTTATTAAATTTATTTTTATTTTTCATTTAAAAAAAATTTTTAATTTATTTATTTATCAAATTTTTTTTTTTTTTTTAAAATATATTTAATTTTTAATATTTATATTCCAATATTTTTATTTTTATTTATTTTTAATTTCTTATTAATATTTTTTTTTATTATTTATTTTTTTTTTATTTTATTTTTATTATTTTTATTTAATAATTTTATTTATTTATTTAACATTATATTAATTTATTTTTAATTTAATTTAAATTTATTTATAATATAAATTTTTTTAAATTAAATACAAATCAAATTTAATAAATTATTTTTTTTTTTTTTATTATATTTTTATTTATATAAATTTTATAAATTTTTTTTTTTCAATTATTTCTAATATTATTACAAATATTTTTATTTATTTTTTTTATTTTTTATTTTTTTTTAATTTTTTTTTTATTTTTTTATTATATATATTTATTTTTTTCTTTTTTTTATATTTTTTATTTTATTTAAATTTAATTATTTTATATTTAATTATTTTTATATACAATTTTTTTTTATTTATTTTTATTTTTTCTTATTAAATTTTTTCTTAATTTTTATTATTTTTAATTTTTATGTAAATTTTATAAATTTAATTTTTTTTTTTTTTTATTTATTTTTAAATTTAAAAAATTATATATATAATAAATTTATTTATTTTTTTTAATTCCCAAAAAATTTCATTTATATTTTTTATTATTTTTTATTTTATTTTTTATTTTTAAATTTATTTTATTTTTTTTTTATTTTTAATAATTTTATTTTTTTTTGTTTTAATTTTTTAAATTATTATTTGATTATTTATATTTTTTTTTTTTTTTTTTTTATATTTTTAATTATTTATATTATTTATATTTTATTAAAAATATTTTAAATTTAATTTTAATTTTTTTTTTATTTTTTTTAAATTTTTTTTTTTTATATTTTTTTTTTTATTTTTTTTTTTTATATTTTATAATTTTATAATATAAAAATATTTCAAATATTATATTTATTTATATTTTAATTTATTTTTTATTTCCCCCAATTATCAATAATCATAATTTTTTTACAATTTTTTTAAATTTATTTTTTAATAATTTAATTTTTTTTTATTTTTATTTTTTTTTTTAAATTTAATTTTTTTTTTAATCATTTTTTATTATTATTTTATTTTTTATTTTTTTTTTTATAATTTTTTATTTTTTATCAATGTTTTTAAATTTTTTAAATTTATTTTATTATATTTTTTCATATATTTTAAATTTTTATTATATTTTAATAAAATTTTTAAAAATTATAATTATTAAAATTAAATTTTTATATTTATTTTTATATTTTTATTTTATATTTAAATTTTTATATTTTTTTCTATTTAAAATTTTATATTTTTAATTAATTTTTTTTTAATTATTATTTATTTAATTTCTTTTTTAATTTTTAAATTTTATTTTTTTATATTTTTAAATATTTAATAAATTTATTTTATTTATTTATTTTTATTAATTATTTTTTATTATAATTTTTTTTTATTTAATTAATTAACAATTTTTTTTAATCCAATTTATTATTCAAATTTTTTTTTTTATTTTTTTTTACAAATTATTTATTTTTTTTCTTTTTATTAATTTTTTTTTATTTTTTTTATAAATTTTATTTATATTTTTATTTATTTTTTAAATTTTTTAAATTTTATCAATTCTTTTTTTTTAATAATATTACTAAATTTTATAATTTAAAATTATATCTAATTATAATTTTATAATTTTTATAAATACAATTTTTTTTTTTTTAAATAAATTAATATTTTATTTATTTTTATTTTTTAATTTTAATTTAAATTAAATAATTATAATAATATTATTAATTAATATTTTTTTTTAAATTAAATTTTTTTTTGATTATTTTTTAAATTTTATTTATGTTTTTATTTTTTTTTTTTATAATATTTTTTTTTTTTTTTTATTTTTATTTTGAATTTTTTTAATTGTTTTTTATATTTTTTTATTTTATATTATTTTAATTTTAAATTTTTATTTTTTTTATTTTTAATATTTTTATTTTTATTATTTTTATTAATTATAATTTTTTTTTATTTATTTTTATTAATATTTTTTTACAAATTTTAAAAATTTTAATTTTTGATTAATATTTTTAAAAAATTTATCAAATATTTTTATTTTTTAATATTTTTTATTAATTTATTTTTTAAATTAAAATTTATTATTTTAAATTTATTTTTTTATTTATAAAATTTTTTAACATCAGTACCTCTGTCCTAATGTTGTTACCCAAATTTGGTAGCATTCTGACTGTTGGTCTGGAGAAGAATTTTAGAAGGAATTTATGCGATTTACCAATATTGACTAAGTGCCATTTTGACACACTTTCCGTCACGTAATCGGCATGACCTCCACAATTTAACATCAGGACCCTGTCCTAATGTTGTACCAAATTTGGGAGCATTCTGACTGTTGGATCTGGAGAAGAAGATTTTAGAAGGAATTTAGGCGATTTTACCAAATTGACTAAGGTGGCCATTTTGACACACTTCCGGTCACGTAATCGGCATGACCTCCACAATTTAACATCAGGACCCTGTCCTAATGTTGTAACCCAAATTTGGGAGCATTCTGACGTGCGGTCTGGAGAAGAAGATTTTTGAAGGAATTTACTAAGTCAGCCATTTTTGCATACTTAATGTCACGTGACCGGAACGAGCTTTGCAATCCCCATTACAAGTTATGAGCAGAACCTTGCTGCCAAATTTCAGCCGGATCAATTGAGCGGTTTTGCTGGAGAAGTTGAAATCGGAGATGGACGGACGGATGGTGCATGATGACAATATCTTATCTGGCATTCCAATTTCAGATAAGCTAAAAATGGGACTATTTTGCATAAATCTAAATCTGCTGACTATATACGAACTCCACTTTGCACACCTGCATCAAGTAAGACGATATCTTTAGTTTGGAAGAAATTATTAGAGGTAAGGTCAGTCCCATTATTTTGTGGTCACCCTTTAGAAAAGGATATTTCCATAAGGGTAATGTCATATATTTTTAGACTGGGTTACTAAATAAACTCACGGAAGTATGACTTCATGCGGAGGGCTGTCTTTGACATGGTTCTTTAGTATTAGACTTATTTGAGATGGGTTGTTTGATGTTAATATCTGAGCACTTCACTCATAATAATGGGATGCCATGTTCACATCCCATTAATCTGTGTTGATTTGCCAATTGGTCACTAATGTCTTTGTAATTAATGTGAATGTGCATTGATATTACCTCATCCACACACAATATACATATGAAGCCCCTACATTATTAGTTTGTGGTCATGCAGCAAAAGTTTAAATCATTTAAATCTTTGCAGAAGTTCTGATTTTGCTTCTAAAGACTGTGTTGAATGATGCGCCCTGAATTCCATCACATCATACCATACTTAAAGGGAATGAATCTCAAGTTTTTTTCTTCATTTCCTGTCTTCAATCTGATGTTGATAATACTGTCGGACAGACCCCGCTATTCGTGGATTCGCTACTTGTGGACCACGCGTATTCGCAGTTTATAAAATGGGACCTGCTTTGACATTCGCGGCCCTGTGTTTCGCGTATTCACATTTTTTTTCTTCATGTTTTCGCGTTTTTTCTCAGTTTTTTTTTGCAGGCGTATTCGTTGTATTTCACGGGCATATTCGCTGTTTTTCATGGGATTGTTGATTTTTCCCTTATGAATCATGAACCACTGGGAACCTATCCCTCCTTTTTCCATTGAAACAACACCCTGATATTTGCGGATTCTGTATTTGTGGCATTTTCCAGGAACGTATCCCCCACGAATTGTGGGGTCCGACAGTATTATCTATTTGATTTGATGATTAATAATCACATGAGCAACTTGCATTTCGCTTTGGTGTTGTCCCATTGTGACATGTGCAGGATGAGACGGCGAGACACAGTGAATAAGATACCAGAGCCAGGACAGGGAAGGAAGAAGAAAGCCCCACCCCCAACCCCAGCAGGAAGGTGTTGCAGAGCCCTGTATGCATACGAGGCCCAGGACACCGATGAGATCAGCTTTTCTTTTGGAGAGGTTATCAAGATCATCAAGGAGGGTAAAGAAAAAATTTTCGTTTATAATGAACACTGGTGAAAATGGACGTTTTTATTTGCATCATTGTCGGAGTCAAGATTCACGAGAGAGAGAGAGAGAGAGAGAGAGAGAGAGAGAGAGAGAGAGAGAGAGAGAGAGAGAGAGAGAGATGGACAGATCTCCCCGACCTCCCCCCTTCAAGTTCCTCTCCCTCATCTTTGCTGAAATTTGCAAACTAATGAATTACATTCCTATTTTATTTCTATCGTTGCTTCTTTCTCTCTCTGCTGGTTAAGATTTTTTTTAATGGTTTCAGCACCCATGTATTCATAGTGTCCTTCAGCTTTAAGCAAAGAATATTATTCAATCTATTTCTCTGGATAACCACTGGGAGATGTGCAGTCCCTGAAACTCTTTGGCTTCACTATCTGCCATGATCTTTCATGGGAGGATCATATCACCAAAGTACCATCAAGTTCCTAAGCCACACTGAGCTCGTCACATTGTCCAAGGCTTTCATGCAGAGCTCCATTGATCATGGCTTCCCACTCTGGGGCAGGTGCTCCTTCTTCCCACCATGCTCCCCTTAAGGCAATCAAAAACAAGGCCTTCAACGCCATTGGAATCTCAAGACAGGATGTGGATTCCCTAGGACTGTCACTCTTCCACTGGTGGCAAGTTTGTGGCCTCTTTATTTCATAAAGCTTGCATCTGGCCTTGCTCCTCCTACCCTCACTTAACTCTGCCCTCTGCGAGCCACCACAAGTCACAGCGTTCCTCAAGAAAGCTTTACCTGCTCATTTTGGGATATGGTCCTGTAGTTCTGAATGAAACGGAAGACCAAGAAGGAACCTGAAGAAGTAAAGAGTAAAGATGAAGTCATCAAGAGGAACCTGGATATAACGCAGCTATGCCTTTTTATGAAAGCCTGTTAAATGTACCGCCCGTCTTTGCAAAAAAAAAAATTTCCTTTCCACAAGCAGTCTTTGTAATTTGTTCAGGGTGCCACCAATCCCTCACCTATGCTTCGTGAAGGACATAGTGGGATCTTCAATGTCCACCAACTAATGTTAGCAGATGCAACACCCAATTTAAAATCCGTCCAAGGGACGGCCCACACATTGTTGCCTTGTCCTGCATGTGAAACACCAGGGTGACTGTTTATCCTGCATGTGAAACACCAGGGTGACTGTGGCAAACCTGGGCTGGACTGAAATTCAAACCCAGGCTAAACAGCCTATAGGTGAGTGAGCGTACCTCTAGTATAGACTATCCTGCTAACCTGTGGTGGTGGTGTCAGACATGATATCCTTTATTGTGTCTTTTGTTTGTTTGTTACTTGCGAAAACTGAAGATTTTTCAAGTATTTTGGTTGGTTGCGAGCGTTATTCTGTTTGGCTGTTTGTTCCTTGCAAAATCGAAGATTTTTCAAGTAACAAAATTATTCAAGTATTGTATATTTAATTGGTTAGTCGAAGGTTTTTCAAGATTTTTCAAATCGAAGATTTTTCAAGTATATTGGTCAGTCGATTTTGTTATTGTTTGTCTGTCTGTTTGTTTGTCAGTCGCCTACAGGTCACAATTCTAAACCAATCGTCATGAAACTTTACCAAATTGTAGAGATAGTTTCAACTGAGAAGCCTATTGATTTTGAGGTCATCTTCAGGTCAGATTTGTAAAATCGTCATTTTTCATCCAATTGACTTGAAATTTGAACAAGATTTGCATATTGCGTCACTGAATTGGGAAACCAACTGTTTTTGAGGTCAAAAGGTCAAATGTCAACTCAAGGTCAAACTTCTAAAATCAAATTTTATTTGAAAAATTGACAATTTTCATCCGATTGACTTGAAAATTGAACAAGATTTGCAAAGTCCATCACTGAATTGGGAAAGCAACTATTTTTGAGGTCAAAAGGTCAAAGGTAAACTCAAGGTCAAATTCTAAAATCATCAAATTTCATCTGAAAAATCATCAATTTTCATCTGATTAACCTGAAAATTCAGCAGCCATTGCACAGTGCATCGCTGAATTTGGAAACCAACTATTTTTGAGGTCAAAAGGTCAAAGGTTAACTCCAGGTGAAGATTCTAAAATAAATTTCAATCTGAAAAATAATCCATTTTCATCCAATTGACCTGAACTTTGATTAAGATTGTGAATTTTAATCTTAATGAAATGGACAATTTTATGTATCCATGGCAACCTTTGGAGAGGGGGAGGATGGATTTTGCAAGTATTGTGCTCTGCACGGTCTTTTTTCTTGTTCTGTCTGTTTGTCTGTCTGTCTGTTTGTCTGTCTGTCTGTTTATCGCCTACAGGTCACAAATTTTAACCGATCCTCACGAAACTTCACCACATGGTAGAGTTTGTCACTAGGAAGAGGCTTATTGTTTTTGAGGTCAAAAGGTCAACATAGGCCA
>CM068962.1:53243678-53269262 GCA_035128595.1 Eptatretus atami
CTGTTGCCTCGAGGTTGTGGCCTAATGGTTAGGGTGGTGCCGGTTGGATCTTTGGGTCCTGAGTTCAAATCCCGCTTCAGCTGTTGAATTATACCAGGTGGGTTGACCTCTGCCTGTCATCGTTCGAGGTTGGCAAAATGAGTGCCAGCTTGCTGGTATCTTGTGTCAGGTGATGACCGTCCGGATTGTCGTCCAACACCATAGGAGACTGCTTACGCAGCACCAACGCTTGCGAGAGAATGGTCCCAATCTCCTTCCTCCTCTCTCCTCCTCCTCCTCTCCTCCTCTCCTCCTCCTCTCCTCCTCCTCCTCCTCTGTCTGGCTGTGTGTGTTAGGTGGTCGCTAGAGTACCCTAGTTGCTGCTCTAGAGCACCCTTATTCTGGACATTTTCCAATCGTCTGTCTGTCCGCGAAACTTTGGTCAAGACCTTAGGGGCTAAACCACTCACCGATTCCAATGAAATTTGTAGGTAGACCATATTTCTGGGAATCGTTGTGCTGTTCGAATATGGGACCCGGCCCTAGCAACGTCATAGCAACGCCCTTTAAAGTGGTCAAAAAAATCGAAAAAATACAAAATCGAAAAATCGAAGCTTAGAGTTCTGTGCGCCAATCTATCTAGCACCCTTCATGCCAATTGCAGCCCTAACGAAAAAGTATTTGTAGGAGATAGTTTTGCGGCAGTACATGTCGAACATTCAGAAACGGTTAATGCGAATTCTCGAAGAGAAAGAGTCTGATTTGATGAAACTTGGGTTGAAATGTGTACAATGTGGCTACATGTACACAAAAATAAGATGTTGCTATGCAACCCTCCGTTGCTTAGCAACAGCTAAAATACTTTATGTACATCGTACACTGTTGTGACTGTACAAAAAAATCAATACCTCCGAGTGGACTGGGACTGTTTTTGTGCCCAAGGAGAATGTCTACAGCATCATATTAAAAAAAAAAAATCTTAGCGAATAGAAATGGAATTACCAGGGCTGCCATTTGTTAGAGTCTCTTGGAAACATGCCTGAAATTTCACAAGGGGTTTCTGGGCGCAAACTAAGAGGGCTGTGATATCATATTTATTTGCTAAATTGATTGATAGCATGTACATGAAATCGGCTAGTCGCGTCGGCCAGCTTTCCATCTAGAGCGAGCAGCCATGTCGCCTACCGCGGTTGTTTTCACTTTTCCCGTCTTCGTATTGTTTGTTTTTTGTATGCTAAATGGCAGCTCTGTGAGGCCACAGAGGAGTCAAAACCGATTTGATGAAACTTGACAGGTGGTTCATTACAGGATCTAGTTCTGTGCTTTTGACCGGCACCGTGCTATGACACCACCGTTGCCTAGCAACTGGCCACTTTTGAAATTGTTGAAAAAATTCCATGAAAAAATTATTTTTTCGAAAGTTCTCAAAAATGGGCTTCCAGTGATTTATGCGCACATATCAACTCTTTGTCAAAAAATTTCAGCCCGATCCGTCAAAAACTGTATGAGTAGTATTACAATTATTGGACGACCAACCCATGTTCGGTGGGATCATGGCCTCCTTGGTTTGATCTGTAGTTTGTCGGAGGTATCAGGATGAGAAGGGCGACAAAAATTCTCCATGAATGTGTATCGTGTGGGCGTCACCCAGTGGTGGTGGTGGTGTGTCAGAGAGTATTACAAGTCAGCTTGTGGAGGAGAACTTGTTATTTTTGCACTGGACATGTCCCCAGAGAGTGGGAACCCCAAGCGAACCTCACGCATCAGGGAAGCAGGGGAAGGGGAGAGGAGTCTGAGGGAGGGGGTTAGGAGGCGCAGGGAAAGGGGGAGAGGGAGTCTGGAGGGAGGGGGTAGGAGGAGGCAGGGAAAGGGGGAGAGGGAAGAGTTCTGGAGGGAGGGGTAGGAGGCAGGCAGGGAAAGGAGAGGGAGTCTGGAGGGAGGGGTTAGAGGAGGCAGGGGAAGGGGGAGAGGGAGTCTGGAGGGAGGGGGTAGGGGGCGGCAGGGGAAGGGGGAAGCGGAGTCTTGGAGTGAGGGGGGTAGGAGGAGGCGGGGAGGGGGAGACTGGAGTTGGGGGAGGGGGTAGGAGGGGTAGGAGGAGGCAGGAAAGGGGAGGGAGTCTGGAGGGAGGAGGGTAGGAGGAGGCAGGGGAAAGGGAGAGGGAGTTCTGAGAGGAGGGCCGGTTAGAAGAGGCAAGGTGGGAGGAGGGAGGGGAGGGGTGGGAGGATGGACCCAGGATTTGTATGCATTGTCGAGGCTCATAAAAGAGAACAAACACACAGAACAAAAAAACAAAAGGAGGCAGGAGACCAAGAGGGGCCGGAAGAGGGAAGTGTGGTGTGTGTGATGTGTCATGGAGTGAGTGTGAGTGTGTGTGTGTGTGTGTAATGTGTGCCTGTGTGCTATGTGTGTGCTGTGATGTGAGATGTGGTGTGTCATGTGAAAGGAGTTGTGGCGTGTGTGCGTGTGTGTGTGTGGTATCATTGTTGTTTATGAGACGTGGTGAGTGTGTGCGTGTGTGCCGTGTGTGTGTGTGTGTCATTGTGAGTGAGGTGTGTGTGTCGTGTGTGTTATTGTGAGTTGACGTGTTGTACTGTGAGTGTGTGTGTGGAGTTTATGTGAGTGAGTGTGTGTGTCATGTGAGTGAGTGTGGTGAGTGTGTATGTTGATGTGTCATGTGTGTGTGTCGTCATAGTGTGTGGGTCATGCGAGTGTGTGTCATGCGATGCGGTTGGGTGATAGTGAGCCGTGTCGTGTGTGCTATGTATGTGTGTCATGTGTGTTCATGTGCTGTGGTGTGTGTGTCGTATGTGTCCATGTGTGTTTGTTATGTTGTGTGTGTTATGTGATGTGTTATGTCTGTGTGTTATGTGTGATGTGTCATGTGATGTGAGCTCGTGAGTGTGTGATGTGTGTGTAATAGTGTTGTGTGTGTATGTGTGTGTGTCATGTGTGTGTGTTATGAGTGATAGGTAGCGTGAATGTGAGTGTGTAGTGGTGTGTGTATGGTGTGATGTGTGATGTGTGTGATGTGTATGTGGCTGTGTGTGTGTGTGTCATGTATGTGTGTGTTCATGTGTGTGTGTTATGTAGTGAGGTGTGGTAGTGTGCGTGTGTGGGTGTGTGTGTGTGTGTGTCATGTGAGTGAGTGTGATCAGGCATCAGATGAATAGGGAGGAAATTTGAAAAAGAAAACCTATGTTTGTCATAGTCGTTACAGCCTGTTCCAAGTCAAGCATGGTTGAGGCAGCCAAATAAACATGGCGCTTCACACCCCACGAGGGCACAGGATAGCCTGAAAGACCCCAGTTGAGGAGTGAGGTGTTTCCGAGATGTGGCCTTGTCATGATGAAAAGAATATTAAATAGGCCCTTAATTATGTTCAAAGGACATGTTGGTGATGTGTATTAGCACGCATAGCTATAGCGAATATTGTCAGATCTCTGTGTCAGTCTGTTCACTGGTAGGATGTGTAGTATTGTGGTCAATAGGTGTATAGGGCGTCGCGGGTTTATGGTAAGTTATTGGAAACACACACACACACACACAACACACACACACACACACACACACACACACACCACACACACCACACACACTATTAGAGATGAAAGTATTTTATTGATTCATTACCCTCACCATAGACAGTGTGAGGATGCATGGCCATTGTGTTGGTCTGGTGGTATGTGTTGTCGTGTGCTCGATCAGTCAAACTGTGTCTGTGTGTCTATGTGTCGCATAGCGTCATCTGCGTACGTGTGTCGGATGAGACGATAGGCTCTGTGTGTTGCTAGCCTGTTCGTGTGTGCATGTGCGACTACCATGAATTGTGTCTATGTTGTGGTGTTGTAGTATCGGTGTAGTTGTCATGATGTAGTGTTCATGTGGTCGCTCGCTCTAGTTAATGTGTGTGTTATGTGCTTGTGTGGTTGTAGTATGGCTGTGTGCTGTGTCATGTGTGTTAGTGTGGTCATTATTGATGATAGAATAACTAGTGTTGGTGCGATGCTCGTGTCTATGGAATCTCTGTGAGATGTAGACGTGTGTGTGTAGTGTCAGATATCGATGTGTGTTATGTAAAAGTGAGTATGTGAGTTAGTACTGCATGTGTGCAACAAATTTGCTCTGTTGTAGTGTTATGTGAGATGTGAGTGTAGACTCGATGTTGTGGTGATATGTGTGTGGTATATGGCAAGTGTAAGTATAGTGACATCGCTCTATTGTTAGTACACATAATGCATTATGAAAACCCCACATCCTGACGAATAGATGTAGAATGTAGGTATGTGTAAGTGCAACGTCGGTGTGAGTTATGGTGTGTGGTGATGATGTAAAGCTGTGGTGTGGTCTACTACGCTGAGATGAAGATGTGAGTATGTATATGTGTAGTGCTGATCATTCATGGTGTTTCTTATTGTCAGGTGTGTGCTGTAGCCCATTGTAGTCATGTTTGTGTGTGGTGTGTCTGTGTGTGTGTGTGTAACAACCTTGTGCTCCATGATGTGTAGACTGATTTTTGTATCTCTAAGTGTGAGTGAGTGTGTGTGTGTCATGGTGTGTGTCATGTGCTTGAGACAGAATGTGAATTAACCAAGATGTCCTTACAGCCCGAGTTAAAATTAACCAATCAGAACGCGCCGGTGTGTGTGGTGAACGCGGACTCAGTGCTCGTCCTCAAGTAAATTTTCCCGCGCGATGTATATTTTCTGTGTCGTGTGACGTGATTTAGGAACGTCACCGCGCTGGCGTGTAGCGAATTGAGAGCAGCCTTGTACCCTTCTGACTCTGAGGCCAAGGAGGGGAAGAGTACAGATTGAGGACAACTCCTGCACGGACCGTCTGTTGTTCCTTCGAACTGTACAACGACGTCAACGTTTCCTCACCGTTATACAACATCGGTCATTCCACGGAGCGGCCTTCAAACGAGAACACACAAAAGTACTTGTATACATACCTCTCTGTGGATCAGGTAATAACGTGTGTGTGTGAGTTGTTATGGTCTGTCTGTCTGTCTGAGTGTCCTGGTGTCAGTGTGTGTGTGTGTGTGTACTGTGAGTGTGTCTGTCTGTCTGAGTGTCCTGGTGTCCGTGTGAGTGTGTGTCGTCTGAGTGTCCTGGTGTCCGTGTGTGTGTGTGTGTGTCGTGTGAGTGAGTGTGTGTCTGTCTGAGTGTCCTGGTGTCCGTGTGTTGTGTCGTGTGAGTGAGTGTGTGTCTGTCTGTCTGAGTGTCCTGGTGTCCGTGTGTGTGTACGTGTGTGTGTGTCGTGTGAGTGAGTGTGTCTGTCTGTCTGAGTGTCCTGGTGTCCGTGTGTGTGTGTACGTGTGTGTGTGTGTGTGTGAGTGAGTGTGTGTCTGTCTGTCTGAGTGTCCTGTGTCCGTGTGTGTGTACGTGTGTGTGTGTCGTGTGAGTGAGTGTGTCTGTCTGTCTGAGTGTCCTGGTGTCCGTGTGTGTGTGTGTCTGTGTGTGTGTGTCGTGTGTGTGTGTGTGTGTCTGTCTGTCTGAGTGTCCTGGTGTCCGTGTGTGTGGTCGTGTGTGTCTGTCTGAGTGTCCTGGTGTCCGTGTGTGTGTCTGTCTGAGTGTCCTGGTGTCCGTGTGTGTGTCTGTCTGAGTGTCCTGGTGTCCGTGTGTGTGTGTGTGTCTGTGTGTGTGTGTCTGTCTGAGTGTCCTGGTGTCCGTGTGTGTGTTGTGTGTCTGTGTGTGTGTGTCTGTCTGAGTGTCCTGGTGTCCGTGTGTGTGTCGTGTGTGTGTCTGTCTGAGTGTCCTGGTGTCCGTGGTGTGTTCTCGTGTCGTCTCGGGATGTTGTCTGTCTGTCTCCTCTTCCATGTGTCTCCGTGGTATTTATCTGTTTAACCTGATTGTCCTTTTCTTGGTTCATGTAAATGTTTTATTTTCATTTTGTCTCCTCTAGATCTGCTTCATGGCATCACACGTCACCCTGGATGAACGAGAACTTAAGGTAATAAATATTTAAACTGCTTAAAACAAATTATTGTTATGATTGGGGTAACCTATTCTTATGAATTATATATTTTCATTACCCCATCCAAAATCATGATCCACATCCCAAGCTCAACTCCTTCCAAATTTCCAGTTTTTCCTTTCCTGAGAGTTTCCTTCTGTATCCATGTTGTCCACCATCATTTGTCCATGTCTCCCTTTGCTTTGTCCTTCAACCTCTCTTCCACCCCTTTCTCTTATTGTTGCGTCCTGATCCGTTCAGTGTTCTAGATCTTCCACTAGCGTTGACTCTGTAAACAAACAAGCTTCAATGAGCTAAGATCCTCGTCCTCTTAATGATGACGTCATAAAAACGAATATGACGTCATTGTGATGTATCAGGTTTGCGATAAATTATCTGTGCTAATGCCCGGCTTGATTCCCGCGAACAAAATTCAAACAGCTTGCCTAGTTTCGGAGATAATGGTATCGGCGATTTTCATTAGCGGCGATATTATGACGTCAACTTTTTTTTTCTAGGAGGAATTTTCAAAATCTGAGATGGTTACTGCCTGCGCGGGTATCTTTACATATATAACCCAAGTTTCAGGAAGTTTCGATGAAAACTGTGGCTGTGAAACAAAAAAGTCCACAAGAACAACAACGTGAGTAAGACAGAGATCCTCCACGAGGATCTAAAAAAGTTGTTGTTCTACCTTAAATTTATTACCTCCGCCACCGAAGGTGAAGGAGGTTATGTTTTCACTCCTCTCTGTCTGTCTGTTTGTTTGTTTGTGTGCAGGATATCTCAAAAAGTTGTGAACGGATTCGGATGAAACTTGGTGGACAGGTTGGGTGTGTCGCAAGGACGAATTGATTCGATTTTGGTGAAGATCCGAATCTGGATACGATAATTATTTAATTTTTGAAGTGATTCTTCACCATCGAGAGATTTGGCCAAAAAGGATGTACTGTTTAGCATGATATTACAAAAATGTATTTGGCCCGATATGTTCTCGTGAATCAGGCATTACGTGGCGGAGGTGTGCACTCTACTGAGTGCTCTTCTAGTTTTGAATGAGATAGTTATTTTTTGACTCCTGACATACCAAACAATCTATGTGATTTCAGTAAAATGAATTCTTCAGTGTGAAGTTTCATATTGTGAAAACTTTAACAGAATGGCTGTGTACATTCATTACCGGTACTTTTTTCTATCCATTAACTATTCGCTCGAATGTTTAACCCACAATGTGGTTTTCTCAAGGCAAAGTTGTGGCCGATGCACTGCTTTGAAACTCGGATAGCAGTTTGGGTGTTTACCTGATCTAAGTGATTCGTTTTCATGAACACCTCTTCCATATCGGCACGTTCACGCCTACAGACCAATCATGGTAGGCCCAATGCTATCGGCCATTCGTCGCACTCCAGTTCCTTAACTTCGGCAACACTCTTGGTCACTCTTCTCCCCACTCTTTCTATCACAGCTATATCCTTTTTCAAAAGTGGTGACAATACTACTATATTGTACAGTGGTACCAACATCGATTTGTCCACAGATGTGAAAGTTCTTTCCATAAGACCGAGTTGTTGGTTGACCTGGCTAATAGGATGGCCGAGAGGTATGCAAACTCACTTCTCAGCTGTCTAGCCTGGGCTCGAATCTCGACCTATCTATAAACTGCCATCTTGGTGTTTCACAGGCAAGGTGATTCATCAATGTGTGTGCCGTCTCTCGGATGGGCGTTCAACTGGGCGTCCCGTCTGCTATCATTTGTTGGTGGACCTTAAAGACCCCATGGTGTCCTTCACAAAGATTAGGTGAGCTATCGCCAGCACTATTAACAAATTCCTGCCCCGAGCTACAGAGGGCAGGTGTTGCATCAGCAGCACAGCTGCACCCTCAGCTAATGATGCTACCCCGCAGCCTTGTGCTGCATACAAAAGAAGAAGAACTTTGTTCAGCAATTTGTTCCCATCTGTTGTTCCATGTTCCACCTCAGTCTATGATCAAGGAACTACTTAATTTCAGTTGAATTATACATTTTTAACACTGGAGAACATAAATCGGAACATGAATTGGAGCATGAACCTGCAGTTTAGCAGTACTTTGGCTCTGAATTTAGCAAATTAGACAGTTTGTCCCAAGCACGATAAAACAATTGCTTCAGTCTGTCTGTCTGGCAGTCAATCAAAATCGAAAATCATTCCAACAGGAAACTTACTGTTTTTAGGGACACATCTGATAAAGGACACAAACAACAAGCACGGATAGCTAATGCAATGTGTTAAATATGGTGGTGTAAAAGACGTTTCATCAACGGTGGTAAACTTCTGTATAAATTTTTATTACTCCGGTCTTTCAAACCTTTGTTTGAATTATATATTTGAACACCGGAGAACACAAATTGCCTTGTTTGCAGTTCCAAAAGCTTTTAGTTTCACATAACTTTGGGCAACATTTCACATCGTCTCGACCAATCAAATTTGATGCACACTTTGAGGGTGGAGTGGGCAGAAGGTTCAGCTCTGGACCATTCCGTTTGATCCAGCGGCTTCAAATGGTTACCATCGCGCCTGCTATTCAAAGATCACAAACAAAGTTCATTGTGCTCGGAAGCGCAAAGCAAGAGTTGAAAAGATCCTTCCCATGTCTTTTTTCTCAAGACTGCGTCGGGTAAGGTGTTCTATAATCTCTGCATAGTTACCTTCGTCAACGAAGGTAAACAGAGGTTATGTTTTCACCACTGTCTCTGTCTATCTCTGTCTGTCTGTGAGCATGATATCTCAAACGGCTGTGATGGATTCAGACGAAACTTTGTGGACAGGTTGGATGTGTGACGAGGGCGAATTGTTTAGATCTTGGTGAAGATCTGGATTCGGATCCGGATATGAGAATTTTTTTTTTCCGGGATTCTTCACTATTGAGTGATAAGGCCAAAAACCATATGGAGCACAATATCTCAAAATGTTGTGGACGGATTATGACAAAACTTGGTGGATAATTTTGGGGTGTGATGAGAACAAGCCAATTAGATTTTGGTTAAGATCCGGATACAGATCCGGCCCATCAATGGGATCCCAAACGTAAACTGTTCAGCCTGGCAGAGGTATGTGCTCTTCCAAGTGCCGTTCTAGTTTTCCTTGATTGTGATTTTAACCAGTTGTTTGACTTTGGACCAAAGTTAATCCAGATACACATTCTTGCTTCTTTACTCTGTTACCAAGTTGTACAAGATCAACAACCTGTTGTAATCTGAGTTTCGTAACGTAATCCCCTGACATAAGGAAGGTATAATAAACGGTCAGCGGGCCACCTTAGGCTCTGCCTGTTTTTTTATCTCCAGTGCCTTATGGTTCATCGAGGAGCTGGTACACAGCTTGTATGCATTATCAGAATGTTGGAAGAAATCGGTTTACTTTTACTTTCATGACGTGCAAGGACATCAATAAACACCACAGCATTATGGGATTTGAAACTGTCATCCCATCATTCTGACTCATGTGCTCAGATGGGTACACCAAACATGACACTTTGCATGCCTTTTTTTTTATCTTGTAATCCAACCTCACTTGTACTGATGGATATGTTCTGCACAGGTCAAATCTTGGCTTCATGAGCTATTTGGAGATGTTCCTGTGCCTACCTGTGATCTTGACCTGCACATGATTGAGGTGTTGGAGGAGATGATGGAGCGGAACAGACAGCAGGATGAGGCTTGCCGCATCATGATCGAAGAGTACAAGCACAAGGCTCAAGAATATGATACTCGTGGTGTGTTGAGCAGTATTCTGTGTGCCTTCCATGGGGTCTCCACATATCAGCAGTGAAACTCACAACTTCTGACTGTCATAACTACGTGTAACTGAGGAAGTGAAGAAATTGGATTAATCCCATAAATATTCCAGGGTATTACCAGCTTTCTAGGCAAGTAAATACACTGTTGGTGGCCAGCACAGGAGTTTGGAATTTGACCAGGTTTTTGGTGACGACAGCGTAGTCTTTGTGAGAGACACCTGGGATCGAATGTCTATCAGCAGCAACCAATGCTCACAGATTGGTGGCACACTCAATGATGCAATGCCCTGCTTATGAAACATCATGACAACCTTTTTCTATTTGGGTCATTAATCAAACCCAGAATATGCAGCTCAATCGTGAATGTGTTACCTATGATCTCTCCTGTTAGCCCTAGGTAAAGAGAAGGAAAATAAAAATTTATACATCATCTTCATAAGGCTGTAAATGCATTTGGTGATTGTATTTTTATGCATATAACATGGTGTAGGGGTTGGCAGGATAGCCTAGAGGTATGCACACTTACCACTGAGCTGTCTGGCCTGGGTTTGTATTCTGACCCAGTTATAAACTGTTGTCCTGGTGTTTCTGCAAAGCGATATATCAATGTGTCCATTGTCCCTTTGACGGTAAACTGGACGTTCCATCTGCCAGCATGATTTGGTGGACGTTAAGTATCCCACTTTGTCCTTCGCGAAGAGTGGACGAGCTATCGCCGGCACCATGGACAAATCACAAATTCCTGCTCTAACCTACAGGGGGCACTGCATCACTCCTAGCAGTCACACTCCTAGCAAAAATGATGGCAAACCAGACCCACATTTTGCATACCAAAGAAGAAGAAGAAGAAGAAGAAAAAGTGGAACTTGGTGGGAATTTATTTCTATATTTCTATAATGTACAGATGTCAAGGCTCATGGAAGAGCAGGGCAACAGGGCAAAGATTGAACAGACAAAGTTTGGTAAAGGGGAAACAGGAAGACAAGAATGCAGTCCAACATGGAGAGGTGTTTCATGTAAAAGGGGAAACTTGAAAGGAGGTCTCATTGGGTCTCAGTGAAAGCTCAGGTAGAAATGAGAGACCACATGGTCATTGTGTGCAGCAGACTTGAAGTCTTTGAAGGAAGAGTATGATACATCTGACTCAAGGTGATTGTTCCACAAGCAGGATAAGTGTGTGATGAATGGAGGTGAGTGTTAATCTTAGTCATGGGGAGGCAAACAAGGTAAGGGTTTCTGGTGGAAAGCATATGATTGACCTGGAGGGGCAATGGTTGACCAGAGAGATGAGATGGTTTGAGGAGCAAGACCATAATATATCCACTTGGAGACTGTGAAACCACTGACCATTATTCATTGAGTGAGAAGCAGACCTGTCACAAGCTGTCAGAGAGACTGTGCCTAAAATCCCATGACCTCGAGGAGGGCAAGATAAAAAGCAGTGACACGAAGGCACAGGGTGTGGAAGGCACATTCCATATCTTGAATTTGAGACTAAATTGTTGTTTTATGGAATAGATATTTGTTTCAGTGATCACACGTTTTTAACCTTCAAAGGAAGTGTTTTAATGAGTAATCTCTTTTTCAGTTTGGAAGATCCACACTTGCAACCTCTAGCTTAGTGGCAGAGACATTGGCAAATAATGAACAAATCAACATTGCATATGTTGTTTGTTTGAATGTGCAGTCACATCATAAATCATGTGCTCAGATTAAAGTGGCAACTGCAAAGAGTACAAAACCTTTTTGCTTGATTCCTTTTAAATATAATCAAATCGTGTGATCATGATGCAGTCATTTCATCCAGCTGTTGGTGGTCATCATAATAAGTGGACAATTACCAAATCAAACTTTCATTATGGCTTGCACATGGACATGGAGTGTTATCTGGCAAGCTTCGTTTATTCCATAAGAAACAGCTCCATGATTTGTTGACACCATTGTTGGTGTTTCACTACCATGATGTTCCAGATGTCTTTTTTGTGAGTTCAGTTTATCCCGTTTTTGGTTTATTGGCTTTTAATTTCCTGTTTCTATGTTTGACAGCTCAGCAGCTGCAAAAGCTTCTTTCTGACTCTGTGGGATTCTCTGCAATATCCTCAAAAAGCCTCCAAGCTCTTGTCAACTCTGCTCTGGTGCTCGATCTCCAGGACACCAAGGATTCCAGGTAACTGGGAAGATTCCAGGTAACCCACACTCTGGCATGTGTGTGTGTCACTTTTGAGTCATTCTGAGGAGAAAGGTGCTACACATAGGAGAAGGAAGTTGCTGCTGGTGGGGGAAGGCAATGGCATTTGAGGATAAGGGGAAAAAAAAATCCAAGCTATAATCAAATGATACATTGAGTGAATGGGGTATGTATGTAAAGATAAATAAACGAATTAATTTAGTGAATGGGTTGTGGATATATTACAGCCATGTTTGATCAAATTGACAGCCCCTAATATTTGCTTCCTTGAATTAGTTTGATTGGTTCTCTGTGCCATGTTTTTACTATTGAGAAGTTGTTTGTGTAATGCACAATGATTGTAGAGGGAGGGAAACCTCATTGCTCTTGCCCAATACTTTCAAATATGCAGATTGTTATTTTTTGGGGTAACTTAACCTTGGTTTTTTTTGTTGTTGTTTTACAGTTTCATGTTGGCAATGAATGAACATACAAATCGTATAGAGCGTGCACGTGCAGCGTTAAACGAGAATAAGAAGCAGGTGCAACATCTGTTGCACTTGGTGTCTGCCACACGCTCTCGGGAACAGCAGCTGGCTCGGTGAGTACGTCTGTCGCTGATGGTTTCCGTATATATTGGCTGCTCTTAGAGCACCCTTATTCTGGACATTTCCATCTGTCTGTCTGTCCGCGAAACTTTGGTCAAGCCTAGGGGCTAAACCACTCAACCGATTCCAATGAAATTTGGTAGGTAGGACCAATATTTCTGGGAATCGTGTGCTTTCGAATATGGGACCCCGGGCCCTAGCAACGGCATAGCAACGGCCCTTTAAAGTGGTCAAAAAATCGAAAAAATAAAAATCGAAAAATCGAAGCTTGGAGTTCTGTGCGCAATCTATCTAGCTCCCTTCATGCCAATTTGCAGCCCTAACGAAAAATATTTGTAGGAGGAGATAGGTTTTGGGCGAGTACATGTCGAACATTTCAGAAACGGTTAATTGCGAATATCTCGAAGAGAAAGAGTCTGATTTTGATGAAACTTGGGTGAAATGTGTACAATGTGGCTACCATGTACACAAAAATGAATGGTTGCTATGCACACCTCCGTTGCTTAGCAACAGCTAAAATACTTTATTGTACATCGTACACTTATTGTGGACTGTACAAATAAATCAATACCTCCGAGGGACCTGGTTTTTTTGTGCCCAAGGAGAATGTCTTACAGCATCATATAAAAAAATAAAATCTTTAGCGAATAGATAAATGGAATTACCAGGGCTGCCATTTGTTAGAGTCTCTTTGGAAACATGCCTGAAATTTCACAAGGCGGGTTTCTGGGCGCAAACTAAGAGGGCTGTGATAATCATATTTATTGTGCTAAATTGATTGATAGCATGTACATGAATATCGGCTAGTCGCGTCGGCCAGCTTTCCATCTAGAGCGAGCAGCCATGTCGCCTACCGGGTTGTCTGAATTATTTGTTACTTTGTCTTGCTTGTTTTTATACACAATGCAAGTGTGCTGATAACCCACAACTCTGTGCCAAAATACAGCTCAAAAGCAATCGGCTGCTGGCAATGATCAGCACGATGAAGGGTTTTTATCTTTGAGCAGTTTTGATTTGTGATCAACGATATCTTTCATTTATGAAATTAATCTTTCTCTCCTCCCCCACTTCTCATTCATTCAGCATAGCTCAAGCTCTTCTTATTCTTATTCTTCTTCATTTTACAGCGATTTAAGGATTGTTGAGCAGGAGATGAAGCTGCACAAAGGGCAGCTGGAGAAGGAGCAAAAACAAACCGAGTTTCTCAATTGTAAAACCTCAAACTACAAGGAACAGATCACAGCTGCGAAGGTAATGTTGATTTGGCTTCGTATAGAATTATGATTTAATAAAAAATATTGGTAAGGACATGTACCATTTATTTTGTATTCTGTGACTTATTGTGCGCTCAATACATTTTTTTTTTTTTGTAGACAATGTCGAGGCTCGGATATGAGCTAACACACAGAACGTATAACAAGGGAGCAGGCGATGAAGGGCGGAAGAGGGAAGCCCAAAACGGTGGGGAACAGAGACATCAGGAGATCTGTGGAAGGGAGAGGGATGAGGTGGGGTACATGGGGTAAACAAGATGGACACTGCAGGGAATTTCAAGGAGGTGGGTTTGGGGTGGATTAATGGGGCGAGAATAGATCGTGTTTTTGAATGGGGGAAGATAAGAGATGGTGGTGAACAGCTGTGTTGAAGATCTGGAGGGTAGAGTGGGATTGAAGAGAGTGTCGGAGTTTGTTCCAGAGGCGGGAAAAAGTAGAAAGACAAAGTGAAGGTGAGCAGTGATTCTTCATTTTGGTAGTTTCACCAAATGGGGGTTGGTTGCTGGTTGACCTTGAGTGCTCAGTGGAAATATATTGGGGGGGGGGGGGCAGATCACAGATGGAGTGGGGGGGGAGGCGTGAGGAAAGGAGATGATGGAAGACAGAAGACCACCGACCTGCCTGTGGTGAGAGAGTGAGGGGCCCAAAGACTCAGCTTCATCGCGGGAGATACCAATGATCCTAAATGCCGGTTTCCACAGCGTGAAGCTGAGAAAGGTGAGAGGCGGGAGCAACAGCCCATAGGGGATGGCAGTACTTCATCAGGCTGCGGATGAAAGCTTTGTATGTGGTCTGGAGCTCAGGTGTGCCAAGGAAGGATTTTGCATGGCGGAGGATGCCCAGTCGGCATCTGGCTTTGGAGGCCAGCTTGGAGATGTGGCTTTCCCAGGAAAGATCATGACAGATAGTGAGACACAAAAGCTTGAATGAAAGAATTTCTTCAGGAGGATTGTTGAGAAAGTGGATAGAGGGGTTTCCAGAGGGTTCGTTCGGAGAGACAAAACGAGACACTGTTCCAAGTGTTGGACCAACTTGTGATTTTGTCCAGATCTGCAGAAAGTGAAGAGGCTGCTGCTTGCCAAACTGAGGGATAACAGATGGTACAGCAGAAGGTGGAGTCACCAGCAAAGATATAAAGAGGATTTTCCAGAGAGTCAGAGAGATCACTGATTAAAACCAGAAAAAGAACAGGGCCTAGAACACTACTTTGAGGAACTCCATCCTGGACAGGAAGAGAGAATGAGAGAATTCCATTAAATGCCACATGTTGACTGCGACAGGAGTAAGTCTGAAAGCCACGATTGGAGATTGCCTTGGATACCACAGGAAAATAGTTTGGTGAGCAGGGCAAGGTGCCAGACCATATCGAAAGCACGCGATACTGTATGTCGAGGGAGATGGCTCTGATCTCATGTCTGGCATTGAGGACCTCCATCTATTGTTGGGAAAGCAAAAGCAGAATGTCCAGGGTAGAGTGACCTGGTCTGAATGCAAATTGATGATCGAAAATCAAGCCATTGGAGAAGAGGAAGGATTTGATGTCAGAAACGATGATGGATTGCATGACCTTGCTGATGATTGGCAGAACGCTGATTGGTCTGCAGTTGCAGGGATCTTTTTTTGCACTTTTTTATGCAGAGCGGTTATGTTTGCTGATTACCAAGCAGATGGCAGATGACCTTGAGTAAATGAGAGGGTGAGCAAGAGCAGCAGATCAGGTCTTTCGGACACGCGGGTTGATGCCGTCTGGACCGGTTGCAGAATCTGAGTCGAGGTTTGACAGCAAGCTCTCCACCTTGTCAGGAGAAAAAGACAGTGTCCAGGGACAGCTGGGTGCAACTGGGTAAAGTTGGTACAGAAAGCGATGGGTTTGGGACACGATTTAGAAGCGAACACAGAGTTTTAGCCATTCAGCCTTTTCACGTGCAGTGTCAGCTGTGCAGCTATTTGAGGTAATGTAAGGGATGGAGGGGGAGCATACATCAGAAACAGACTTAACTAGAGGTCACCAGGATTTGAAGGAGTGAGACAGGTTTGAGAGTTCAGACTTGAGATTAGAAAGATGTTGTTTCCTGGCTCTCCTGAGGGAAGATGCACTCTTGTTCCGAGCTTTGTGGAAGGAATTAAGATTGCCTTCAGTAGTATTTGCCTTCCATGAGGCGAAGGCAAGTTGTTTTAGGGCAACTGCCTCGCCACAAACTTCAGTGTACAGTCGTCCCTCGCTATATCGCAGTTCACCTCTCGCGCCCCCGGTTCATCGCGGGTTTTCCCTTGGAACCTAACTAATTTTTTTCTGCGGATTCCCCCAGTATATCGCGATAATAATATGTAAAATATAAATTAGTTAAGCAATAAATTATAACGCGTGGTGCTCGACCTGTCACACAACGCACGAAAGCGAGGTATGTACAGAAGGTTAAGGTGCTAGATATGCTTCGGGAAGGAAAGAGGTTGCCCGCGGTTGGACGAGCACTGCCAAACGACCAGACCAGACAAGTCGATCTCCGGCACCTCAAACCCGATCACTGCCAAGCCGACCAGACCAGACGAGTCGATCGTCTCCGGCACCTCGAACGGATCACTGCCAAGCCGATCAGACCAGACCAGACGAGTCGATCTCCGGCACCTCAAACCCGATCACTGCCAAGCCGACCAGACCAGAGGACTCGATCTCCGGTACCTCAAACCCGATCACTGCCAAGCCGACCAGACCAGACGAGTCTATGTTTTGGGGAGGCATCCATTCATCGCGGATTTTCACTTATCGCGGGGTGATTTGGAACGTAACCCCCGCGATAAACGGGGGATGACTGTACCATGGGTGGGAGGAAGGATAGGACAACTGAAGACGAGAGGGGATAAATCTGTGCATGAGAGAGAGCAAATTTCTTTGAAAAAATCCCCAGGATGAGTTGATGTTGGAGAGAGTAGAAATCGGAGACCAGTTTAGACATTTGATGGCTGCTTGAAGTCACTACCAGTCAGCCTGACAGAAATGTCAGACACGACGGCACTGATGTAGTTCTCTAATAACAGCCACAGGGATGTCTACTTTGACAAGAATATGGTCAGATGAACCGATTGGAGCAGAAAAAGAACAGTAGACATTTTCTGTGAAATTGGTCAAAATCGGATCCAGAAGAGATAGAGTAGCATTTGCTGAGAACTGACTTGGGAAGTTGACAGATTATGTCAGTTCGAATGAGTTGCAGAAATCCTTTGCTGAAGTGCCATGGCAGGTGTGAGAGGTACCCACACCCAGCTAGCTGGCATGATGGAATTTGAAGTCACCACATATGAGGAAGAGAGAGTTTGGATGAGTGGATAGAAGTTGGTCCATGTTTTTGGTGAGCGAGATGTAAATGGAGTCATCACTGTTTGCTGGACGGTACAACACAGATAAGCATGAGATGGGAGTGGAGGGGAAGCCGGAGCCAGAGGTATTCTTGGGGATGTGGAGGAGTGAGGGCAGTGTATGGAGAGTGAGGGATAGAGTTTTTGATAACGAGAGCATCTCCGCCACCAGGACGAGGCTCAGGTCTATAATACCGAGGGGGAGTGTAACCCGGAGAGAGAACTAAGGAGTCAGAGATGTCTTGAAGGGGATGTTTCTGTTAAACAGATAATGTCTGGGTTGTCAGTGGTAACCTGGATGGAGAGATCAGTCAGGTGAGAGCGAAGACCCTGGCTGTTTGAGGTCCACACTGAGTAAGAGGGAGAGGAGGAGGCTTTGGGTGTAGGGGAGGAGAGGGAGGGTAGGACAAGTGAGGAGAGGGGGAGGTAGGGAGAGTTGTTGACAGTGAGTAGATTTCAGGAGAGCTAGGGGAGAGGGTCGGATGGGAGGACAAAGGGCTAGGTGGTGAAGGGATGAGTCGCAGTGAGGAGTAATATGATAGGGGGCAAAGGGAAGTAAGAAATTGAAGGAGGTGGGGAATGAGTTGGAAGATAGAGGTGTGGGAAGGAGGCAGCTGTGTGGATATGGGTGTGGCAGCTTTGAGAAGGGGAGAGAGGGGGGGGGAGATTGATGTGGAGGGCGGGGGGGGGTTGGAGAATTGAGGGAGAATGGTAGAGGGAAGTGAGAAAAGTTTGCTTTGAAGAGTGAGGAGGTGGTTGATGTGAAGTAAGCTTTGAAGGAGAGGGGAACAATGAGAGCAGGCATGGCATAAGGGAGAGGTGGGGAGAGGGGAAGGATGAATTGTACGGTGACGAAGAGAGCGAGCAGGGGAGGCACAATATTTGAGAGTTTGGAAGAGGGGAGGCAGCTTTGAGGAGTGATGGGGGAGATTAGAAAGGGAGGGGTGGGGGGGGAGAAGGGAGAGAATTGAGGAAAAAGGTGAGGGGAAGCTTGGGGAGGAAAGAGAGTGATGTTTGCCTTGAAGAGGAGAGGTGGCTGAATTGTGATGGAGGATGAGAGGGAAGCTTTGAGAGGGAGTGGAGACGATTAGAGCAGGTGTGTCATGGGGGGAGAGGGGTTGGGAGAGGGGAGGATGAGACTTGGAGAGGTATGGAAAGCAGTGGGAGGAACAAGATTTGGGGGTGGAAAGAGGGGGAGGTGGATGAGAGGAAAGAGAAAGCATGTTTGAGATATTGAAGAGTATGCTGAATGAAAGTGAGACATTTGTTAGGTTGGAACGGAGACCACGGATGTTTGAAAACCATAAAGTTTGGGATACCAGAAGGGAAGCTGTTATGAAAGCAGAGGGCAATAGAGATGAGCGAAAAGAGGAGGTAGAGTTAGGGCAAGATGGGAGGAGTAAGGAGGAGGTATGACGGGGGGGGGGGGGGAGTTTGGAGGAGGTAGATTTAAGGAGATGGGTTGCATATGCACTGAAGTTGGAAAAAAAAAACGATTGGAGGACGAAAAGAATTGCAAAATGGGTTTTAAAGTATTTGTAGGCCAGAGATTCATTTCAATACATTGCAGGATGGATGTCGTTCAGAAGAATTGAGAGAATTAAGGAAGGAAGTGTTGTAACAGATCAAATTTTTTTGACACTATACTAGTACAGGCAAAATGTCGGATGACCTCCACAAATTGCAACAAAAGCAAACTCAACAGATTTTGATTCCTGGATATGTCTCAGTGACAGAAAAAAGTCCTAAGGGATCTCCGGGGGGAAGTCTGAAATCATAGAAATCCAATATGGCCGCCACCACCGGCTTCGGGGAAAATGAGAAAATTGTAAAGATTGATATTTTAATATGTAAATATATGTTTTTCTGCATTCTAATTGTTTCTAGTTATGGTCAGTATATTGATATACAAGAATAATTATAAAAAAGTGAAATGTATTGAGGGTAAAATAAAAATTAGAGCTTTTTTTGTCCAAAAATGTCAATTTTTTGTCCCGAAAAATTTTTTTTTACCTGATACTGATTTTGGCTCCTGGACAAAAAAAAAAAAGAACCGTTGAAGACACAAGATGAAATCAAGTCTATGGCAATACAATATAATTATGTAAATCATTGAACATGACAAAATTCACCATTCCACTCGGGGTAATCACATCTGCCTGACGAAGGTTTCGAAATGAAAATGAAAATTCGCATTAACTCAAGAACTACATCCATTATAAACTTACTGTACATGTTGAGAAAAATCAAGCATATTAAAGTTAGAACTCGACAATGTCGTCATCATCCTCATCATTGTCACATGGAGTGTTGTGCAGCCAGAGCCCCTGCAGTTTCCACAAGGCTGGAGTGCACTCAATGTTGTGCTTCTTGCATGTGCATCTCATGGTGCTTCATTCAGCCTGGCAATTGCACCTAATGACACGTAACATATTTTCAGGAGCTGAGCTATTGATGTCTGAAGTGGCACAAAACCCTCGTCACACTTCTGCCAACCCAGTCTGTCGGAAGAAGTTCATCTGCACATCCCTTCCATTCTTGGACTTGCAAATACACGCGCCAGCTGTGATACATTGCTGCTTCTGATGTTGGTGGTAACGTCTGTGGTTGCACGTGAGAGGAGCTCGAAGCCACCTTGTCCCAGTACCGCTGATACCGGAGGGTGTCTAGGGTGTCAGTTGACTTTCCGTTGTAGTTATCACCAAAGTTTTTTCTCCTGCTTCTGCCACATCACATACGGAAGCTGGATATGTATCAAAAACCTTGGCCTGCTCACGGAATGTGTTGTTTGCTTTGAACTTTTTGAGGGAAGCTCCCTTTCCAATCCATGAAGACGAGATGTCGTGTCGCACCCAAGAACTGCATGTAGAAACAGTATGTGCTTGCATATATCTGTACCAATCATTTTCTTTGTAGCCTTGATGTTCCAGATGCGAGGCTTCTTCGTGTTCTTCTTTGGCGCGGGACAAAAGAAGAGGTCATGGGATTCTAAGTTTGCATGGTAGCATAGGAGTGAGGAGGTCTGTGTCATCACCAACTAACACAGTGTTGGTGACAGTAGCACGACTGCACGGCCTTCAGTACAATCAGGAGATCAGCATCCCCTGAGGCATGGTGTGTCTCACAGTTCTTCTTCTGAAGCTCTTCACTCAAATAAAAATGAATCACTGTTTATTCTGCCTTTGGCAAAGAACTGTTCCTTCTTCATTGTGAGAGCACTGTCAGCTGTAAATGTCACAGTAGTGCCAGCATTCCCTTTAGACCGTCTCTGGTGTGTCATGTCCTTTGTGTGTACTCTCAACATCAAACACGACTATGGCATCTCCGTACTTCTTCGTTACACATCAGTGTACTGGTGGCATATGTCTCTGTATGTAGATCCAGGAGACTATGGAATGCGTTGAACAAGTGCCCCGCCATCCAAACATACTGTTGCCCATCATTGGGGATATCGCTGCGACATCGGATCCAAGAAGATCCCAGATGGCATCAGCAAGACTGGCTTGTGTGCTTCTCGGAGCTGAGAGAGGAATCAAGAGGGCTGGTGGATAGCTGCACAGTTCATATTTTAAGGGCGACTCCAGTTCTTCTGCTGTCTGTGCAACAGTGATCAGTCTCTTGGAAGAGGAGTTGTGGGTCAACCTGGACTTGCTCTCCATCAATCTTGACAGTGACTTCATGCCGAGGGTGACAACTTGGTCTTTCCTCTTAAATGTGTACTCGGCAGGTGCTTTTCCATCCATAGATTTTCAATATTTGGCTCCATCAGCATGTTCTGTATCGACGTTGACGGGGGGTGTGCATGACTCCAGTGCAATGTTCCTCAGACGTGGATCACTACTGAACGGATTCCGTTCCTGTAAATACTGAAGAGCTGATAGGTGTGTCTTCCAGTCACGAGATTGTCTTGCCTTGGTCATGTCCTTCTTCTGCTCTCCAGTGTTTTAGTTCACACCTGTGAGCTCCTGCATTGCCTGGTTTATTTCTGCACAGGTAGGCATTGATAGTAGCCATACCAGCCGTTGTTGCTCTGTCATTCCTCGCCCTCGTGTGAGCCCGCTGGTCTTCAAACTTCTCATCAGAACTTGTTCGATGATCAGGTCAGCTGAAAGACCTGCCCACAGGTGATCACTTCGTCGAACCACATGGAACCCCTCATCAAACGTTGTTGGACATTGGGATGTTGAGTTTTGAGTTGGACATCTGCTGCAGATACACCCTCGCAGATTTGGCATACAGGTTTGTGGCCCGAGGCTGCCAGGTAAGGCAGCATTTCCTGGATGGCCTGTAGATGTAGTGCCCAGTTCCCAGTGCGCTCTGCGCCGGATGTATTTTGCGTAGAATGTCAAGCATGTCCATATACTGAACCCAGAGCGCTGAAGTTCTAGAAGATATCTTTGCAGACTCGGCATGCTTCTGAGGTGGTCTTTGATTCGTTTCAAGATTTCAGACTTGCATACTTCTTCCACAGACAGTGTCCCAGCCATCAGCTTCTCATGAGGGTACAAGCTTCGTTGAAGTCTGGATTATTGCTTAATCTGTATGCTGTCATGCAGTTGCCTTGCAGCTGCTTCGGCTAAGTCCGGATCTTCATTCCCATTGCCGTCTGATGTTTTCAGGTAGGCATGGTAGAGGCGCATTGAGCACATTTGTCAACAGCAAGGCATTGAGGGCTGCATCAACAATTAGGTGTGGCGGGACTGCGTGGGCATTGGCCTTGCCACTAAACATATGAATCACTGCATTGGGGGCATATATCAACTCCATCAGTTCTGAAGCCCGGATGACACCATCAGGTGTTCAATACATCCGAGGAAACTCATCTCTGCGTGGAGCCGCCCAAGCGTTGGACAATCCCTTTCAGATCACTTCCATAGGCTCCGAGTTGATGATCATGAGGGCCTTTCACCAGAGGGTTGATCAAAGGTAATTACTGGAGTGACACTGTTGCGTCGTACATGTTCACTGACCAACATCAGGGTCGAGTATATGCATGTGCTGTCAATATTGCATGTGCTAACAAATTAATATTGTGTGTTAATTCTTTCACCAGAGGATAGTACTAATGTCCCTGTATCTGGAAATATATAGTATGTATTGCTGGGGATACATATGTTCTTGTATGAACAAATTTTCTCAAGTCAAATATTTTTTAGGGAAAAAATATTGACATTTTTGGACAAAAAGCTATAATTTTTTTTTTTACCCTCAATACATTTCACTTTTTTTATAATTATTCTTGTATACAATTACTGACCATAACTAGAAACAATTAGAATGCAGAAACAATATATTTACATATTAAAATATCAATCTTTACAATTTTCTCATTTTCCCCGAAGCGCGGTGGCGGCCATATTGGATTTCCATGATTTCAGGACTTTTCCCCCGGAGGATCCCTTAGGACTTTTTTTCTGTCACTGAGGACATATCAGGAATCAAAATCTGTTGAGTTTGCTTTGTTTGCAATTTTGGGAGGTTGACCAAATATTTCTGCTAAAATGCCCTGTACTACACAGGATGATGAAGGAAAGGTCGAAAATAACTAGTTTTTGAGAAGAGAGAGAAGAAGAAGAAGCACAGCAGAGAGAGGAAGTCAATACATTTTAAGAGACTGTTATTTTTTTTTTCTTTGAAGATTAGGGAAGAGGGAGTAGAGTAAAGGAAGAGTTTGAATAAAAAAATGTCGTGAAGGTGAGTGGTGAATACCTTTACAATCAATGTGGGATTGGAAATGTGGAAGGTAAAGAAGGAAAACGAAGAGTCCGTAGAGGAAGTCACGTGGTTACGGGAGGGAAAGGTGAGAAGGGAAAAGATTCTTTATTATTATTATTTAAAAAAATATTTTAAGACATGAAACAAAGGGTATAGTTGGGAGAAATTAAGAGAGTGATGGAGGGATAGAAGGAAACAAAAAACTGAAGGTGATGAGGAGAAAATACAATAAACACGATCGTGCACACAGATGGGACGAGTCAGACGACGTCCCGGACGACGGGTAGGCCTCAAGGAAACCCAATATGAAAAGACGACAAATACTCACCAATTAGTACAAGTTTTAGCGCAAGACCGAACTAGAAACACACCGTAAACACAGAGATAACAAAATAACAGTAGAATCGCAACAAAAACGACCAGAAAACTTATCTTTGAGAAAGTCGGCAGAGACCCTGACGAGGAACCGCCACCATCGCTCAAGAACCGGAACCGGAAGTCAAATCGTAGATTATGTGTACTGTATTTTGTATGTCTAACCATGTAATGTGAGTGGTCCTGCTCATTTTATTGAAATGTTTCTGATTCAGGAGCAGCTCACCAGCAGGAACATGGACCCCTCACTTTTCCATGAGTCTCTCTTGACACTTTTACAGGTGATGTCTATACCACTTTGAAAGATATTTAAAAAAAAATTTGTATCTTTAGGTGGAGCGATTACTTAGATTGTAGCACTTAGATTGTAGAATCAAAGGTGGATCTATTATTGTGCTCTTCAATTGTCATAAAGTACATAATGTTCTGGATGCACTGATTTTCGTAAATGATTTGTCCAGTGTGATGCACATTGACTTCCTCACTTACGACCTGGCACATACTGCTTGCTCAGCCCCCGATGAAGCTACCGGCTTCCTTGTAACCAAAATCTCACAATGAGTCAGTCCCTTTATGGTAAACCACACTAAAATTCACATTTTTATCATATGACAGCTTATGCTGAATTGCATGACAATTCACAATCAAATGTACATATGGAAAGTTGTGGAACCCCCCAAAAACATAAATAACTAGTGGTGCCAGGCACAACAAATCCCGCCCATTATGGGTAGTTATGGGTAGGATTATAAGTGACAAATAGAATAAGGTTCACTATAAGCTTAGTTTGAAGTAAATCAGATCAGGTTTCTTGATTCGAGGTTCAGTGATGAGCGAAAAAACGATTTTGATCTTTTCGTGTCCTTGACCTTGACCTTTGATCACATTGGACCCAAAAGTATAATGGGGTCGTCCAAGGTTCATTGCCCACCTGTGGAGTTAAATTTGATAGTGTTTGCTAAAGCCGTTTTGCCGTAAAGTTGCTAACAGACAGACAAACAAACAAACAGCCAAATGAAAAATCGTGCTTAGGCCTAAGTCACATTTGGCACGGCGGCAGTAGGGTCTACAAAATCTACGGCCACTAGCAATTATAGGGCGGACGCAGTATTTCCACGGTCACACAAATGTAGCAGTCACATATGTTTTTATTTTTCGGGTAGCGCACGGGGTATTTATAAATTGTGGAGACGAAAACGTGGGGGTGCCGTACAGTCTCTTGATTGATGTTGCAGGTGCCTTAGGGCGTTCCTGCGGCGGCCATAGAATGTTTCAAGGCAGAACGCAAGGTGCCCGCAGGAGGACCGCAGGGGGGCCCTAAGGCGAACGTGCGGCCAGACGGACGGTAACGAAGGTGTTTTTTTTGTTTTTTTTTTTTACCAGTTCTTTTGTTTCGGCTTGTCGAATTGCTACGGCGAACGAGAAATGAAAAAGTTAAAACTCCGCGCTATAATTCCATGGCGACCTACGGCCTGTAAATATAAGCCAATAACGGCATAGGGCACCCTGAGGCCACACTCAGAAAACTCTGCGGCGCCGACATTTCTGTCAATTCAGAGGGCGTTACGGCCGCCATATCCTCGCCGTAGAGCAAATGTGACTTAGGCCTAGCACGACACTTGGCGAATTAGTTGACCTTTCACGTGTGGTGGTCCAAAGCTGTAAATGTCATGGAATGTGTGTGTTTATTATCGTTCGTAACGTACATTAATAAAATGACGTTAAATCACGCAATAGACTAAAAACTTTGACGTCATACGCTTTGCGAAAACTGTGCCATAATTTGTACTAACATGCATTTTAAACATTTAGATATTCCAATTGAAGTTTGTTTTGGCTCACAGAAATCGCTATGACTTCCGGTCACTGAGTTATGTCCAAAATGTGTTTTCACGTTTGTGTGACGTCAGATCGTGACGTTTAGTCCGATTAAGACGGGTTTGGACGCGGACCGTCTCAGGATGGAATGCCTATCAGGTGTAAAAATTAAGAACGACTGGTCCAGCCGTTTAGGCTGTAGACGACCGGATAAAACCAAACAACACGGAACAGACCAAATACTTGACAAAATCGATAGATTCCACAAGTAACAAACCGGAGGATATTACAATACCCACTACCTCCCTCCGGGGGAGATAACAAGTAAAAGAGCAATCGGAGATTGCAGACCGTCGCCAGGACTTGTTTTGCGTGGTGCTTGTGTACTGGTGTGTTGCATAATTAATAAGACCTAACTAGAAATGCCACTTGATAACTGTTGGTCATGATGACCGGGTACCAAGACGTCCCGCTTTGATGGGATACTTGACGCTGACCCATGATGTTTATTATTATTCAATTCAATTTAGAATGGGATTAAAATAAATTAAATTCAAATCAA
>CM068962.1:53272661-53285829 GCA_035128595.1 Eptatretus atami
TGGCCCTGCCCGCACTCCGCTGGACTCCACCCTTGCCTTCAACGGCGATCCGGCTGGCGACTCCTCTCCGGCGCCTCCGTCGACCAAGGAGAGAGTCCTAGCAGAGGGACTCTCTTTCCCCTTGCTGACAGACTCCTCTGCACTCCCAGACTGCAGACGATTGCAGCTCGCCTCCGCTCCCAGACTTCCACTCAACTCCACGGCGAACCAGACCGACCTCTGGCGTTTCCTGTGTCTTTATCGCCCCGGCGCTTCGCCCCTCCTTCGGTGCGTGCGGGGGTAGGGGGGGGACATTCGGTTTGGGGGGGGGGGGTTCGGCTGGCTCTTGGCCGATTTACTTACACTACTCTTGGCTGACTATGTTTGTTTCTATCAGCGTCTATTATTGCGCGCAGGGCAAAGTCAACATTGGAGATCTGCCCTGGGTAGGATTGTTATGGTCTCGTCGCAACTGAGATTTGTCTGATTATATTTCGAAGGTTTTTGTGATGGTGTGACTATTAGGGGCGAGATGACGTATGGCATCTTTTTGATTGAATGTTAATAATCGATATACTATAGGTGTGAGAGGTAGCGAGCGTTAGTGAGCGGGCCAATGGAGTGAGAGGCTACATTGTCTCGAGATCATGAGGTTGTATACTAGTCTGTTGGCGAAGAGTGTGAACGTGGTGTGTACTGCGACAGTCGTGGGGTTGATGGAACAGGTGTTCGCGCTTCATGAACGGTGTGTATGTGATATAATGTAAGTTGGGTGGTATCTAGTCAAGATACAGATCTTGCAACTAAGTGGCTGACCATTAAAAAGAAATTCTTCAAGCAGAGATATAATGAGCACTTCTTCGCTCACTACCTTGATGTGTAAGCACAGCAGTTTGTGTCAAACTTGAAGATGGGAAATAAATAGTTGTATGCTAGACGTTCTCGGAGAAATTTAAAAAATTGACTGTGTGTAGTGTGTGTCCGTGTGTGTTGTCGGTGCTGTAAAAAGATTATGCTGAGTGGGTTATTTTTCTGCTTGACGATATCATGTTGGCCATGTATTTGATAAATCGGTCGTGTTTGCGCGTCTGATATAATTGCAAATTCATCTTACTACACTACGGGCCAGGAACGTTTCCGTTGTGTTATCAGAAATAGATTAAATTTTCTAAAGGCCGAAACGGGAATTGAGTCTTGTAGTCTTCTTGTTATGACGTGCGTCGAGGCGTTCAAGCCATAAAAGAATACGCGATAGTGGTTATTAACTATACTCCCTTGCGTGGCTGAAAGTAGTACACAGAGTATCTACGACGGCCGCGGACTACGTTGGCGAGCTCTGTTGAGGACTGGACCGGAGAAACTAACGATTTATCGCTTCCTTCGATTATGTGTATCATCTAGATACTACCTCTATCTGCCCTAGTAGTATTTCTGAATTTGGTTTTTTAAATTATGCAGTCCACAGTCATATGATCTTCCTCTCATTATTGAATTAATTGTCACTCGCTTTACTCTGTTTCTCTAGAATTGAATGAATATTTATGGAGTTTATATCAGACGCTAGGAGCGAACGTAAGGTCTAAATGATGTTGTCATTATAACGGAGTAGGAGGTTTGATGTTTAAAATGAGGCGGAAAGATTATGCTTCGAATATTGCTGGATATTATTGGAGAGTGAATGCTCCGCATATTGTGGTTTATTCTTGGTATGGAACAATAGTTTCGTGTTTAGCTTCCTTTCGATAGTCGTGAAACTTCAAGCATGCTGAAATTTTACGACGGTGTAGTTCGTAGCAGGCCACGACGTTTCTCGACATAGCAGTAATGGCGCTAAACAAATGGTTACCTCATGCATCTGCGCGGTTTTTTGAACGATAGGGGCAGTGAACGGCGACACAAACTGGTATAGCGTTTTGAGTTATCGTTTCGCAATAAAGTTGGCAGGATGCCTGATCGACGTAAAAGTTATAGGCAACTGCATGAACTATGAAAACCCACAATTTTATAACGTTGAAGAGCAATAAGCAGATCGTGTTTGAATAAAATGAGTAATGGTCGCGCTATAGCACTATGTTAACGGGAGCTTAAACGTAGAGTAACACAAAAGTGCGCATAGATTATATAATCACATAAGCCTGTGTGATTGGAGCAGTAAGCTTTTTGAACCTTAAAAAAATAAAAAACGTGCATAAAAACAATTAGAAATAAAACATGGCTGATGAAAACCTATTCCGTAACGTCATGTTATACCGAAGCGCCTTGACTAGTAGTGCATTTCAGACACGAATTGCAGAATTGGAGGATCGATTGGTGCACTCGCGAACTTTCTAACCAAAGAACTCACTGAAAGTGTTTCTAACTTACATCTACCGTGTACTGACGTATTGGCAGCCGTTTAGGGAATTGGTATATACAAATGGCTTCACAAGAGGAACCCATCATTGTTCCAGACTCCGTGTTGAGCAGATGTCATGCAGTAGTATCAGTAGTAGTAATACTATTAGCAGGTCAGTTGGTTGCGACAGTAGTAATAGTAGTAGTAGTTGTAGTAGTAGTAGTGGTATGTCTATGTCAGTAGTAGTAGTAGTATGTCTATGTCAGTAGTAATAGTAGTAGTAGTAGTATATGTCTATGTTAGTAGTAGATAGTAGTAGTAGTAGTATGTCTATGTCAGTTGTAGTAGTAGTATTGTAGTAGTAGTAGGTCCATGTCAGTAGTAGTAGGTGAGCGTGATGGGGAGGGTGGGGTGATGATGGATCCTCTTATCGTCCACGAACAGGACTACTTTGCCATTGTTCGATGTTCTTTTCGGCTAATTTTTTTCCTCATTCCCACGATGAATATTTCTTTGTTTTACTTTTTAAAGTATTAAAACGACTTGACAAATGCATAATGTACTAGTAATGAACACAGAAGCTTCGATAACTTATACATAAGTTATACAACGATTGTTTATCGTGTTTTAGGCGCCAACCTATGCCCAACGATAGTCTAGCGTATGCATAGCGCTAGCATCATAGGTTTATAATAAGTCACGGGTACCCTAAACATTACTTTGATGTGTTCGACGTATGAGGAACTTTCAAGTAGCGTGTTGCGAAGTGTGAACAACGTTTGTGTAGCGTGCTTACAAAACGTTATCAGGTTTGAAATAAGTTTCGGGTACGCGAATGCTACCTCTACGTGTTTCGACTTATGGTAACATACAATTAACGTGTGTCAACGATCGCATAACGTGCCTAAACTTATGGCGGCGTAGCGAACGTGTGAGCCAAACGCCGAGTACGTCGTAAAATTTAAGCATTCGAAAAAGAGAGAACAAGCACACAAAGTCAACGATTAAGCCAGCGTACAACGACTTATGGCAGTGATTTTCAGGTATTCCTAACGTATACAAACTTACCAATAACGTATTCGACGTGTGCCAGCGTATTCGGCAAATTTGTAAAAAACGCATACGTTCGCTAAATCGTCAAGGTGTGACAGCCCTTTACACGAATAATTACCCGTTAAACATCGGTGGGGAATCTATTCTGAACACACACTTATGACATAATGATTCTGGAACTGAATGGTGTTCTGTGAATTTCCACAACCGTAACAATATCTTTGTTTCCCTGTTCATTTATAGAATTGTATTAATTATATTCGTGAATACCCTGGTATCCCAAAAGCTTGGGGAACATTTGTGTGAAGTTTCCCCTCGAACTGTGCAGCCATTCAGGACAAGAGGATTTTTATGGGTTTTAGGGTAAATCCAACATGGATGCCAAACCATGTGACCTATGACATTACACGTGTGAACGTTTTGTTCCTCATGGATAGGCAGTCATACTTGTAAAGTTTTGCCTTGATCTGTTCAGCCATTTCAAAGAAGATTTTTGAAGTTATTTTTTAAATTTTTTTTCTGTGGACCAATTTATCCCTAGATGATCTTTTCGGATGTAGTGTTCTATGTATGCAATTATGATGCCATAACCAAGGCACCTATGACGTCATGAAAAATCAAACTTATTCCCCATGAGGAGTACTTGGTATGTGCCAAGTTTCAAGTTTTTTCCTTGGTGCAGTTTCGGAGATACAGATGTCCAAAGTTTTCCCGTTTTTTCCAACATGGCTGCCACACCACATGACCTCTTCTTCTTCTTCTTCTTTCGGCTAGCTCCCGTTAGGGGTCGCCACAGCGGATCAACCGTCTTGTTGTCCGCATAATGATTTGGCATAGGTTTTTACGCCGGATGCCCTTCCTGACGCGACCCTGGTCGCCTCTTACGACACACAGGGATATGGTACACCTATTCTAACCAGAGCATACACTGGGCCCAGTACAACTGGTACTCATTTCGCCGACCTCGGAAGGATGGCAGGCTGAGTCAACCCCCTGGTGTTTTCGACTTGGTTTATATATATATATATATATATATACATATATTAATTCAGTGTCCCAACGGGGCTTGAACTCAGGACATTTTGGGTCCCAAGCCACTGCCCTAACCACTGCACCAACACCAGGCTTGGACCCTCGGTCCAAGAAGAAGAAGCAGAATTATGATGACGTCATAGGTCACATGTTGTGGCAGCCATGTCGGAAAAAAGGAAAATATTTGGATCTGCGTCTCTGAAACTGCTTCATGGAAGGAACTGAAACTTGGCACATGCCAAGTACATCCCATGGGAAATGTGGTTTTTTTTTTTTGATGATGTTATAGGTGGCTTTGTTTTGACGTCATAATTGCATCGGTCAAATGCTTTATCCGATCAGTATGAAAAATTTTGAGGGTCATCTCGGGCTAAATTGTGTGGGGGGAAAAATTGATGACGTCATCGGCCGTGTGGTTCGGCAGCCATATGTTTTTTTTAAACATAAATACCTTCTCCAAAATGGCTGAAGAGATCGAGGAGAAATGTTATAGGTATGATCACCTATCCATGAGGAATAAAAAGTTCTCCACCTATGACATCATATGTCGCATGTTTTGGCAGCTATGATATTTTGAAGAATAAACCTTTAAAAATCATCTTCTGCAGATCAGTTTGACAGATCAAAGGGAAACTTCACCCACATGTTCCACAAGCCTTGGGGATGCCAGCGTGTTTACTAATAATTAATTGGTTGCATGGTCTGGCAGCCATATTGGATTGAACTAAAATATTTTTAAAATTCTTTCTCTTGAACCACTTCATCATTGGACGTGCAACTTCACAGTTATGATCCAGCAGTCATGGTGAATATATGTTTTAAATTTCAATCTGTTCGGATTTATTGTTTGGCTGGCAGAATTATTTAATATTTTGAATCTGGATTCAGGGCTTTAAATCAAACGTTGTACAATGATGTAATAATGTTGGCAGAGGCATTTCTGTTGATGTCCCGATGTCGAAGAGTGCCCTTCTAGTTTATTTTTATTTTTAATTTTACTTTCGACATGTCGCAGGTCTACAAGAGCTCTGCGTTGCTATTGTTGTGGTTCTTGTTGGGGGCCAATTTTTGAAATGTGCACCCATTGGTCGGACAGCTGATGGACCACACCCACATTGGTCGCTTGACTGCACCCACCATGGCACCCAGCCAAAATTATTTGGTGGCCATCTTGGTTTTCTGGTGGGCCTAACACATTAGGCCTCTGCTGATTATACGCTGTCTGTTTTTGCTGCGTCAGATTTCCGTTGGCTTTGTTTGGGTTGAGTATGAAGTACGGTGAGGGACCCTGACAAATCTAGTCATATGCTGAATAACAATTATTTGTAAGGTTTAATCAAGTCTGTACGTGTCTTCCTCAAAAGTAGTGTTACATAATTTTTGAACAGCCCCATATTGGGATTAAACATCCATCACCGTGTGATAAATCAGCTCATTCTGATATTACCGTGTCGGAGGCTCACATGGATGAAAAGTGTCGAGTTAATCTTTTAATAGCGCATTAAATGTGTGTGTTTCCCAATCATGCTTTCATTTTTTTAAGTGCTTTAAAATGCACGTTACCCACATAATTTTTAAAGCCAATTCCCTCGCGCTTAATAGGAAGTCAAGTACCCAAAATTATCACGTACAGGTTTTGATGATTTACTTGTCGGTTTTTATGAACAAAAGGTTTATTTTCAACATAGAGACACACACACACACACACACACACACACACACACACACACACACCATCTAAAGGAAATGCCTCTGGTGATATTTAATGAAGAAAAAAAAAACTTGCAAAAAAACCAAACTTAGCCTTTATCCAAATGTAATTCCGAACTTCTGGCTAAAGCAACTACGGGAGATGCCATACACAATTGCTATGCTTAAGCATTCAACAAACTTATCCAAGGGGAGGAGACCTTGGATGAATTTCTCACAGAAGGTAACGCCTTCCTCATCCCAAAATCTGAAGACATCCAACTACCTCACAAGTATTGACCAATAACCTGTCTCCTCACAATGTACAAACTTCTGACGGGAATCCTCCCAGACATTATACACCATCACCGAACACAATAAGGAGGCTTGAGGCATAACAGAAGGGATGCAAGAGGATGCTACAGAACAATAGACCACCTACTACTAAACTAGGCCAGACTCAAAGATTGCAATAAAGAAGAATCAAATTATCCTTCACCTTGATGGCCTACAAAAAGGTTTTTTTAAAATATATTTTTTATAGTGTCACATTTATAGATGATAAAATGCATGCAATTGTACAGATCAACTCCAAAATAATCAAACTGATAGAGAATGCAATGGAGCTTTGGAATACCACATTGATAGTACAGCACTCAGAAGGAAAGATCGAAATACCAGGGTTGAAGATATGTCGAGGGATCTTCCAGAGAGACAGCCTTTCACCCCTCCTTTTTGCCAGGCCCTGGATCCACTGAGCAACCACATTGATGAATAAGGACATGGATATATCCTGATATCAAATAAGAGAATGTCCAAAGAGACAAGAAAGGTGACACATCTACTCTACTTGGATGATTTAAAACTCTCTGCACAAAACGAAGAAAAATTGGCAGAACAACTCAAATTAGTGAAACGGTACTCTGATGACATTCAAATGGAATTTGGCCTAGATAAGTGTGCCAAGTGCAGATTCATACAAGGTAGACCAACAAAAATGGACAACATAAAAATTGACCCAAATACAACAATAAAGGAGTTGTATAACACAGCATCATACAAATACTGTTCAGGGTACAAGAGGGCCATCAAATATGTCACAAAAAATACGCAAAACAATTACCAAAGAATACCTGTGTAGAACGAGGCTGATCGTGTAAACGTACTTTTCTCTAAGGCGCAAAATCAAAGCAATGAACGAACTTGCAATGCCAGTATTCCAGTACAGCTGCAGAATAATAAACTGGTCACAATCAGAAATCAATAAACTGGATATCAAAACAAGGAAACTCCACACCATCCACAAAATGTTTTAAGAAAATCAATGCATCCCGAGAATGTACTTACCGAGACAAAAAGGATGTAGCGGCCTGAGGCAGCTCAACCAAGTGCACAGAATAGCGACTGTAGGATTGGCTGAATACGTGAAAAGTGCAACAGACTACCAAATCCAGTTTTTAAGCAAAAACAACAAAACAGAGAAAGTTGCCCTGTTACTGCATTTCAGCATCTGTACACATGTATTGGTCACAGTCATGATCGATCGAGCAGTGTTGTTATGTGATCGAGCAGTGTCCGTGAGTGGGTGAGTGACACACTGACTGACTTAGTCAGTCAGTCCATTAACACTTCTCAAAATATGTATTTGCTTTCTTCTCCGAAACTAAACGAACAATTTCGATGAAACTTGACCACATCCTTAATCGCTCGTGATGTACCCAAGTTTATCGACTGCATCAAATGTGCGCTCATTAAAGAGGTATACGGGGGTGGGAGAGGGGAGGGAGTGATCCCCCAAAATAGGTTTTTGTGTTCTTCTCCGAAACTACACACAAAATTTTGACAACTTGACCACAACCATCATCACTCATGATGTACCAACGTTTGTTCACGGCATTAAACAAATGGGTATATGGGGTCTGTGCGAGGGGGTTGGGGGTTGTTACCCCCTCCCCTCCAAAATAGTTATTTGCTCTCCTCCAAAACTACACACACAATTTCAATTAAACTTTAAAACCCGACGAAGAGCATTGCCCAAAAGCTTGGAATAATGAATCTTCTATTTAACCAGCCTACACATTGGTGTTGAAACGTTCTTTGTATTATTATGCTTACAGGACCCTAAACTCAAAGTAGGGCTGTAAAATTCTTACCTTTCTGATGTGTATCGGTGGTGACCCGTCACATACACATTTGTTCACCTGCGATAACTTTAATGTTCACATAAATAAATGTACATGTGGTACCATTTGTCCTCGTTCTGGCGATACAGTTTCTCAAATGTGTTCCAATGGCGGTTTCAAAGTTGCGACATCATAGCCCCCAAAACATCAAAGGGACCTCTCTCGTCCATTTGCATGTATTATCTAGCCAAAGGCAACGCTGTAATCAGCATCGAGAGGGCTTCCATTCAACCAATCATGTGACCAGATTCTGCGCATGAACAAAATGTCAATAGTTTATAGTTTATGATGTAATTGACTGTTGCTTCTGATCCAGGTAAGCTTCAGGATCTGTGGTCCTATTTTTATTATGTACTCGCGGGATACCCATCTTTGCCGGATTGCAGGCTTTGTTACTCATTGATTAAATCAGACTTATTTTATGCGAGATCTTCTGGGTATGACTTGTCTATCATATGCATATATGAACAAATTCATTCTCGTCCAAACTCTGGAGAATCTGATATAAAGCCGGCCATGTGAAAACATGGTTGGGCTAGATTCCTGCTTTCTGCAGCATTTGTCCTTCTGCCTTGTTTATTGACATGGTGAATGACAGAGATACCGGGAATTGGAACTGCTTGAATTCAAATGGACAGTCACTGGGAATGAGTGGTATACGGGGAATCAACACATTCTCTGCTGATAACTCTGCAATGGAGATCGTAGGTTCTATGAGATTTTTCATCAGCTGCCGCATGACCAACCAAGTTTCACTGCACAATTTTGTGGAATCCAGATTGCGAAGCATGATTGGTGTCTTGACTTTAAATTTCAGCTGATGAGGTGGCATGCCCGGAGGATGTAGCGAGTTCAGAAACTCGACATGGTAGTGAACGATTTGATCCACCTCCAGAACAGTGTCGATAGATTTATAGACGACTTCTTCACTGGGCACATGTTCCGATCATGGTTGATTCAGTGTATGAGCGACATCGTTCCGTGTGGCTAGTATTATACACATAGCAGCCACGTAGGGTATTGACATCCATTGGGGTCCACTGTGGGACAAGTCGTTTCATTGGCTTTTGATGCTTCAATTGCTGATAGTACTTTGGCACTATAAGTGGATCATATTCTGATCTGATTCGCTTAGAAGGGCTCAACGTAGGAGACGATATGCATCTTTTTTAATCGTGCAACAATGATCCAAAACCTTGTCATGGTGAGTTCAACAGGTGACGTGCTGGCAGTATTTTGGAAGACCCTTCCTTAGATTGGTATGATTAAAGTCTGCTTCCACAAAAAAAAATGCCGCTGAATTCGCATTTTCATTTATAGTCATGATATCAGAGAGTTGTTCAATGGCAGATGCAGCATTAGTGTCCAGGAGGATGTATATAGCAACCAAAACCAGTGACGAAATCTCACGAGGGAGATAAAATGGACGACATGTTATGACTAAAGTTTCCAACTCTGCGGTACAGGAATGCGATAACACCTTTGTATTAGTACACCACGCGTCATTGACTAGATAACGCACTCCACCACCTTTCCTTCAACTCACGGCCTCAAAATCACGATCCGACCATCCATCCATCCATCCATCCATCTATCAGGGCCATACTCTGTTCAGAGTGTTGGTGCTGCCTAAGCAGTCTCCTTAGCTATTGGGCACAATCCTGGACGGGTCGCCACTCCGACACAGGATACCAGTAAGCTGGCACTCATTTTGCCGACCTCAGAAGGATGACCGTCAACCCCACCTGGTATTAATTCAACAGAAAAGTGGGATTTGAACTCAGGATCCTAGGATCCCAAGCTCACCACCCTAACCATGGCATAGGATCCTAAGCTCACCACCCTAACCATGGATCCCAAGCTCACCACCCTAACCCTAACCTAACCATAGAAGCCAATACCAGGCATATGATCCAACCAGTGCAGTGTAAATCCGCGGATCCAGATAATGGTGTCGGGTACAGTGGAGTCGAGCCAAGTTTCAGTGAAAATGTAGCCAGAACAGTCCTGGAAATCTTGCCCAGCTTGTATGTGGCATGTAAAGTCATCCATCTTGTAATGCAAGAGCACACATTGGTCAGGAAGATTCTGGGCAGAGGTGGGTGATTGCTCCGCTTCCGCAGTTTTGTCAAAACACCCCCTCTTCTATCCCGCTTCCGCCCTTTACGGTTGGTCGAGTGATGTGGCGGGTTTTTTTCCGAGCTATAGCTCAAATTGGCTAAAATTTATTCAGGGAGAGTCAAACGTCGAACAGTGTTCAGACTGAGCTTGCCATAATTGTTACAAAGCATCAATAGTTCCTCCTTATTGTAACACCAATGCCCACGGGAGTACTTGATAAAAGTCGATTAAAAAATAAAATAAGCAAAGCACTCAAGATTGTGTCGCCCCTGATTGGCGCCATGTTTTTCAAAGGTCAAGTGCCCTTTAATTGAAAGTCTGTGTTACTGCAATAACTTACGAGCCACTCGAGACATTTCAACTAGTCTATATTTGACACACTTATGGACTGGTAAGTACAAAAATAAACTGATTCAATTTTAGATTTAACAGGTCAAAGGTTATTTGCTTTTGAAAAATTTTTTACAAGACCATACCTCGAGTTAGAAGCACATCTGATCTCTCTCTCTCTCTCTCTCTCTCTCTCTCTCTCTCTGGTTTGGTTTCTGGGCATGGTGTCATGGCTGCCGTAGGCTCCTGCTCGGTGTTGTGAGTCCAGTGTTATTCTCTCCCCTGTTGTTTAATATTCTCATCGTCTTTTTTTCCGCTCCCACTCTTCTTCTCGACTCACCTTCCCCCTCCTGTTCCGTCCTCCCCCCCCTCCCACCCATCCATCCCCCTGTTTTGAGTTCGTTACTCACCCCCACCCTTTTCCCCTCGTTGTTCATAACGTTTTTTGTGTATATATTTTCTTTCCCTTGCCTTTCCCTTTTTTATTTGGGACGAGAGAGAGAGAAAGAGAGCCCACAGCTTGTGGTATAGGTAAGCTTCGAGCCGGTGGCCTACTTCGTTATCGAGTGCGTTCCTGTTTACCTGTATTCGGGTGGGTTTGTTTTTGTTCGGCGAAATACACGTCGGAGCGGTCATATGACCTTTCCCCTCATTCCCTCCCTCACCCCCTCCCCTTCCGTTCTTTGAAATCAAAGAATGTCGACACGTTCCGCTACGCGGCCTATGAGGCCTTGACGAGGAAAAATGGCGTCGTTGTTCGTTCCTCCTAACGAGTCAGTGTTGATGATATTGTTACTTCCATTGGTAATATGGTTGGGTTTGAAAAAGTCCACGCAGCTTCTCGCATGAATAAACGAGTAGTTGTTTTTTTTATCGATGATCAATTTGTACATGACATCGTCTCGACTGGAATAACAACTGAAAAATGATTTTCATCTTAGCCTCCCCTCTCGCCACAACTAGTACCAAAATTGTTACTCAGTAATGTCCCACCTTTTCATCCGGATGAAGCACTGGTAAAAGAATTATTCGATTCGGGACCGTAGTCTCTCAGATTACAATGTTACCTTTGCGATGCCGGAATGAGCAGGCTAGGCACGTGATGTCTTTCAGGCGACAGGCGTACATTGTGCTTCCCTCGCTAACGTCGATAAAGTGCTTAATGTGGTCTTTAAATTTCGTATAGATGGACACGAGTACCAGGTGTATGTGTCGATGGAAACACTGAAATGTTTAACTGCAATGGTTTTCGGCCATTTAAAACGTTTCTGCCCGAAAACTGCATCCCCAACAGCCGAGGATACTATTGCTCCGTCTAATATGGCTGTTAGCACCTGCGACCCTGTTACAGTGTCAGAGAATGGAATATCATACCGAAGGACACAGAGGAAAGTACCTCAAGTGTTTGGGATGGGTTTGCAACTATTCCCTTATTAAGGAAAAGAAAAACGGATAAGAACGAACTTAACCCACATAAAGGGGAAAAAAGTGGTTTTGGCTTGAGTGAAACAACTCCGGGCTTATGTGACACAGTGTCAATGACAAATCGGTATGAGCACTCTCAAATGATGAAATGGACCCCTGTTGGTAGATCAATGTGAAGGGGATTTACTCCCAGAGAAAATTAATGAAAAACCACAGTCAAGATCCTACTTCTGATAAGGAAATTGAACCATGTAATGATCTTTTACCGAAAAAGAATTAAAAACTGTCTCCAGAACCCCCCAATCGTGCCACGAGTTAACCACCAACGACTCCTCAATGGTGGAAACTGCTCCCATCGAATACCCCTGAGTCATACCTGAGTGTTGTGACAAGCTCTGAAAAAAAACCGCATCCTGAAAAACTGAGGCAAACGCTGATACTACACCCTCCCGCCCCTCCCCTCAACTCCATCTCCCCCTCCCCCCTTCTACATTACTCAAGGTGGAATCAGAGCCTCCTCACCTCTCCCTCCACGTCGAAAACAGAACAACCTGATACTGTATACTAACAGAGTATAAACAGGTTTGTGAATTAGAAATTGAAAATTTTCAGATAGTGCTTCTGACATGTCAGAAGGAGAACCAGATGAAATGAAGAATTCCCTACAAACAGTACTCCTAATGTCTCACATCGCAAATCCTTAAATTCCTAAATCATACTTTTAGGAAAGACATGTAGATATAGGAATATTTTTCTGACTTACATGGTTTTATTGAACAGCAAAAATCATTCGTCGACCTAAATGATTACCATTTCAACACCGAGCCACAGTGCAGTAGGCTTAAAAAGCACATTGTTAAAGCTAAAATGGAAATGAAATGATGACCTGCGTGCACTTATTTTCTTGCCACCTCTTCATCACTATGGCGATCTTTGGCAGCCTAAACATAGATGGTGGAGCAAGCCAGTCGAGGATGCTCCAAGTAGTCAACCTCATTAAACAACGGAAATTAGATGTAGT
>CM068962.1:53292820-53303074 GCA_035128595.1 Eptatretus atami
TATTAGTCAGATGATTTTTGTTTTGTCGGTCATTCATCACTGTTTTGAATTGTTTTCTCTTTTTCTTTCACAAAGGAAGCCATCGGACAAAATACTGCATTGCCAATATCCCAACCACGCCTCCTCCCCCTCCCCCCCAAACAACAATGAACAGTCATCCTGACGCATTATTTAGGTGCATTTTCCATGACCTAATAATATTGGTGAGAGAAGGGTAAAATGGGTCCGTCCGTCTCCGTTCACAATGAAGTTGAAGCGGGAGATCTGGTCATTAGTGATCCTGATAGAGGTCGATGAGACGTACACGATGGTATGACTTTCAAGGTCACCGAAGGTCAGGTCAAGGTCACAGGCCTTTGAAGTTGCGAAATGACGATTTTCAAATTCTATCTCCTCCGCCATTTCTCAAGCGATCTTGAATTTGATTGTGCAAATGAATCTATGGGACATATCTAAATTTGTGCGGGACGGATTTTCGAATTTCGCTTCGTTTTCGCGTCACGTGACTTCAAAGTTTGCAAAAACTGCCCTACCTTCAGGAGGCTATATATTTTCTCGCAGAGATGACCGTCACTCCCGCACGGGGGTAATTTTCCTTTTTTAGGTCATCTCTAGTAGAATGACCTAATAAAGCCGGACCAAATGTCCGTCCGTGCATACGTCCGTCAACAATTTTTCTTTCCGGTCTTGATGAACTTAGTATGTGGTAGAGGTCGATGAGTGTTGCACAACGATATAACTTTTGTCCGGTTCAAGGTCAAGGTCAAGAGGTCACGTAAGTTATAAAAATCGCCATTTTCAAAACCTATCTAGTCTGCATTCTAAAAGATATCGGCAACTGTTTATTGATTATGATAGTAAAAAATATTATCTTGTATCTAACCAGACAGATTTTGAATTTCCTTCCCGTTTGATCGTCACGTGATCTGGAAGAGGCCAAAAACGCCGATGCGATTCGCAAAGAGGAAGGAGGAGAATGAATATAAATATAAAACACATTTTTAGCCTTTTTAGGTCACTCTTCGAGCATGACCTAATAATATTGGTGTTGAGAGGAGAGGTGACGATCCGTCCGTCGTCCGTCCGCACAATGAAGTTGAAGCGGGAGATCTGGTCATTAGTGATCCTGATAGAGGTGATGAGACGTACACGATGGTATGACTTTCAAGGTCACCGAAGGTCAAGGTCAAGGTCACGAGGCCTTTGAAGTTGCGAAATGACGATTTTCAAATTCTATCTCCTCCGCCATTTCTCAAGCATCTTGAATTTGATTGTGGCATATGAATCTATGGAACAATATCTAAATTTTGATCGGGCCGGATTTTCGATATCGCTTTCGTTTTCGTGTCACGTGACTTCAAGTTGGCAAAAAATGCGAAAATGACGATTTTCATGCGAAAATGAGGATTTTCAAAATCTATCTCCTCCTACATTTCTCAAGCGATCTTGAATTTGATTGTAGCATATGAATCTATGGGACAATATCTAAATTTGGTCGGGCCGGATTTTCGATATTCGCTTTCGTTTTCGTGTCACGTGACTTCAAAGTTGGCAAAAAATGCGAAAATGACGATTTTCAAATCTATCTCCTCCTACATTTCTCAAGCAATCTTGAATTTTATTGTGGCATATGAATCTATGGGACAATATCTAAATTTGGTGGGCCGGATTTTCGATATTCGCTTTCGTTTTCGTGTCACGTGACTTCAAAGTTGGCAAAAAATGCGAAAATGACGATTTTCATGCGAAAATGACGATTTTCAAAATCTATCTCCTCCTACATTTCTCAAGCGATCTTGAATTTGATTGTGGCATATAAATCTATGGGACAATATCTAAATTTTGTGGGCCGGATTTTCGATATTCGCTTTCGTTTTCGCGTCACGTGACTTCAAGTTTGCAAAAACTGCCCTACCTTCAGGAGGCTATTATTTTCTCGCAGAGATGACCGTCACTCCCGCACGGGGGTAATTTTATATTTATACATTTTCCGCCGAAGGTGCAAAAGTTTCAAAACCGAAATGTAAACGTCGGCATTTATGTTCAAAATATAATTTCGTGCGCGCGCGCCAAAATGCCGAGTCATCTTATACCAAACTGGACTTCGAGCTGGCAGTAGAAACTGCGCAGTAGTCTTCGGTCATAACTGAACATTGAGAACTTGTGGTATTATAGAGATGACCGTCACCCCCACACGGGGGTAATTTTATTTTATTTTATTTTTTCCATTTTGATGTTGTTGATGATGAATAACACAATAAATTTGATGCTGAAACGTGCCCAGATTCCCCTTGTGGAATAATGTAAGTCTCTCAAAACTTTGTGAGATATTTATGCAATGTACTGGTGTTTTTAATACAACATTTGGTGTCAGTGTGTTAACAGTAATAAATGAACGTTTGTCAATTGAAGGTACACAATCTTTTTTTTGTTTTTTTCTTTTTTCTTTGTGCCATGGAAGGGAAGTGCATTGTCCTGTCTTGGTACCAACTCAGCAAAACTTGACACATCCAGAAGATGCAAGAGCAGTCCAAGTGATTCTGCAGAGCAGCAGGCAGGAATTTGGTTTGCCAAATGTTGACACAAGACATTTCACCTTTTCATTTTCAATTAATTTGTAAAAATTTCTAAAAACATGTTTTCAGTTTGTCATTAATGGGGTATTTTGTGTAAATTGGTGACAAAAACTTTAAATTTAATCCATTTTCAATTCAGGCTGTAACACAACAAAATTTGAAAATCGAGGGAGTGTGAATACTTTCTAAAGGCACTAGATCTTGACTTGTGCTCCTGGATTTTGTTGTTGGTGTTTTTTTACCCCTTCCAGGTGGTGCTCCTATCATTATGCCATAACTCTTGTTGCTTACAGTCTCGTACATAAACACAAAACATTTTCAATGTCGTCCCCAAAGGAGGTAGCTCATGTAAATGAAATGCGGTAAGGTGGTGCGTAGATTGTCTTATTTGTAAATGTCTCAGATTTATACATTTGGTGTTTGCATGAGATCTATTGTGTAATTGGTTAACAAATCATGGAGTGTTTACTGTAAGGTCGATTGTAGTTTCATTAAAATTACACTCGTCCATACAACAGCACATTCCATCACAGAGGTGGACACTGTTCTCATGAGGAAGTCACCTGGGCAGAATCTGTTTTTTGTAATTGCATCACCTCGAATGTGACTTCGTGAAGAGGTAACTTGTTTGCAAAGCATGTCCCTTCCCCCTCATTCGGTTTTTAATCTGGTGTTTGAAGCAACGTGTATTTCATGAACTATCTTTATGGACTTCTTCCTCATTGCCCTTATATGGGATGAGGCCTAATCGTACCAAGCTGCTGCTGCCTAGCATTTTGTGCAATACTCCTCCACTGCCCTCTTTCTCCAGCCAGCTCTGTCCACTCTCCCACTAGCCCTATCTTATTTACATCCCTCCTTACACATTCTTCCCATCTCAGCCGAGGTGTACCTTTTTTCCTTCTACCTTTCTCCCTCAACCCCGTCCACTTTCTTTAGCATCTCTCTTCCTCCATCCACACCAGTTGCCCAGCACACATCAGTGGTCTCTTTACCAATCTCCCTGTGAAACTCATCCTCACATCAATCTCCTTCTTTAGTTCGTCCATCCTTTTAATCACCCTCTTCACTCCTGCTATTCTCCTGACCCAGTTGTTTCGCAGACCTGCAACCTCTGTTGTTACTTCTCTGTCAGTGTCACTCTCACCAGAGCATAAAGGTAGGCCGAGACGTTATAGACTGCCTAGCAAATGCATCATGGACTGTGATTTGATTCGCTGGTTACATTTTATTTGTGCTGTTCTGCTGATGTTAATGCAGGACTTTGGAAATAGGCCAGAGTACTAGCCACCAACGGTTTATTCTTTTCAAAAGGCACTTTGGGATCTTTGATGTCCACTAATGACTGCTAGCAGATCGGACAGCCGGTTTCATGTCTCCTCTGAGGATGGTCCACTTGTTGATGCAACAACCTTCCTGTAAAACACAAGGATGACAGTTTATAGTCAGGTCAAGCATCCAACTCAAACTAGATAGCTTGGTGAGTACACCACCTCTGAACTCTCCTAAAAAACATTCTCTCCAGTGAATTATTATAGTTGCTAACATCCTTGTTGTATGAATGGATAACAAACAATGTTATCCATTGAGCTACGATTTCCATAATCGACCACTGGAAAAGGTTCAGTAACTCAAACTTCTGAACCTCACCACCAGCTGCAACCTTTCCACGGCACACCGTATATCAAAGCTGGCTTTCAAGACCAGCTATACACTGAGCATCCTCCCTCCTGCAAAGTCCTTACTCAGTATAATTCTCAACTGTCACTTATGGACGTTGTCAAGCCCAAAGCTGTTGGCATCATTGGCATCTCCCACAAAAATGCATGGGCACTACTGCTCCATCATCATACATGGTGGCCACAAAGTGGGGGATCAGTTCGATAACATTCAGTTATATTTGTCTGTATGATCACCGCTGTTATCCAAACACACTTGAATGCCTTCTTTCATAACTTTCTGCACAGTGCTTCTGGGGATGCCCAGTTCCACCGAGTGCTTATGGGTTGACTTCTTAGGAGATCGATCAACGGAGGTCTCAAGAACCTGATGCGGATCTACCACTTTGTGATGCATCATGAACATCACTTGTGTTGTAAAGGCTTTATTTTCCCATTCTCACAAAATCCTTGGTGTTGGTGCATCTTTACCAAAACCTTCAAGAAACGCACTCCTGATGTCTGGGACTCTGGCTGGTTCGTGTTCGTTCATGCATCCACATCAAGTTTACAAGCCTCTCTTCAATACCGTATGGACTTTGATCACCCATCCTGAAAAAAAATTAATCGTACATATATGAGAATGTAACAATTTTATCGTAAAGATAAAAAAAATACTGATCCTCCACTTTGTGACCACAGAGTAGTGGCCTGCTTTCTACAACTCTCCTAACGGTCTTTTTCCCTCTCCCTTTTCATCCCTCCCTCGGCCATCCATGAGCATGCACACTTTCTTCCAGCAACTCTCTCGTTGTGAAACTCTTAAAATCCAGGCTTGCCACACACTGCTCCTTTGTTCTTCCCTTCTCCCGCTTGTAGAACTACCTTCCTCAGTTTAAAATCCGAACTTTTTCCATCAGTGCTTAAAGTTGGCAGTACACCATCTCACATCATCCTCTATCCTTATCCATTATATTTTCTGCTACCATTGACCTCTACATTTATTTACAGGTTTCTCTGTTACTTTCTCTCGTTCATTCATTCCCTTACTGCACGTCCATGTTGCCCAACTGCTCCACTTCTGAGTGCATTACCCTCAACCCTCCCCCACTTCTTCTCTGTCATCTCACTCTTCCTTGAACCTAAAGTTTGGATGTACAGTCCTTAATAAGGCCTTAAGTAGTATCTTCTGCTGAAGGAGTTAAGAGATTTTATACACGGACTCTCAGGCACTTAACAAAGCTAACTTTCAGTTGATGCTCTGGTACTTGATAACATCTCCACATTTAGAATTGATTTCCTGTCCAATTATAATCGCTCACCCACGATGCGAATCAAGTCTGAAGTTAAGTGTATATGATAATTAAATGGTTCGAGAACCGATATTGGAAACTAATGCGATGAAAGCAACGGATAGATGTAGATACTTGAAAGTGAATGTTGTTATGAACAAGCGAGCTGGAATGCGTGACGAACACCAAGGGAGTTGGTTATTCTGCGGTGGGGTGGGGAAGTTGGCTGCTGTGGTCCATCATTTTGGGCGATGTTTTGATAGATGTAGATACTTGAAAGTGAATGTTGTTATGAACAAGCGAGCTGGAATGCGTGACGGACACCAAGGGAGTTGGTCATTCTGCAGTGGGGTGGGGAAGTTGGCTGCTGTGGTCCATCATTTTGGGCGATGTTTGGTAAGATGAGTGAGGACGTTGGAATGTGAACCCGTTATTTGTCCGTGTTGTCAAGCTTGTTGCTTGAGCTGATTAACGGTCTGAACACTAAACTCTTAATGCGCCTGTGGGAATGAACGGGCCATGTTAACATCATAGTAACCTCCAAACAACAAAAAGCGCAACTTATTGGGAATGATCACACGATGACGTCACGGGCAAAAGCCCGCCCTTTAAACCTGCCCTCTTCGCCACGCCCTTCCAACTTATATCTGGATCTGAACCTTATCCAACCAATCTATATTTTGTTGAGTTAGCCGATAAAGTGCGGTTTACATCCTTTAGTTTGTCTCTTTCCAACCTCTATGATTACCATTCCTAGCCATGCACCCTTTACCCCGATGAAAACCAGACAACAGGAAGGTAGTGGGCGGAGGAAGAGAATAGGATGATGAGGAGTATGGGAGGAGTATAATGTGGACGGATATCCCACAAAGGGTTTATGTGGGATGAAGGTCATTTTAGCGAAATCTATCGACATGGAGGCGCTTCTTGTACTCATGATCGGTACTGTGTTTCTGCAGATATCCTCGGCTGGTGAGTCACAGCCCACAGGCTATTCTCACTCTTCCTTGCCGAAGCCATGTGATGAGCTTCATTTTGTTTCTAGTTAGGGATGCGTACGCGAAACGCACAAAGTTTGTAGCGGAGTGATGTGATGTTTCAGACTATTTCGACTGACATGAGCACAAGTATTGATCATCCATGATTCTATGGTAACCTTCCGGAACGCCATTGCGTGATGTCGACCTTCAGGTTGCTAGCTATTATTAATGAAAGGATTATGACAGTTCGTTGTTTATGAAACTAATGGAGGAAGGCACAGATCTTGCCTGTGAACGACAGCGATTGATGCTGGAAAGGTGATTTAAGTCCGACAATATTTCCCATAGCTGTAGTTGTTCCACCGACCCAGATACTTGGTTCGTTCAAAAAAACTTCCCAAAGTTTGTCTCTAAATTTGTCCACTTGAAAGTGGCAAACAAACAAGAATATTTGAATGATCTGTTCTCTCTTTGAAAGGATTGCTAAAGCTAGTTGGCTTTGTTTACATGACCTTGTTCAGTTCTATGTTTATGAAATTATATTTAATCTTTCCTTACATTGTGTTTTTTCTTTTCAAGATTGAGGCTCATGGAAGAGCAAGGTGACAGAAGCTAAAAGGATAACGAAACGACAGTTGGACACAATAACCAAGAGAACGAACAAACAGGGAAGGGAGGAGTGGAGGAAATGCAGTATCCTGCAAATAAGATTAAGGTTGGGTTTGGTTAATGACAGTGGGGCATTATTGGGTGCTGGATTTTGGGAAATTCTTCCTTTGTGTGTAGTCTGGGTACCCCTGCATTGATCGATCCATGTCTTCATGCATTCCAGGCCAAAACACATTGTCACTCAACTGCACATGCATTTAGTGGATGCCCTTGTGACCCACTGTTGATTGGTCATTGGTAATATGGAATACCCATGATGCCAACAGTGTAGCTGACAGGAGCACCCGCCATTCATCCCACCACCTCACCTTTACCAGGCCACATGACACCCAAAACCTCGACCCATGGTTGAAGTACAGGTTTGAACATAGCTATGCACCCACCTCCAGCACTTTCAGTACCCTATACAAATGCCATCTTCGATGAGGCTGACTTATAGCTCCTGCCCTGACAGATCTGGTACCCATTTTTTTTGGTTCACACTTTTTGTGTGTGAACAGCTGAGAGGTGATTTTTTTTCTTGATCGAGGCTCATGGAAGAGCGAGGTGACAGAAGCTAATAGCATGACAAAACGACAGTTAGACACAACATGCAAGAGAACGAACAAATAGGAAAGGAGGAGTGGAGTGGAGGAAACTCTGTATCCTGAAAATTAGATTAAGGTTGGGTTAGGTGAATATTATCTAACTCTTGTATCCTGTCTGAAGGCAGATTCATTGCTGTCAAAGTGGCTTCACGGCAAGGATTACACTGGTTGGTTTGCTGTTGCCTTCCCAGTGATAATGAGAGCAGGAATTTTGTCAAGGTCACATACTTTTCATGAAGGATGCTGTGTGATCTGTAACGTCCACCAACTAATCCCAGCAGTTAGAGATGGGATGCCAAGTTTAACGTCCATCTGAGGGACGGCACATACGTTTATTAATTGACCTGCCTGTGAAACACCAGGATGAAAGTTTGTTTACCTGGGTCTAGATCCGAACTCAAGCTCGACAACTCAGAGTCGAGTGTACATGCCCCAAGGCTATCATTCCATTGGGTTAGGTTAGATAAGGTTAATTGAGGTAGAAACGATTGTGTGTAGGTATGTGGGAATAATCCATTGCATGTTTGAAGCCCTGGAGAAGAATGTGATTGAACATCCTCAGGAAGGCAATTTCACAAATGGGACAAAACAGGGAAGATTTGTAGTCAGCTTCAATTTGGGGAGTTTAACCAGTAGGGGGTGACTGGAAGAACACATGCATCCTGGAGTTTCTTTTTCAGGATTTAAGAGGGCTGAGAGAGCAGGGGTTGCTAGACCGGAGAAGAAGGAGTGAAAAACAGGTAACCGAACTGTCAGTGATGTGAGAGCAACAAATCTTGTGCTTCGCTGTCATTGCAGGAGATGTCAATAACGTTGAGAACTTTAGATAACACAGATTCCAGAAGAGACAGATGTGATGCTGGAGTACCAGCCCTTACAGGAGAGCCTGACTCCATTTAGCTATGGACAACGGCCTTACATAAACTGAGTAGTTCTGATTTTTCAAGGAATGTTGTGGAACATGCCTAGTCTGCAGATGGCTTTCAACTCTAGCTTGGTGATGTGGTTGGCTTAGGAGCCGACTCGCTTTTCTAGACATTCTTATTTAGTCCGAAACGGGGGCTTATGGATTTGGTCTCAATTTTTTGCGTGCGTGTGTGCGCCTGCAACCACATCTTGGATATGTCTGGACCAATTTTATTCATACATGGCACAAAGACAACACATGATAGTATACATATGCACGTCATTGTTTTTTTTCGACATCAGATCCAATATGGCCGACTGGTGGCCATTTTAGTTGTAAAAAAACAACAACCGGTGTCGAACCCGTCCTCAACCATTTCTCGGACATGCATTTACCGATCTTGTTCAAACTTGCCACACAAATAATGAATGATGGCTTGCATAAGCACGCCATGTTTTTTTCGGGATCAGAATCAACATGGCTGACTGGTGGCCATTTTAGTTGTAAACAAACATAGCAACCCGGTGTCGAACACGTCCTCAACCATTTCTCAGAAATGCATTTACCAATGTTGTTCAAACTTGGCACACATAATGAGTGATGGTTTACACATGTACGTCATGTCTTTTTGAGATCAGATCCAAGATGGCCGACTGGTGGCCATTTTGTTACTTAAATGTTCCCCCAACCATTTCTCAGACATGCATAGTTCGATTTTGTTCAAACTTGGTACAAGCACAGTATATGATGGCATACACGTACACCTCACTTTGTTTTGCGACCTGATCAAAGATGGCCGACTGATAGACTGGCGGCCGTTTTAGTTGTACATAAATATAGGCTATTCCTTTAACTCCATACACTAAAATACGGAGGCTATGACATTTTACTTCTTTTTCTTTTTTTACTTGTTTATTCTCTTATAGACCTCCTTAAGCCACAACTAACATTGTCTGAATATTCCTCCTAATGTAGCATCATTCACGTCAACTGCTGATTGCACATAATCATCTGCAGATCATAGTAGCAAGCAGATCCTCAGTCATCGGTCGAGGAGAAGCGTCAACTTTTGAGAACTTGACATGCAACACACGGGTCTCTCAGAAGTAGAACCAGGAGATGATCGTCAAGTCTTCAACAAGTCGATAGAGATACTATGGGACAGAGGCTCTGATGATTGCCGCAACAACTAAAGCACAGTTGTGTGGAGAAAAAGAGAGCACACTTATAACTTGTACTGTATGTCTGCTTCCTGTTGAACTTCCACTGTGATCAAGTTTGCTCACCATTTAGCAAGAGGCTGCCCTGAGGGGCAGTGACTGCAGGAGGAATCACTAAATTTGCCAATGGTGCCAAAACCAGGGGTAAGGGCCCGCTGCTCGAATCATTGCCCATGTTGGTGCAATGATAAGGCAACACAATTTACATGGCATCTTTCCAAGGTTGATTCAGCTTAGCTGCCTTCTCCCACTGTACTGCAGGATTAAATAGCCAAGGTCAACTTCCCTTGGTAAACAACTATAGCACCACCTGCGAATCGTCATCTTGCTCCTGGTGATGCCTGGTTTGTTGGAGGTGTTCATTC
>CM068962.1:53303084-53315683 GCA_035128595.1 Eptatretus atami
GTGTTTGCAGTCTGGGAGCAGCACCTGTACGTCAGGCAAAATGGCAGAAAACGCTTGCTGCCTTGTACCCTTGTCTGGGAAACCAAGAACGCCTTGTTGATGCGGATGTCTTATTCCTGGTGATTTCCTTTTACGAACTGAGCAAAGATGGTGTTGAGCATCCTCTTAAAGTGCTCCACAATGGCTTCCATCTGGGGTTTGCACCAGACAAATGGGATTTGTCTCTCCAAGCTCTGCCATAGTTTCCATATCATCTCTGCCTCATCCTTACTTACTTAGTCTGTTACCATCCATTGTGATGTTACATTTCGACACAGGAAGCCCTTTTTAAAATGTCTGACTTACTGTTAAGGCATCGTGGATGGGCAAATGCTCACGCTTCAGGCCAACTGCACATGCATTTAGTGAATTCCACTGTGACCAACTGTTGATTGGTCATTGGTATTGTGGAATGCCCATGCCAGCAATGTATCTGACAGTAGCACCCACCATTCGTCCCACCACCTGACCATTACCAGGCCAAATGACACCCAAAGCCTCTACCCAAGGTTGAGGTACAGGCTCTTACATTGCTATGCACCTACCTCCAGTACTTTCAGTACCATATACAAAAGGCATCTTCGATGAGGCTGACTTGCAGCTCCTGCCCTGACAAATCCGGTGCCCATGCACAGGTGAATGGCTCAGTGTTGAATGCAGCCAACAAAGTTTTCTCTTACATTTCAGCAGTGTTTGCCTATACACAGTATCTACATTGTGATGGGCGAGGCCCAGGTGATGTTCCACCTGAATAAGTCAGCCTGTTGGATCTCCATCCAGTACTTCAGTTGCCCCCGTGTTGTCCTTTAAATCATGCAGCCACTGCAGGGGCCGTGTTGTCCACCCAGGCAGTAAACTTTCTGCTGTGAATGTCGGAAAACAAACATACATAAACCTACACTAGCAATTGATTCCTTGTGGTACTGAAGGTTTTCCTTGGCCTTCAGTTTGTGGCTGGCTTATATTAGCACCCGCTTACCCTCTTATTTGTCCTTTTGTGCTAACACAGCCCCTAATCTGATGTCTCAGCATGTGTCCAGGAGGAACGGCTGGTCAAATGTGAAAAGGCCGGGATAAGCACCATTGTCAAGAAATCCTTCCAGGCTTCAAGTTCCTGTTGACAGTCAGGGTCCCACAGAAAGGATATACTTTTCACCATTAACCGTTGTAGTGGTTTTGTGGAGTTGGTGAATCGGTGGCCACCCACAATTTGCTTGCCCACTCATGACTTCGCAACTACCCGGACAGTAATTGGAGCTGCTTTCAGTGTTCCTCTATGATGTGGCTGAAAATAATGATTCCATTCAGGTACACAGGTTTCTCACTGCAGCCCCACCAACACTAGTTGCATGAGGTGATAAAACATGGCTGGTGCATTGGTGAGGCCAAAAAGCATGACGTCAAACTCAAAACGCCTGCTGTACATGGTGAGTGCCAAATTGGGTTGATCATCTCATGCCCGTGCAAAAGTGTCCGCTGACAAGGACCAGTGTGGAAAAACTTTTCTTCTCCACCCAGTGAGTCGATAGCGTCCACAACCGTCACGCAGTTCAGCTTTCTACAGTGTACTCCAACCTGTGTATTCCCGACCTTATCCTCCACCCGCACAGCGAAGGTTCAAAGGCTAATTGGGGGGTGATGACCCCTGTCTTTAGCATGTGGTCAAACCGAACCTTCCAATTCTTGCCACCCTGCTGATACATAGCCTACTTATTGGGCTCCACTTTCCCTACGTTAATGCGGTGGTGCGTTTGTCGCATATGCCGCAAATCCTTTGGTCTCGTGCTAAATACGGTCGAGATTCCTGTGAAACTGGTAAGCCTCTTCAGGGCTCAACTTTCCTTAATTCATTCACAGCTCCATGTAAATTTACCATGGTCTCCACTTGTAAAGGACCCTTTGCTTGAAATTCCTTCTTTGCCATTTTCTCCTCCTCAGGTGCAATTGACTGTCCATCACAGCCCAAATGTACATACATGTGTGATGCCATTGTTTCATTGGGTAAAAACATGTACGCATCCTTGATTTCCCCTTCTAGCACAGCTAATTACACTCTGTCCTTCTACATCTCATCTCTATTGTTCATCAAAACAGTCATCCTTATTACGATAATTCATGGACTGGTGTTTGTTTGTGTGTTTGCTTGTCGTGCTACTCCTACAGTTCTAGGCTGATTACATTCAGACTTGCTACGTAAAATCAGCATGCCCACAGTTAGTGTATGTCATATTGGGGGTGGGGGGAGAGGTGGGAGTGGGTGCGGGGGGGGGGGGGGGGTAACAAATTCTCCATGTAAATGTGTATCGTGTAGCGCTACTCCAGGTATGAGAGGGTGTTGCAGGTCCCCACCCTTTACAGTGTAGTATTCCTGCCCCCATGTTTTCCAGTGCAGTGAGGTGTTTTCAGTTATAAGCAGTAGGCATGTTTTTCCTACATACACATAACCCGGGTTATTTTTATTTTATTTTCGGGAGTGATTGAGGCAGCTGTCAATTACCTATACACCGCGCAAACAAAGGTGTGTCAGAAGAACGTGTTGCATGCTTGGAACAAGATCAACCGTACTGCAGGTACTCTGTTAGTTAAGAAAATACGACCGCCTGTCCTGAAACTCACCTGGATCAGGAGCAACAGTCACTCAAATCCCCCGCAGACCTCCTTCGACCCTGAATGGTTTGATGCCGTGAACAAACTTATGTACATCACGGGTGAAGAAGGTTGTAGTCAAGTTTCATCAAAATTGTGTGTGTAGTTTCCGAGAAGAGAGCAAATACCTATTTGGGGGGGGTCAAACTCCCCCCCCCGTGAGCCCCTTAATGAGCACAGATTTTGATCGGCTCGATACACTTTGGTACATTACTGATGATGAAGGTTGTGGTCAAGATACCTATTTTGGGAGGGTCAACCCCCCCCACCCATAGACCCCCTTAATGAGCGCAGATTTTTACACGGTCAATATACCCTCGTTAGACGTCAGATATGAAGCTCGTGGCCAAGTTTCATCAAAATCGTGTGTTTGGTTCAAGCGATAATGACTGAAGTTTTTATGGACTAACTGACTGACTCACTCACTCATTCACCTACGGACACTGCTCAATCGCATAAGCTCACCTGACTAAGGTCCAGGTGAGCTCATAATTTCTCTATTCAGACCAATCATAGCTATCCCTGTCGTATTATCAGGGAAAGCTGACCCCGAATGAGACTGAACTTAAGGTGGTTTGTCTGAGTTTGCTAGCCATAGTTTTTAGACTTGTCCCACCACTGGCACTTGTTGGTGACTATTATTTTACTCACAGGTATGACTCCAAGTCAAAGTACACTTTCCTTTACAAATTTATTCCAAACAAGTGTGAGGGTAATGGAGGTGAACAAGGATAATCGTACACAGGATCCACCCTCCTGAACAAGTCCATGCATGTCGTCTTTGTCTGCTTCCCGCTGTGATCACCGTAGATCATCTCTCACTCCCACGGTGCTCACGCTGTCTGATTAGTTAGCCTGTATCTGTAACCATGCTCTCGCTCTGACTGGAAACCAGCTAGCATTGGCCTCTGGTAGCATGTATGCACTCTTGCAGTGCTCAAGCTGTATCACTTTTTTTCTGTTTTTTTTGTATACTTAGTCGAGGCTCGTATAAGAGGAAACACAGAACATATAGCAAAGGCAGCAGGAGACTAGGGAGAGGGAGGGAAGTACAACAACAGTAGGGAACAGGGACATCAGAAAATCTGTGGAAGAGAAAGGAAAGGGGTGGGCTACACAGAGTAAATAGATGGACACGACAGGGACTTTCAGGAAGGAAAATATGGAATTTGAAGGTGGGTTTGGGGTGGGTTAACGGGGGTAGAAATTGTCATGCTTTTGGATAGGGGAAGATATGAGATGGTGGTGAACAGCCGTTTTAAAGACCTGGAGGGAAGAGTGAGATTGAAGAGAATGTGCGAATTTGTTACAGAGGTGGGGGAAAAAAGAGGAATGAAAGAGTGAAGGTGAGCAGTAATTCTTGATTTTCGCAGTTTCACCAGGGGTTTCTGGAAATGCGGAAATATGGGTGGAGGGGGCATAGTACAGATAGAGCAGAGGGCACAAGGCCGGAGAGGAGTCGGTAGAAGACAGAAAGACCACCGACCTGTCTGTGGTGATGGGGTAAAAGACCTAAAGACTTGGCTTCAATGTGGGAGATGCCAATGATCCTAAAAGCCTTGGTTTCCACTGTGAAGCTGAGCAAGGTGTGAGGGGAGAGCAGTACAACATCAAGCTGCAGATTGAAGCTTTGCATGTGGTGAGGAGCTCAGGTGTTCCAAGGAAGGACTTTGCATGATGGAGGATGCCCAGTTGGCGAATGGCTTTGGAGACCAGCATGGAAATGTGGCTTTCCCAGGAAAGATCATGGCAGATAGTGAGGCCCAAAAGCTTGAGAGACAGAACTTCAAGAGGATTGCTGAGAAAGTAGATGGGGGGGTGGGTTTCCAGATGGTCCTTTTGGAGAGACATAGTGAAAGGGTGAGATTTTTCATGATTGAAAGCCATGTTTCAAGTGTGCGATCAGCTTCTGATTTTATACAGATCTACAGAGAGTGAAGAGGTTGCTGTTTGCCAATCTGACGGATGACAGATGGTACGGCAGAGCATGGAGTCATCAGCGAAAAGATGAAAATAATTTTCCAGAGTCAGAGAGATCATTGATGAAGATTAGAAAGAACACATGGCCCAGAACACTGCCTTGAGGAACTCCAGTCTGGACAGGAAGAGGAGATGAGAGAATTTCATGAAGAGCCATGCGTTGACTCTGAGAGGAGGGGAAGTTCAAGAGCCATGAGTGGAGATTCCCTTGCATACCATAGGAAAAGAGTTTGGTGAGCAGGGCAGGGTGCCAGACCATATCGAAAGCTCGCGATATGTCAGGGGCGATGGCTGTGATTTCATGGCTGGCATTGAGGATGTCCATCCATTGTTGGGAAAGCAGAAGCAGCATGTCCAAGGTAGAGTGACCTGGTCTGAATCCAAATTGATGATCGGAAATCAAGCCATTGGAGAAGAGGAAGGATTTGAAGTCAGAAGTGAAGATGTCATCCATGAACTTGCTGATGATTGGGAGAAGGCTGATTGGTCTGTCGTTGCAGGGATCTGTTTTTGCACTTTTTTTATGCAGAGCGGTAATGTTTGGTGATTTCCAAGCAGATGGCAGATGACCTTGAGCAAATGAGCGGGTGAATAGAACGGAGAGAGGGTGAGCAAGAGCAGAGGAGCAGGTTTTTCGGACACGGGGGTTGATGCTGTTTGGACCGGTTGCAGAATCAGAGTCGGGATTTGACAGCAAGCTCTCTACCTTGTCAGGAGAAAAAGACACAGAGTCGAGGAACAGCTGGGTGCGACTGGGTAAGGTGGGTACAGAAAGTGATGGGTTTGGTACACAAGATTTAGCCAGGTTGGGACACACCAGAAACAGACATAACTCGACACCACCAGGATGTGGAGGAGGATGACAGGTTTGAGAGTTCAGACTTGAGATTAGAAAGATGTTTCCTGACTCTCCTGAGGGTAGATACACACTTGTTCCAAGCTTTGTGGAAGAAACTGAGATTGCCTTCAGTTGGATTTCCCTTCATTGAGGCGAAGGCAAATTGCTTAAAAGCAACCAACTATTATGGGTGCATAACAGCATGCTCTCCCTCCCATGATGTTAGTGCTGCCCCTCAGTTGCTGGGACCGCCGTGAGGATACTTCTACCAGATGTAGGGTCATTGCTTTCTCCATGGACCTGTTTTATGCTCGACAATCCTCTTGTGGTCCTATTCCCAAAAGACTTTGTGCTCTCATCTGCTCATGCTTCTTGTCGGCCCATCAATGTTTGAGCAACTGCTTGCTGCAATGATCCCCAAATTTGCACATGCAGAAAGCAGTTGCCATTATCGATACTGCACCATTGCCCTGTGTTCCGGTTCTATATCTGGAAAAGATAATTATTTCATCTCCAACGAAAATAACGTGTTGTTAAAATCATACTGATTACAATGCCATCAGGGACATTGCATCCAGGGGCACATATTTATTTGGAAGGGAAGCCAACCTACAACATTCATTTATCTAAGGATGTCTCTCACGAGATTAAACCTTTCTTCTGGTCCAATGGCTGAATATAAATTCAATTTTTGGATCCAGGGCTGACTAACTGGCCTCCTTGAATGGCTCCTGATTCCTAATAGCCAGTGTGGTCTGCTGAGGTTCTGTGAATGATTTGTGAGCCTTCATTACCTCCACCACTGAAGGTTGATGGAGGTTATGTTTTAACTCCTGTCTGTCTGTGAGCAGGATATCTCAAAAAGTTTTGGACGGATTCAGATGACGGACAGCAAACATGTTGGATGTGTGACAAGGACTAATCGATTCGATTTTGGTAAAGATCCGCATCCGGATCCGGATACGAGAATGTTTTAAGTGATTCGTCACCATTGACAGATGGGACCAAAAACGATATATAGCACGACATCTCAAAAAGTTGTGGATGAGTTGGTTGGTGACAAGAACAAGGTGATTCGATTTTGGTTCAGGTCCGGATCCAGATCCGGCTATCAGTGGGATACAAAACGTAAACTGTTCAGCCTGGCAGAGGTGTGTGCTCTACCAAGTGCCGTTGTAGTTGAGTAATAGGATCATCTGATCTGTGGTCAGTTTGTTTGTTGTAGTTGTGTCTGTGATATCATGTTTTGTTTCTTGCAGCTACTCCACCAAACATCGAATACAGCATCAAGCAGTGCAATGAAAATACATGTTACAATGGAGGTGAATGTGTGAAGAACGAGGAAGCTCAAGTTTGGTTGTGTGTTTGTCCACCTGGCTACATTGACATCCATTGTTTAATCAATACCACAAGTGGTGAGGCAATGATTTACAAATGGATTTATTTATGGAAATAAAGCATGCTTTTAATGATCCTGACTTACAGAGGACTTAGCATAGAAGCACATGAAATTAGATGTTTTCTTCATAATGAAAGTGATGCCTACTTTTCTTGTGTTGTGGTACTACAAGGCTCCCGATTATGCCGCACATTCTGATTTATTGTTATTTACCCTGATTTGTTTTCCTCCACATCTGTGTTCAACCTCACTCTAAACAATTGTACATTGGTATTCTTCAATTACATGTCCAATTTCCACTGACAACACACCAAGTCCCTTGTTCCTTGCTTCTCCTGTCTATGGAATCACGTTCCAGAGGCTGTTCTTTCCCACTCTTCCCTCCAAGGCTTCAAGCAGGCAGTGCACCACCACCACCTACCTTGTGTCAACCTCCATCATGACCCATGATCTTCATTACCCCTATTAACCCTTCATCACCCAACCCTCTTACTTGTTGATTTCATTGTTTCCTCCCCTTCTTTCTCTCTCAACCTTTCCTGTTCGTTTATTCCCTTGCTGGTTGCACCTAATTATTGCTCCACTTCCCCACTGTCAATTTAGCCTTACTCTTGTGGAGAAATAAAAATACATTTATAGTGTCAGCAATCAAAATGGCATTGTACTGTATATAGAAAGTCCTCATTCAGGCAACCTGCCCCATCAGGGCCCTTTCACCATGACGACCCATCCCAATGGGCTTTCTTCACCAGTGCCAACGACCGTCTTTCACCACGATTACCCACACTGATTATTCCATTTCACCCACGTGAAGACTTGTCCCGACGAGTCCCTTTCACCACGACGACCTGTCCCGGGGGATCCCCCTTCACCACAAATACCTGTCCCAACAAACTCCCTTCACCATGATGATCCACCTGAAGTAGCAATCGTAATCATCACTGCCCATCCGTACCAGTCCCCTTTTTCACGACGACCCATCTGTGGCCTGCACTGACTATTTCTTCCTCAAGTACATGCATACATCTCAAAATGCTTCCAAATTTGTTCTCTCTTCAACCCTGCCACAAATCCACACAAACCTTCTTGATGAATCTTTCACTTATTCATTTCAGCTACAGTATGTTTTTTTGGGTTTTTTTTTTTTGTTGAAATAACCAAACAGTTGCTTCTGTGTTTACTCCTACTGTATGTTTACTGTTGTTCTTTATTATCTGTGGATTTGCCATTGCACAGGTGCTTGTGATTTGAATCCTTGTGCTAATGGAGGATCATGTGAACCCGTTGCCAGAGGGGATTCTCTTGATGATTTCACCTGTAAATGCCCCAAGAGGTTTCGTGGATTGACCTGTGAAGAAGGTATGTCTTTGAAATGCTACTTCGACAATGCAGGGACCTTTAAGAATGTATTCTTTATTCAATGAAGGAAATTAATTTATGTACTCATGAATTGTGATTTTAAAAAAAGTTTTTCAAATTGTTAAACTTTGATGGAAAAGCAATATTGCTTTGTTTGTTCGGTTGGAGTGCCTTTTATTGACACTTCTTTCATGATGCTGTTGCAGGGACAACCATAAAGAGATAATGGGAGTCTAACAAAAGATAGACAAGTTATGCCATTCATGAACGTCCAGCATAAGTGTGTGGTTTCTGTGTAAAATTATAGGACATGTGTCGAAGTGTATTCAGAAGCCAATAAACATGACCCCCCCCCCTCTCTTTCGTGATATGTCTAAAGCCACCATTTCTCCCCCATTAATCGTTTAAGTCATTTCCTTTGCAAAATGTCTGTGTCTGCTTTAATATATCATTTCCAACTCTGCAAGCCACCAAATTCACTCCCACAAGGAAGGCAAAAAGCAAGCTGTAACAACTTTGCAATCATGCACAAGGTAAGAGCCCTGCCATGACTGGAAGTCTCAAGGACGTAAAGCTATGAGGAACCTCAAAAGCCACTGGAAGTTTCGAGAAGCTAGGCAGCGAGCCAAGGAGCGAGCAGCTATGCATGGTCGCGAGGAAATAAAGGCGGAGTGGTGGGGGGAAATGGTAGAAGTAGAGTTCAGAGCCAGTTTCACAGTGAGGAGAGAATGGTGTTTTGAGATGAGCCCTGCGTGCCCGATATAGGATAGCACGAGTTGGACGATGGAGATAGATGGCTGTGAGCGAGAGAGAATTAGAAGCTAAACCTTGAGGACAAGCATCCGAGTGTCAGGCAGTGAGAAGCACACATGTGCAATTGCCCGGGAGCCATGAGACCGGCCGTAATTTCCCCTGTCTTCTCTGTCCCGCTGAGACCACTGCCTCTAGCCATCACTACCCGATGCAAGCATCACATGGGGAGAAGGTTCTTTCTGTCTCGTAATCTCTCCCTGTCTTTAGTGCATGTGAGTGATTGGGCCATAACGGATTTTGTGTTAGCCATCGAGATGACGTAGGCACGTGGGAAATCTACCTTAAATAAATTATTGATCAGTATTTGTTTCCTGTTCTTCCCTCCCCATTGTTCCCTAATAAATCCTGTTTTTCTCACTGTTGTGTTGGCCTGGTATGCGTGCGGTTCAGATTCGGAAAAGTAATTAACGACGAGGGTCAGACCAAGGGCATTATAAATTGGCACGAAAAGTCGTCATTAGGAGATTTAAATACGCAGCTCGTTGCCCTGGGTTATTGCTCAGCCCCCATCCTTTATAAGAGCGACCCGCCTGTAGGCGACAGATCTTGTTTAAGTGTGTCAGAACATCAGAAACTGAAATATAGATTCTTTTGGCTTTCCCGGCAGATGGCGTATAGTCTTTAGGTCCACCCTTTGCTAAATTGGTAACTGTTTGGGTGGAAGATCTGACCACGTGAGTAGGGTGAATATACTGATTCTGGCTCACTTTTCCCCATGTAAGTGAATGGGGGATTTTCAGCGATTCATATTTTTTCCCTAAAAATAAACCCCCTTTTTATCCCAAGGTATATTTATTTGTCTCCCTTTTAACCTAGGGGCACTCTTTTCAAATAACCAATGCAATAAGATAAAGATTTGTTCAAGTAGTAAAGTAGTAATGTGATTTGTTAAAGGTGATTCTAAAGAAATATCTGAAACATGTAACGAGGGGCACTTTTTCAAATAACCAATGCATATTGTTTAGCTCACTCATTGAACCTTAAAGATTGGTTCATTCTCAAATTCCTTCAATAGTTTAATATTCTTTGCACAATAATCCCCATCTAAAATTTTAAAAATAAAACATTTGAATCTTTATATTTTTCAAGATACCCCTTTTGTGTCATTATGAAATGATAAACTTCTCTTAATGCTCTCGTCTGACTACCTCCTGAGCCACATATCATTTTGAGATTATAGTAAATTGTTTTTCCATTGTTCAATTGATAACCATCAAAGTTTTCAGTCCATTCAAGGATATTTTTTTTTTCTTACATCCTCTAACTTACTAGTTTTTAAATTGATTCGCTTATTTGTTTTATTTACCTTTGTTTAGTTATTTTTTCAATAAGACTTATTTTATATTTTTCACATTCATTATGTTTTCCATTTATATACCAGACTGAGATTTTCTCACTCTTTAGTTTGATTAATACTTGGTTTGACCATTTATATTGTTACGAATTTGGAATTCAATTGCACACAACATACAGGTTCCCTTAGTCAGCTATGTCGATAAGTGCATGTTCCCTAGATAGCTCACCTTTCATTGTTTAAATGTTCAGAGATCGATTAGATGCGCTGCGGATCGATTTAATAGTTAGGGAACGAAACAATGGAGACGTCCCTCCCCCTCTCTGCAAAGAGGAAGAAGAACCCTGCCATCCCGTGACGTCAACAACTCCCTCCCACCCGTGGTTGAGCGGGGGTGGATCACGAGGGCATGAGTCACGCCGGGTGCGGGGGAGGGGGTGGGAAGGATAAAGAGGAGATCCTTTCTTTGTTCGTGGTGGGAGTCCCGTGGCAGACTTCGTGAACAGTCCCGTTCTGAGTCCCGTGTGCTGAGTCCCGTGGGGTTAGTAAGCTTTTTTGCTTCGGAGAGAGCAGTCGTTCAGCAGGCCATCGGGTCCTGCTTGGCTTGCTGGCTTGAGGCCTTCGGAAGCTTTTTGCTTCGGCTGGCTCAGTGAGCTTCGGCTGTTGCTTTGTTTTGGAAGGAACTTGAGCCGGTTGTTCGGCTCGAGCTGCGAGTGGAGGCTTCTTCCTCTTCTTCTCTTCTTCTTGGTTCGTGGAGCTTTTTGTTCTCCATTTTGTTTCCCGGCTTGGTGCGACGCATCGGCCTCTTCTTGGAGTTGGATCCTCGGGGAAGCGACGCATCGACAGGAAGGATCGGCGCCTCATCTCACCGGCACGTGTTGAGAAGCGCGGGAGTATTCGCGGGAGCTCGGGAAGGAACGCGGCTCACGGCGATTTGGATCCAGCTCGCTCTCGCTGGAGCCCGGGACCGGACAAGTTGAAGACCACACGAGGTGGAGAGGTTCGAGTTAGGCTCTGAGTTTCAGCTCACCTGTCCTCCGAGCTGGAGCTCGTGATTAAAGGCCTCAGCCACCATTTCGTTGTGTGTGTGTGTGTTGTGTGTGTGTGTGTGTGTGTGTGTTGTGTGTGTGTGCGCGCGTACGTGTGTCCGTGGGCCCGTCTAATAAGTAGGAACTCTGTTAAGTGTAAATGACTGTACATAATAAGTAGACGGTTGTAGTTCTTTTGTCGTGCTTTTGTTGCTTGTATAATTGCATACGTGTTTTGCCTTATTTAATTGCATACGTGTTTCATTATAATAAATGTCCTTGTGTGAATGTAAACCTGCTCGTTGCGTCCATTCTCATTGACTGAACATTTCGTGTGTTGGGAGTTAGAAAGCCGTTGGTTTGCCGTAATAGGGGACACTTGGACCGACGGTTCTCGGCGATTACGCCGCTCGGAATCGCGCACGGACAAGCTCGCCTCGGCGGTTTGTTCCGTACGAGTTCCGTCGAGGGTGGAATACCCCGGTAGTTGGATCACGTGGGTATTTAGGTAAATTGAAGATTGGCAATCGACCCTACCCCACGTGATCTGCCGATTGGCGTATTTCGGTTCTTGTACAAGGACCCGTCGCTCGGAGTTATCCGGGCGGCGATCTATATTCCGGCGATCGGTCGGCCGACTCGACTTGCGGCTCCGTTCAGAGCGGTCGGTTGGCGGCCGACCCCCCGGCCGTAACAATATATTGTGAAAAAAACGCAGCGGTAGCCCTTAAAAACCCTAACCCATCTTCCCATCGTTAAAACACAATCTATTCTATACACTATCATACAATATCCATATGGAACACAATCTATTCCATTAGCTAAAATAAATCTCTTATCATCAAAGGCTCCTAATGCCTTTTTATTTACTTCTTCACTATATATCTTATGTTTATAACTCCTTATTGTATTCATTTTCCTATATCTTTCTTATTCATCAAACAATTGTAATAATTTCTAAAAGTTATTGATTTCTTTATTACTATTTCTTTATTCCCTTTAACCTCTTATCAATCTGATCACCATACTTATAAGCATATGCTTTGCTCTCAATCCAATAAACTCACTCATTACTTTTCCACCCAACTCATCCTTAAACTTACAATAACCTTTTCATTCTTTTTTTGAAATAACTCACTCTTCTTACTAAAATTACTTGTATCATATACTCCAATATTTTTCTTCATATCTTTAATAAAAATA
>CM068962.1:53334408-53339408 GCA_035128595.1 Eptatretus atami
ATTCACGTTATAACCAAACTTACCACATACCGTATTCGACGTGCGCCAGCGTTTTAGACACATTTTTCTAGGTCGGCATACGCTGGCAAGATCGCAAGGTGTGACTGCGCGATGTTGACACTTCCATTTCTGCGGCGGTTTGATTTTGAATCGTTGTGCGTCAAGCCTTTTAATAGGCTACGTCACGTCATCGTCGGCGATACGTGCAGCGCTATGCATAAGTTAGACTATCGTTGGGCATAGGTTTGTGTAGGCCGACAACAGGTTCAGCATTCGTGGTATAAGTTAGCTATAACACAACGAAACGTTCTGTGTCGTTACTAATACGTTATACAAAAGACACAAGTCGTATTGGAATACGTCCGAATCTTTTTAAAAAAACATCAAAGTTCAACGTAAGCCAGCGTTTTACATACATTTTAATACGATTGCCATCGCTGGCTAAAACGTCAAGGTGTGACTGGGCCTTAAGTGATGCTGAATCTTCAACATTTGGCTGTCAAGAGTAGGGTGCGTGATTCCCTGTCAACGCCGAATCCACTTAACAATATAATTAATATAAATTAAATATATATATAATATATATATATATATATATATTATATTGTTACGAATTCGGCCGCCGGCGTGCGAACTGCCGCTTTCTCACATAGTAGCAGCTCGCCCACCGGACGGACAATTCCAGTCATAACCTTCCGGGAGCAACGCCGGAACCCTGTCACGGGTGGGCTTCAACCCCACCACGCGTAGCCAATTTTTACCCCGCGCAGGATAGGGTCAATCGCCGATCTCGATATACCAAGTACCGCGCGGATAGCTAGCCGGGAGACACTCGTCCCTCCGAATGCGCGGCAGAGCTGGTCCTCCACGCACAACCTCGTGACTTTGCGCCAGAGGGAAAGGCAGCACCTCTTCGATGTCCGCCCCCAGAAGGGAAACCACAAAGCCCGATCCATACGAGCTGAACCACACCAGCTTGAAAGAAAAAAGACCAAGCAAGAGACAAAGATCCCGCGCGAAGCTCGCGTCTTGTCCGCTTATATCTCCTGGGGCTCAGCGCTTCGCTCCTCCCCGTTTCGTCGTCCGCTCCCTTCGAGCTTCTTCGAGAAACTTCTCGAAAAGGGGCGTGCCTCCATTCCAGCGCCTCATTCCACGAACCGACCAATGGCGAACGATCTGCCTCGCCCTCCCCCCCCCCCCCCCCCACACCAAGTGCGGAGAAAACAGGCGGATATTAGGGGGAAAAATCCGCCGCCCTCAAGTTCCTTCTTTTGCTCGCGTTTATTGACTGAATGCGGAGAGATGGTTGGAATGTGTCCGTGGAGAAGAAGGGAATTGATAGCTGGCGTAGCGGCGAAGGTGGTTAGGTGGTTGGCGATCGTGGTTGTGGCGTTGGGCGTGGTTGGCGTTGTGGTTAAGGGAGCGATGCTGGTTGTTGTAATGGTGGTGGAGATGTGGTTGGTTCAAAATAACGATAGAAAAAGAAAAACCTACTCAAAGGATCACAGCCCTGTGACACGAATAATTCCCATTAAACAACGGTGGGGAAATCTAACTGAACACAAGACTTACCGGAATAACTGAATAAGGAACCTTTAGTGTGTTCTGCGGATTTCCACAGCTGTAACACTATATACATACATATATATAAATATATATATATTATATATACATACATACATATATTATATATTATATATACATACATACATACATACCTCAGCACGGCACGAATAAACTCAAAGCGGCAACATTCATACGAATCAGCCAGATTTATTGCGGACACATCGGGGAACACAACACAAGCAAAGCATTCATGACAATGTTATAATCAATCTATAACCCGCTCTTAACTAGGGAGCTACGGATTACGGGTTTCAAAGGGAACCCTAGCGAGATAAACCTTAGACAACATGCAGACAAGACACAGAGTACTTGGTGATGCCTCATGGACGAGAGGAAAAGTGTCAAAGGCACGAATGCGGCTTCGGACAAGCCGATGTCGACGGATTCGAGCACCCAGTTCGAGCATGCAGCGTGGCAAGATGGCGGCATCGTCCTTTCTTTGTCACCCTGCTCACGCACCAGCCTCGACGCGTTCTGACCCCGCGTAAGGTCGACGGCACAAGAGCGAAAGATCCATGGTGTGCTCCAGCTGGCTTTTCACAAGGTCCAGCATACAAGACCAGGCCTGGCCTGTTCACCAGACAAGGCCAAATCGAGGTGTTTGGCTCCGCAGGCGGATCGATGGGATGGAAAGACGTGTCAAGCCGTGCCGTGAGTAGGGACAGTCAGAGGCTCCGTGACTGGACTCCAGATGAACCTGTCGATAACCTCCTTATAAAGTCGATCGCCGACTCACACAAGCCGTTTCCCTTGCCTTTCGGGGCGGGCCTTTTCCACGAAGCAGATCTCACTCACACAGCCATCCTTCTCGAAGCAGATCGCCGACCGACACTAGCAGTTTTCCTCATGCCAGGCGATGGGCAGACAGACCTCATGCCGTCCCTTCCTTGCCTTTCTTGGGGCTCGCTCTTCACGAGGCCGATCGCAAACAAACACAGCCGTCCCTTATACAGCGATCGCCCGACTCGACGCTCAGGCAGTTTCACCCTTGCCTTCCCGGTGCTCGCTTTTCTCGGCCACTCCCCGGGGACCCGTGATTGGTTCGGAGGGGGGAAGGAAGAAGAAGAAAACCACCTCTCGGCACACCACCACTGTATGAACAATGAACAGCCTGCTACACCTCCCGACACACATGTATCGTCCAATTACCGAACAACCTGGCTAAACATGCATTTAATGGGAAATCTGGGCTAATCCTACATTTAACAATATCCCCCTTCCACCACGTGGCGGGGGTAATAACACACTAAGGGCCATTTCCGCAACAATATATATATATATATATTATATATTATATAATATATATATATATATATATATATAATATATATATATATTGTATCTATATTTATATGAAGCCTGGTGTTAGCGCAGTGGTTAGGACAGTGGCTTGGCACCCAAAAGGTCCTGAGTTCAAGCCCCGTTGGGACACTGAATTAATATATATATATATATACATATAAACCAAGTCGAAAACACCAGAGGGTTGACTCAGCCTGCCATCCTTCCGAGGTCGGCGAAATGAGTACCAGTTGTACTGGCCCGGTGTATGCCCGGTTAGAATAGGTGTACCATATCCCTGTGTGTCGTAAGAGGCGACCAGGGTTGCGTCAGGAAGGGCATCCGGCGTAAAAACTATGCCAAATCATTATGCGGACATCAAGACGGTTGATCCGTGTGTGGCGACCCTAACGGGAGCTAGCCGAGAAGAAGAAGTATCTATATATTTATATGTATGTATATTTATATTTATATGTATGTATATTTATATGTATGTATAATATATATATATATACTTATATTATATATTATATTATACATATTTATATGTCTCTTCTTCTTCTTTCGGCTGCTCCCGTTAGGGGTCGCCACAGCGGATCATCCGTCTCCATTTCGCTCTATCCTCCACATCTTCCATTGACCTCCAACCACCTGCATGTCCGCCCTCACCGCATCCATGAACCTCTTCTTTGGCCTTACTCTTCTCTCCTACCTGGCGGCTCCATCCTCAACATCCTTCTCGATATACTCCGCTTCCCTCCTGTGCACATGTCCAAACCATCTAAATCTCGCTCTCTCACTTTGTCTCCAAACCGTCCTACCTGTGCTGTCCCTCTAATATACTCATTCCTTATCCTTCCTCCTCGTCACTCCCAATGAGAATCGCAGCATCTTTAACTCTGCCACTCCAGCTCGCTTCCTGTCTTTTTGTCAGCGCACGCCTCCAAACCATACAACATAGCTGGTCTCACTACCGTCTTATATACTTTCCCTTCACTCTTGCAGCTACCCTTCTGTCACAAATCACTCCTGCAACTCTTCTCCACACCACTCCATCCTGCCTGCACTCTGTTTTTCACTTCTCTACCACACTCTCCGTTACTTTGGACATTTGATCCCAAGTATTTAAACTCATCCACCTTCCCCACCTCAACTCCTTGCAACCGCACATACCACACCGTCCCTCTCATTTACGCACATGTACTCCGTCTTACTCCTACTGACTATCATTCCCCTTCTTCTCAGTGCGTACCTCCACCTCTCAAGGCTCGCCTCAGCCTGCTCCCTACTCTCCCTACAGATCATGATGTCATCCGCAAACATCATAGTCCATGGAGACTCCAGTCTGATCTCGTCCGTCAACCTGTCCTACACCATTGCAAACAGGAAGGGCTCATAGTCGATCTGGTGCAATCCCACTTTTACCTAAACCGGTCCGTCATTCCTACCGACACCTCCACGCTGTCACACTGTCCTCATACATATCCTGCACCATCCTCACATACTTCTCTACCACTCCCGACTTCCTCATACAATATCACAACTCCTCTCTTGGCACCCTATCATAAGCTTTCTCTAAACCCACAACACACATGTAACTCCTTCTGGCCTTCCTATACTTCTCCATCAGCATTCTCAAAGCAAACATTGCATCAGTGGTGCTCTTTCCTGGCATAAACCCATATTTCTGCTCACAAATCATCACGTCTCCTCTCAACCTAGCTTCCACTACTCTTTCCCACAACTTCATGGTGTGGCTTAACAACTTTATCCCTCTGTAATTACCACAGCTCTGCAACATCCCTTGTTCTTGAAAATCAGAACCAGTGCACTTAATCTCCACTCCTCCGGCATCTCTCACTTTCCAAGATTTTATTAAACATCTGGTTAACAACCCACTGCCATCTCTCCTAAGCACTTCCATGCCTCCACTGGTATGTCATCTGGGCCAACCGCCTTTCCACTCTTCATCCTCTTCAAAGCAGTCCTCACTTCATCCTTACTGATCCACCCCACTTCCTGATTCACTATCTCCACCTCTTCCAGCCTTCTCTCTCTCTCATTTTCTTCATTCATCAGCTCCTCAAAGTACT
>CM068962.1:53344408-53350561 GCA_035128595.1 Eptatretus atami
ACATTCTGACCTAGATTTCTGCCACTGGTACATCTTCCCTCCTGGAACTGTTAAGTTACTAATTTTCTATCCAACTTCTCCTGTTCCTCTTCTGCATGCAGGGCTCCTCAGACCAGTTTGTTGCTAAAGTCAAAAATCTCCCTGGCTTGTGGAGAACATCTATGGTGCCACAGTGCATGCAGCTTCTGTAAAGCTAACTGACAGGAACTGCACAAATGGAATGTTATTCAATTTGAGCAAATCTCTTACTTAATATCTCTCTCTCCATCTCTCTCCTCTCTCCTCTCTCCTCTCTCCTCTCTCCTCTCTCCTCTCTCCTCTCTCTCCTCTCTCCTCATCATAAACCCACCAATACACTGTATTTCCACAATAAAGTACTGGAGGGTTTCAATCTCTTGAATGCTGGAGCCACACCATCAATCACAACTTCTCCTGGGACGATCATATATCTATTCTGACCTCCAAGACAAGCCACAGACTGGGGAGCCTTTGGCAAGCCAAATCCTTCCTTAGTAAATCTGAACTTTTCACACCTGAAGAGGCCTTTCTCCATTGCCTAAATGGAGTACTCCCCCCTTCGAGCTTCTGCCAATTTCTCTCTGTCCCTCTCCTTCCTCCTCTCTCCCCTGAATGGTGTTGAATCCAAAGACATCATTCGCATCTCCCACAAATAATCTTAAGCACAAGACCTGTTGCTCTCCCATTGCAGACAGGTTTGTGGCATCTGTTTTAAACTGCCTCTATTTTGGTCTTGCTCCCACTGCTCTTTCCACCCTTCCTAGTTCCGCAAGCATGCAGAGGTTCTTTGAGTAGCCCCACCCATATTAAACTTCTAAAATCCAGACTTGCTCCTCACCTCCACTCCTTTGTTCCTTCTATCACCAGCTTGTGAAACTATTCCTGAGGCAGTGCAATCCCACTTTTCCTTCCAGGACTTCAAGATGGAAGTGCACCACCATCTCGTGTCATCATCCATCTTTTCTAACTCCGTTCATCCTCCCCTATCCAAGCTATCTTCTTCACAAGTTACGATGTCCCTCCCATCTCCTTTTTCCTTCTTTTGTTTCATCATATATTCCCTTGCCTGTTACATCCACCTGTTGTCCCACTGTCTGTACGGTGACTTTCTTCCCGTTGTCATGTTATTACCTCCGCCACCAAAGATGGATGGAGGTTGTGTTTTCATTTTGTCTGTCTATTTGTCTGTCTGTGGGCAGGATCTCTCAAGTTATGGACGGATTCAGACAAAACTTGGTGGACAGGTTGGGTGTGTGACAATGAGGAATTGATTAGATTTTGGTGAAGATCCAGATCCAGGTATGAGAATTATTTCAGTGGTTCTTCACCATTGAGAGATAGAGCCATAAATATGACAAATAGCATGATATTTCAAAAGGTTTTTTTGACAAGGAAATTATGTGCAAGAGGAGGCCATTCGGCCCATCACACTTGTGCCACATCAATACCACATTTAATAAATCCATCAATACCCCTTCCCTTCGTGTGCAGCCTTTTTGGCTGCTGGTAGCATCCTCGGTTAGGGGCGCGGCTATGCCGCTGATGCAGTGCCCCTATTACCAATACACTGGTGCTCACTTCACTGACCTCGGAAGGATGACAGGCTGAGTCAACCCCCTGGTGTTAATTCAGCAGCAACAGGGCTTGAACTCAGGACGCTAGGATCCCAAGCCACCACCCTAACCGCTAAGCCAACACCAGGCTTAGACGGATTAGTTTAGCAACGTTGTGGACGGATTATGACAAACTTGTTGGATGAGTAGGGTGGGTGACACTAACAAGCCGATTCGACTTTGGTTGAGGTCCAGATCCATATCGAGCTTATCAGTGGGATACAAAATGTAAAGGACCGTATTTTCCGGTGTATAAACCGCACTTTTTTATCGGCAAAAAAGGTGAAAGTTGGGGGTGCGGTTAATACACGGGTCTAGAAAAAAATCAGTCTTAAAAACAAACGATCAATGCTGAATTTCAAATATATTCCAAATACACACTTTTTTTTTTAGCAGTCGGAACTGCTGTTAAGCTCAATTCCACCATTTAAATTTTGAAAATCGGTTCAGGTTAAGAGTTTGTACAGCGTTTTATTTGCCGTGTGCGGAAATGAAATAAAGTCACACTTGGAAACGTCCAGAGACACCCGGAGTTTAGTTGTGTGGCGTATATAGAGCCTTGTGGTTCTGAAAAAGCCATTAAACACAAAAGAAGAAGAACATCTGGTCTCACATCAAAAGAAGAATTATTCACAATAGAGTCGGATGTCTAATAATGGAGCAGTACTGCAATATTCGCTGCACACTACGTATGGAGTTGCTGGGATGCGAGATGAATGGTGAGGACATGGTAATGATACCCAGCTATAGAATGGATGTTTGCGAACAGTCTAATAATGGAGCACCCACCTCATAAGCTTGTGCGCAAACTTACGTGCATCCGACAACAGGCTGGGTGGGGGCGGATTGCGTCATGTATTATCAATTCTATCTGTCAAGATGTCAAGGTCCTATTCACCACAGCATTCAAACTCTCCCTCTGCCGCTCTGCAGAAGAGTTTTGGAACCGAGAAGCTGGGAGGTGATTCGGCATGGATGAGTCCGTCATCCGACGCTGGAGAACAAGCAAGGTAACGATACAGAAGATGCCAAGGAAAAAGAAGGCGCTGAGGGGTAAGTCAACGAAGTAGCCACAGGTCGAGGAGCGTCTCGTCGCTTGGGTCCAGGAGAAGATAGCAGAGGGTTATGCCATCTCAGCATTTGATCTCAGGCTGAAGGCGAGATGCCCTGCTAAGGAGGATGACATTGGGGACATTGGCTCTGTCGGACCAACACCGATCTCATCATCATCCCAGGCAGGATGAAATTGCTCCTGCAGCCCCTCGATGTGTCCATCAACAAGCCATTCAAGGATGGCTACATCGCTGCTTGTCTGACTGGATAATGAGTGGGGAGAAGACCTACACCAAGAGTGGGAGGATGAGAAAGGTCGACCTTCTGATGATCTACAGCTGGATCGTCAAGGTGTGGAAGGAGATACTGCTGGACATCATCAAGCGGGCATTTCTGAAATGCTGCGTCTCCAACATTATGGATGGCACTGAGGACGACATCATTTTGGAGGAGGAGGCTGCAAATGATGGTGACAGCGACGGGGACTTTCTCGACCCTGATTCGGTCAAGGAGTTAAGTGCCGTCTTCGACGAGGAAATAATTGACAAGGATTTCCTTGGGTTTAGCTGAAAAGCTTCATCAAACCCAAACGGCCCTTCTCAGGGCCACAAATCCACAAGAAATATGTATGATGCTGTTATGAATCCCTTTTCTTCCTCTTTCTAGTAACAAAAAAAAATCCTCTTTATAATATTTAAAAATAAGAAAGAAAAATAAAAACTTCTCGGTATCCTCTGCTCTCTCTTCAACTTCTTGAAAATGAGAATAAGACTGTTCGACGAAATTAAGCGGACTTGGGAGTAAGCATGTTGATACCTCCGTCACTTTGTTCCGTACAAAGTTAATGTACAAACGAATTTAAGTCTAGATCAGAAAATAACATGATCAATATATTCATTTCTTTTGAGGGTAAAAAACATGGGTGCGGTGAATACACCGGAAAAGTTTATTTTTTTTAATTTTTTTTTAAGGGTGAAAAACAGGGGTGCGGTTAATACACGGCCGCAGTTTATACACCGGAAAATTCTGCATTCAGTATAGCGGAGGTATGCGCTCAACCGAGTGCTGTTCTAGTCTTCCTGCTGTTGTATAAACCTCAACTTTGTATAGAAAACAAAAACCTACCATGTTTGCAAAATTCTTCCCCTTACTTTTCATTAACAACCTAAGACAGACTTTTCATTTATTTGGCAACAAAGCAATGCAATGATGTGTGATCCATTTTGGTACATATTGGTGGTTTCTGTCTTTGATCTGCCATTCAAGTAGCTCTCCATCTGACTCATCTGTACAGGTGGACCTTTCACGAGAGATGCGTGTGACTGGTGTCGTAACCCAAGGAGCCAAGCGGATGGGTGTGCGGGAATTTGTGATGATGTACAATATCGCCTACAGCACCAATGGCGAGAGTTGGACTTTCATCAAAGATCCCAAAACTCGCCAAGTTAAGGCAAGTTTTTATTCATTCAACCTTGTTTTGTTGCCTCATTATTTTGTTGAGCAGAGGTTATTGTAGTACCCCTTCTTAGTGCACTTGGTGAAGATGCATGCACAACCAGAAATGACATTTGCAAGAGGGATATGTCAAATACATTAGACTACAAATGCACTGCCAGGTGAGGATCACAAAATACATTGAGCCTGCACACAATTTTGAAATAAATGTGCATTGCACAATATTGATGTATCTGCAGGGATTTCGTGGTAACAATGACAACAACACACCGGTAACGACCAGCCTGGAGCAGGCCATAACTGCCAGATATATTCGTCTGTGGCCAAAGTCGTGCAATATTCGCTGCACACTACGTATGGAGTTGCTGGGATGCGAGATGAATGGTGAGGACATGGTAATGATACCCAGCTACAGATCGGTGTTAAAATAGGACATCCACACTATTCTTTTTCTTTTATACAGGAGTGAGGCTCATTAACAAAAGAGAGTAGAATTGACAGTGGGACAAATGTCAAGGGAAAGAATGAACAGGAAAACAGGAGAGGGAGGAGTGGATGGGGAGACACTGAAGTTAATGAGTAAGATTAATAAGGGTAATAAAGATCATGGGTCATAATTGTGGATGACATGAGATGGTGGTGTACTGCTTGCTTGAAGTACTGGAGGGAAGGGTGAGATAGCACAGCCACTGGAGGGCAGTTCTGTAGATAGAAGAAGTGAAGCATTAAAGAGTTGAGGTGTGCAGTCAGCCTGGATTTTGGAAGTTTAACCAGAAGGGGTTCCTCGAAGAACCTGTGCATCCTGGAGTTGCTGTGAAGGATCGGAGGACAGAGAGTAGAGGAAATTTTTTTGGAGAATAGATGATAGAAAACAGAGAGACCACCGACCTGCCTGTAATGTGAGAGCAACAGACCTTGTGCTTCGGTTTCATCGCAGGAGATTCCAATAATTTTTAGAGCTTTATATTCAACAGAATCCAGGAGAGACAGATGTGATGCTGAGGCACCCGCCCATAGTGGAGAACAGTACTCCATTGAATTTGAATTTTATATCTGCTGTTTTTGTTTTTGTTTTCACTTTTGATGTAAATATCTTTGCAACATTATGAACCTCCGACCGTAAGTAGGCCTTTGTCATCTCATAATTAACCAATCAGTTGACTTTCTGTTGAACAAAATTTGTGGGCTTGGCTGCACGTGGGGTTTCATGTCATCATTAACAGAAAATGCTTTAACTCCAACAGTCTTGAGATACAAGATTATTACTCCAACAATCTTGAGACAGTTTGTACATGGCATATAATTAATGAATATTATCATGGAGTACAGCAGTACTCCATATGGAGGGATGATATGGGGAGGGATGTTTCTTCTTCTTCTCCTTCCTCCCCTCTCAAAATAATGTAAAACTGTCGCCCAATCTACCTCAATAACTGCTGAAGCTATGATGGTGATTCCAACGAGTGGAAGTTACTTTGTCTCTGGGCTAGTGCACACAACCCAAAATTTAAAAACGTGTAAAACATTAATCGTTTTATTAGAAAAATAAATCAAACGTAAATGTTGACTCATTCAAACCAGGCCAGGATCGTGGGAGAGGAGAAGATGGACAAAACCATTACAAAAGTGATACATATCCAACCGATCCGCCAATTCAACTGAAACAAGTATTAAAACAATTAAATAACATAGATGGATTTAATCCATACCAAAATTTTAAAACACACAAAACATAAATCGTTTTATTAGGAAAAGAACTCAAACGTAAATGTTGACTCAACCAAACCAGGCCAGGATCGTGGGAGGGGGGAAGATGGACAGAGCCACTCCAAAAGTGATACGTATCCAACCCATCGCTCAAATCAACTGAAACAAGTATTAAAACAATTTCATAACATACTGTAGATGGATTTATTCCATACCAACATAACAAAATATATAAAACATGAAGCATTTAATTACTTTAAAAAATTGCAGCAACAAGAAGAAAAAAAAGATATGTTTTTTTAAATGT
>CM068962.1:53357839-53383692 GCA_035128595.1 Eptatretus atami
GAATGCTGTGCTCGTGGAACAACATTCAAAATCCAGGGAGTGATGCTTGCTTATGAATAAAATACTTTTGGGAACTAAGGTCTGTGGCCATCTGAGTAAATATTATGGAGTATGTGTGTGTGTGTGTGTGTGTGTGTTTAACATGGATAAGGAAGGGAATGTTGATGGAGCCAAAAAGGGTGGTGATTTCTGTTGCTCCACTTGTGCCTTTTTAACCATCAAATTTTTTTACAAAGATAAACCTGTGGTCTCCCCCTCTACTTTGTCGCATGTTTAATGAGTTTAATGCTATCAGCTGCTTTGTAAATGGGAAATGATAACAGGACACGTATCAAGAAAGATGAACGGACAGGCATTTGAAGCAAAGAAAAGGGATCGTCCAAAAGTTTCAACATTTGAACAGTAGTTTGAGCATCCACTCTGAGTCTGGGAGGTCAGCTGTTCGACTCTTACCCTGGCTGAGTTATATCAACAAGTTTAAAAATGTTGTGCGCTCCTTCTTTGCTTGATGCTCAGCATTTAAGAGATAAAGCCCATCGGTTGGCATCCATGGGGAGGAGGAAAATCCTTCTTAATTGTCTTGCTGGGTGTGGAGAGAAGAGTATCGTTGCAAAAATGGTGTCCCTGGAACTCAGAGTGCTCTGGGAAGTTATGTCACTCCAGTGTTGTCTCCTGTATTTGTCTGTATATGTGTGCTTGATTTGTGTTACAACTACCCCCCCCCCCCCCCCCCCCCCCACCCCCCATAAGCCTTCGACACTGTATATTAAAAAAAGAAGAGTGCAAAGACTACACTTTAAAAGACCACAACCTTCCCCAAGTACTCAATTACTTGTCATCATTTAGTCTCTGATGATTTTGACATGTTTGAATGAAGTATTCTTAGCATGTTGGGACATATAAAGTCTTGTGTAATTAGTACAGTAAACCATTAAATATCGCGGATTTTGCTTTTGCTGTTTCGACCAATCACGGTAATCTTCTCTGTATACCTATTTAGTTATCGCTGGCATAATTGCAACCATTCACCGTTTTTGAGCTGAGTTGCAAGTCCTTGTTTGCATCTACTTGGGTGGTTAAAGTGCTCTCCAAAGTGCTAAAGTCCCGTTCCAGTCCCGTGATCCTGATATTGAAAGGATGGGGGAAAAAACCTTTAATGTTTGGATCGAGGAACAAACGCAAAAAAAGTACCTTCAGTGGAACGGTGATACAGGAGAAAACATTGCACATCTACGAACATTTTCCACGAGGTAACCGGGAAGATGAAGATTTGGCCTCTATAACGTCAAGTTAGCCGGGGAAGCAGCATCGGCAGACCAGCTCAAGAAACTGCGGAGAACTACTCGCCACGGCTCAAGAAACTGCGGAGAACTACTCGCCACGGCTCACGAAACTGATCGAGGAGAAGTGATTTAGGCCACAGCAGGTCGTTAATGCTGATGAGCTGGGATTATCTTGGAGAAGAATGCCATCTCGGACCTTCCTGTCCAAGAAGGACCGTTATGTTTTTTTACATTTAAAGGTAAAAGTCTTGTGTTTTTACATTTATTTTACATGTTAATTTCAACGATTATTCCCGGATGGAGGTAATGTTTTCACCCTTTTGTCTCTTTGTCTGTTTGTCTGTCTATCTGTCAGCAGGACAACAATACGAGGTGTGTTCAAAAAGTATCCAACCTTAATTTTTCGTGCGTAAACAAATGAAGCTCGGGAGGCGTGGGTTTGGTGCACGTATGTAGGCGATCCTAATCCGTATGCGTGAATATTTTCCCACCTGCAGAAGCTGTCAGTCGCCGACAGACCGCCGATGAGTGAGGAAGTGTAAGTGAGCGCTGTCGGATTTTCGTTTTTTGACAAAATGACGGAAAAACTTGAACAATGCTACTGCGTCAAATTTTGTGTAAAGCTTGGCGATTCCCAAGTGGAAACGATCCGCAAGATTCAACAGGCCTTCGGGAACGAAGCAATGGGCACCACACAGATAAAAGAGTGGTACAACCGCTTCAAAGATAGTCGCACATCAGTGGAAAGTGAAGCACGTTCTGGTAGGCCCTCAACATCCCGAAATGAGATCGTCATTGACCAAGTGAGGACCCTGCTGATGCAGGATCGTCGAATCACGATCAGAGAACTTGCAGACGAGGCGGGCGTCAGCATTGGATCCGTTCATTCCATTGTGACTGAGGATTTGGACTTAAGGAGAATCTCAGCGAAGTTCGTGCCAAAGCTGCTAACGATCGAGCAGAAGCAACTCCATTTGGAGATCGCACAGGACATGCTGGAGACTGTGAACAGCGATCCCAACTTCTTCAACACAGTGATCACTGGCGATGAGACCACAGTGATCCGTCATTTTGTCAAAAACGAAAATCCGACGGCGCTCACTTACACTTCCTCACTCATCGGCGGTCTGTCGGCGACTGACAGCTTCTGCAGGTGGGAAAATATTCATGCATATGGATTAGGATCACCAACATACGTGCACCAAACCACACCTCCCTCGCTTCATTTGTTTACGGACGAAAAATTAAGGTTGGATACTTTTTGAACACACCTCGTATATAGCACAATATCTCAAAGTTATGGATGGATTCGGACAAAATATAGACAGGATGGGTGTGTGACAAGGACTAATTGATTCAATTTTGGTGAAGATCCAGATACAATAACTTCAAAAGTGATTCTTCACCATTGAGAGATGGAGCAAAAACGATATACTGTCGGATGTTGACTTTCACAGGGGATAGGTTCTTGAAAAATGCGGCAAATTTGGGGGTATTGTTATTTATTTATTATGTTTTACATGGTCTAGGCTTGTGGAAGAGCGATGACACAGAACAAATCAGGACACAGCATAATAAAGGAAGCAGCAGGAGCAAGGGGAAAAAGCAACAGCAGGGTGGAGGAGGAAAGTAGATTGAGACAGACAAACCAGGGATGCAGGTAATGATGAGAGGTAAGGGAGAACGCAAAGGGTGGACAATATGGATACATCAGCAAAATTGTGTTTGACCAGTTTGTGATTTCTGTCAAGGTCTGAGGCGAGGGAAGAGGATGCTGCCTGTGTGTCAGAGGGATGATGGATGTCACGGCAGAGAGTGGAGTCATCAGCAAAGTGAGAAAGAGGATTTTCCAGAGAGTGAGTGAGATCAATGATGAAGATTTGGAATAATATGGGACTGAGAACACTGCATTGGGGTACTTCAGCCTTGCCAGGGAGAGGGGATGAAAAGGTTCTGTTGAGAACCACATGTTGTCTATGAGAGTGGAGGAAGTCAACAATCCCAGAGTGGAGTTGACCTTGGATTCAATAAGCAGACAGTTTGGAGAGCAAGTCAGGATGCCAGACTCTATCAAAAGCTTGAGATATGTCCAGAGAGATGGCTCTGATCTCATGTCTGATATTGAGGGCCTCCATCCATTGCTGGGAGAGAAGAAGCAGCATGTCCAAGGTCGAGTGCCCAGGTCTGAATCTGAATTGATGATCTGAGATGAGGTTGTTGGAGAGAAGGAATGATTTTATGTCAATTGTGATAATGGCTTCCATGACCTTGCTGATAATTGGAAGTAATCTAATTGGTCTGTAGTTAAGGGGATCCATTTTTGCACCTTTTTAATGTAATGCTCTGATGTTGGCTGATTTTCAAGCAGATGGAAGATGAACTATGGTAAATGACAGGGTGAAAAGAGTAGAGAGAGGAAGTGCAAGAGCAGCAGAGCAGGTTTTTAGGACACGTGAGCTGATGCCATCCGGTCCAGTTGCAAAGTCAGAGTCTCGGGTTGCCAGAAACTTTTCCCCCATTTCAGGTGCAAAAGACAGAATTCAGGAGCAGTTGGGTATGACTGGAAAGGATGGGTACAGAGAGGGAGGGGTTAGGGACACAAGATTTTGAAGCAAACACAGAATTGAGGAATTCGGCCTTCTCACAAGTATAGTTGGCTGTGGTGCCATTTGAAAAGAGGGAAGAGATGGAAGGGGAGCATACATCAGAGATGGACTTCACAAGGTGCCAAGAGGTTTTGGAGGAGGGGGGCAAGTTTGAAAGCTCATTGTTGAGATCAGACAGATGTTTTCTGGCTCTATGGAGGGTAGACACACTTGTTGCGGGCTTTGTGGAATAATTTGAGGTTGCCTTCGGTCGGGTTTGCCTTCCAGGAGGAGAATGCAAATTGTTTTTAAAGCAAATGCCTCACCGCAGCATTCAGAGAACCAAGAGCGGGAGGATGAGGAAGATAATTGAAGACGAGATGGGATGAATCTGTGCATAAGAGAGAGCAGTTTTCTGTGGAAGAATTCTGAATCAATATCAGCGGCGGTGGATATAGGACAGTCCTGAAGTATTAAAAAAAAGCAAATGCGCGAATGTAGATGCAGGTCACAGTTTTAGTCCGGCAGATAAGTGAAATATTTGGGGGAATTGTGCCTTTGATGATACAAGCATGAACTTTGGCACACTGTTAGATCATGCCCTAAGGAAGATATTTAGCTATAGGGCCATCGCAGAATTGTCCTGTGGCCAAAATGGCGGCCATTTTCCAAAATGGCCACCACCGGTTGTTATTTTATCAGTTTCTCAGGTTCTAGACCAGCTAGGATATTGATTCTGGCGGCTAATCGTACATTTTCAAGGATGAGGAATGCAGTGGTACTATTTATAACATGCTAGCAACTACTAAACTACGATATATCTGCATTCAGGGAATTAAATAATAGTAAAACCTCAAATATTAGCGGGAGTTATGCACATTTTCCGGAATTTCAGAATCAGCCCATGAGTTGTGTGTGCTGACCTCATAATTATGTTTATGTGTATTCATATATTTTGCTGCATATTCACACAGAACATTATAATAACGTCACAATGATAATCTATGTTGTTAGTACAGCTTTTGTGTACTTGTGTACACGCTAATCTGCATGTAACAACGCCTAATCTGCATGTATATCTGTATGCTTTCATTTGACTGGACTGTGACTGTGGTGGCAGCCAACATATTTTCCTGGAGATTTCAGCTTATGGTAGAGTGGTGGTGGTATAACTCGTATATACTGTTCTCATATTATAACTTGTAGATACTGTTCTAAAGTAGCATAGTGCATAGGGACAATGGCCAAACTATACAAGTGTGGACCCTGAGAGCTAGGCTCATCAGGTAAACAGTGCCCGACCACAGACTGGAACATATGTGTTCTGTGTCAGAAAGACACAGAAGAGATGCTGACATGTCCATATAATTCAGCACGTGGCACAGATGTGGCAGGATACAGGTCCATAGCTGAGCATCTTGTAGCATTCGACAAGATCAGTTGCCTGCCAAGAACACTAAAACTGTCACAACTGGATGAGGGTCAGGGCATCGAGGCAGCATTCCGGGTTCACAAAGCCAAATGGGATGACTCCTGCAGACTGCAGTATAACAAAACAAAACTTCAGAGGGCTGAAAAGAGAAAACACACCACGATGATGACCAGAAACCCACAAGTTCACCCGTCAGAGCATTGACATGAAACTCATTCAACAGAGACATGCTTCTGCTGTGGCAAATCTGCAGCAAGAGATGCTTTGCGTAATGCATCAACATTCGATCTTGACATTCGTGTGAGGCAGTGTGCCTCAAACTACAGGACAAACACCTCCTATCCAAAATTCAGTGTTGGAGATCTCATTGCCCAGAGGCTAAGTACCATGCTCAGTGTCTTGCCTCTCTGTACAATAAAGCGAGGGACACAAAGGCACAAGAATCTAATGTAGACACTGTTAACCATGGAATTGCATTCGCTGGACTTGTCGCCTATATTGAGGAAGTGCGCATGGACAATATGGCTGCACCAGTGTTCAAGCTAACAGACTTGGTGAATCTGTACAGTACCAGGCTGGAACAACTGGGGACACACGTGACGGGCGTGTACACTCCACTAAACTCAAGAACAGAATACTGGGTTACTTCCCAGACATGGACGCTCACAAGCAAGGTCGTGATGTGGTGCTCGTGTGCAATGAGGATGTTGGTGCTGCATTAGGTAAAGCATGTGAGCACGATGCTGAAAATGATGCAGTTCATCTAGCCAGAGCTTTGATCATCTAGCTTTGATGACGTCACTAGAGCCTTCTGTGCCTTGGCTGCCACCCCAGACACCATAGACAACTGGATGGGTCTCTGGAGCGATTCGTGGTATTGCTCTATGACCGCACTAGCAGCCTGGAATCAGTCATCAGGCACGCATCATCTGTTCACCCGAAAGGTAGAGACATTGAAGGACTCCTCCAACACAAGCAGCACTGATTCAGCACACAAAGAGGGCTGCCTACCAAGCTGGTCACTGCTGGGGACAGATGATGGTTGCAGTCCCGGAACTCCCATCCCAGGTGACTGGGGGTGGAAGAAGAAGGACACAGGTGGATGGGAAGTTCACTGGACCACACTGCCAGAAGCGACCCAGGCCTGTCGAGAACTCATACGCTGTGGATGCAAAAAGGGGTGCAGAGGACAGTGCGAATGTGTCAAGGCAGCACTTCAGTGCACTGCCCTTTGCCACTGTGGTGGACTGTGTTCTCGAAACTAACATTACATTTCATTGAAAACCTTAATATTACCATGGAAGGCCTTACCTGGTTAATAATGGAAGGACTGTCGTAGACTTGCCCTCACCACTAACATGTCAAACAACAATGGGACATGCACTATTGATTTGCAAGATACAGCATAATCTCATGAACTGTGTGCTCATATAAATAAACTATCAATATTATAAAGGAAACATTGCGAAGACTGCATTGTACTCTCATGAATATGTCACAGTTTCAAAACATGTTACATGTATAACTCCACCAATATTAAATGCGTTTATAAATTTTACTATTATTTATTTCCCTGAAAGCTAGATATATGTAGTTAGGTAGTTGTTAGAGTAGTTATAGCATGTTGTAAATAGTACCACTGCATTCCTCATCCTTGAAAATGTACGATTAGCCACCAGGATCAATATCCTAGGTAGTCTAGAACCTGAACTACTGGTAAAATAACAAACGGTGGTGGCCATTTTCCAAAATGGCCACCATTTTAGCCACGGGACAATTCTGCGATGGCCCATAGCTAAATACCTTCTCTAGGGCATGCTCTAACAGTGTGCCAAAGCTCATGCTTGTATCATCAAAGGCACAATCCATTCCCACATCTGCCGGACTATTTATAACCTGTAAATACACGGGGTCCATGAATAGCGGGACCGTGAATGTCGGGGTCTGACAGTATAGTACGATATCTCAAAAAGATGTGGATGGATTATGACCTACATTTTCTCTCAGCCCAGGAACCTAACCCCATTTTCCCCATTGAGGTTTATTAACTTTTGCAGTTTTGGATTTCACGGCACTTTTCAGGAACGTAACCCCCACAATATTGATGGGTTTACTGTATATGATTTAGGAATACCAATGAGGTCAAACAGACAATAAAACAAATTAAATTTAAGATGAAAGTGAAGATGTGACTGGAGAAAGTGAATTTAAGGTAAAGGCAGCACGATCCAAACCACTTCAAATGGCAGCAGTCGGTCACTTTTTTAATTGTCCTTTCTTTCACTGAAGATATGCCTCGTGCTGATGTTCAATAATTGATACCGATTGGCGTAACTTGCCTTGCACACTGGGCACCATTGCAATTTCTCTTCCTTGCTTGTTCGGTGTTGGAGCATCATACTTATAAATTTGCAATTGGTCCCTGGCTTTAACACCGATACAATTTTTATTCCGGACCCGAAGCATCAAAAAGCTACATATATCGAACAAACAGTTTCAAATGGAGCACCTTGCTGCCATTGGAGCATTTAAATTGCATCAGATGTGGCAATAAATGTGAATTGTCACCCCCCAGCTTGCCAACTTGATGACAAGACGCCACTTGCACTTTAGCCACCTACCTGGTTTACATTCCCCTGCGGGCACGGGCAATTTGCTGGTGTTTTCCAATGTAGATAAGTAACACATGGTTGTGTAAGTAGAGTGGCGATGGGAGCAGGCTCCATGTACCGCAGCTGTGAAATGACAGTCAAGATTGTCAAATTTCACCTTTGCAAAGAGTATGCGAGCTATCGCCGGCACCGTGGCCAAATTCCACATTCCTGTCCTATCCTACAGAGGGCCGTCAGTGGCACAGCCATGCCCTCAGCCATTAATGTTACTGCGCAGCCATGTGCTGCACACAAAAGAATAAGAATCAACCAGACTCGTCAGAATGTCGTGAAATGAGCAGGATGCTCTTTGTCTTGGGCGATAGGTGGAATATGCCAGGATTCAGATAAAAGCATCTTCCTCACATTCACAGCTCTCGTTGGTGTGACCTGACCTGACATCCAGGATTGCTGCAGCTGCCTCTTGAACCACAGCCCCACCTGCCTGTCGGTACTTTACAAAAAAAAAAATCACATTTATCTGGCTTTTGTGACGTTACCAGATCCTTCATTATTTGTTTCGCACTCAAGTTAACCATCCTTATGACTTTGGAATAATCATCAGATAATTCTGGGAGCTCCACAATAACATTGGACTCACTCTGCGCTTCACCCACCAAAACAATTTGCAGAAATTCTGATTCACGAGTGAATTTGAAGTTTGTGCTTGAAAGGCATGTGTACAGGAGCAATAGCTGAAAGTATTGTGCAGGAATTTGTGACCTGCATTGCCAACCCGATCCAGGCATAATTAGAGAAAAAACCATTTGAATTCCATCTCCTCCTTACCAGCTGCTTTTGTATATTCATCTGCCATGCCGAGGGGTCGTCTGCCACGCTGAAAGATGCGAATTTATTCCTTTTAATCGTTTGTTACCTTTCTCGAAGATGGAAGGTACAAAAAGCAAAGCTGAGGTCTCAACATGATTTGAATCTCTTGCAATAAGGCCGAAGCATAAGGTCTGTTGCTCTCGCATTGCAGACAGGTAAGGCTGGCAGGATGGTCTCGGGGAATGCACACTTTGAGCCTTTGAGCCATCTAGCCTGGGTTTGAATCTCGGCCCATTTGCAAACTGTCATATTGGTGTCTCGCAGGCAGGGCGAAGCATCAATGTGTGTGCCGTCCCTCAGATCGATGTTAAACTGGGTGTCCCATCTGCCAGCATTCGTTGGTGGACGTTAAATATCCCACAGTGTCCTTCGTGAAGAGTAGGCGAGCTCTCGCTGGCACCCGAAACAAATTCCACATTCCTGCTAACCTACAGGGGGCACTGCAATAGCGGCACAGCCACGTCCTCGGCCAATGATGTTACTCAGCCTTGTGCTGTGTAGGAAAGAAGAAGAATTGCAGGCAGGTCGGTGGTCTGTTTTATGCCACCTCTCCTTCAGTCCAGCTCCCTCCGCTCTCTGTCTTCCAACATTGCCAGTAAAATCAGGATTTACTGGTTCTTCCAGTGACTCCTTCAGATTAAACTTTCGAAATCCAGGCTGATTGTACACCTCAACTCTTTTGTTCCTTGCTTCTCCCATTTGTGTAACTTTCATCCAGAGGCTGTTTTTTTCCATTCTTCCCTCCAGGGATTCAAGCAGGAGATGCACAGCCATCTCATGTCATCCCCCAATTTTACCCATAATCTTTATTACCCCCATTAAACCCGCTTGCTTGCAGGTTGCAGTGTTTCTTCGACTCGACTCCACTTTTCCTTTTCATTAATTCCCTTACTTGTGGTACTTGTCAATTCACGTTGTCCTTCGATGAGCCTCGCTCTTGTAAATTCCAAAAACAACAATGCTTCCTCTTTCCTGGCCTGGTTGCACTCATGAATTCTGAACAGTTGGTTGTTGAGGGGTGCAGGAGGTGCAGGGATGATGTTTCGGCTGACTGCTTACATAACTGTTGTGCTGAATGAACAGCCTTCGGTACATGAGTAGAAGTGCCCTGAGAGGTATCGCCAGCACGCAGGGTGGCCTAGTGAACTTTGGCAGAAGAGGGCAGTAGGCATTCAAGGCAAATAAACTGCCACAGTGACAGAGAATTCTCATAGAATAATTATTGAAGGAGCACCGAGAGAACCAAGAGCAGCACAGGTTGGCACAATTGGTTCAAGTCTTGAGAGCGTTGGCATCATGTAAAATCGTAGAGTCAAACTGCAGACTCAGGAAAAGATATTTTAAAAACTGCCGAACAACAACCATTTTGAGCTGACTCATGTAGGGCTGAGCGCATGCCTCTGTGGCCATGGCTGCCATATGAAATCAACTGCAGAAACTCGACGTGGCTCATTTTTTCTCCTCCCCACTCATCCTTCCGAACTTGATTGTTCAGCTGAGGTCCCTCACTGCTCAATTTCCGATGAATCTCCCAGATTCCCTAAACTATCCTGCACACCTCCCCTCAACTTACTTATCTTCATGCTCCACCCTTTGGACCAGCCCACCAATCATGCGGGTTGGCTCAAGCAACGATAAGTTTGAACCAGCCACAGGGAGCGGACATGCAAATCAGTGTTCAAATGTCCAGCTCACCTTCAGGGAAAATACACCCAAGGCAGTTACTACTTGACAGCAGGTCGGTTGGATAAAGTCGAGAATAAATTAATACCACACAAAAAATAAATAATACCACCTGCTAGGCATATTACACTTGTTATGTCCGGATGGACCTCCCATCACACTGCCTTCTCTTACCCTCCCCTCACGCTGCTCTCTTACCTCCCCCTCACGCTGCCTTCCCTTACACTCCCCTCACACTGCCTTCCTTGCCCACCCCTCACGCTGCTTCCCTTACCCTCCCTCACGCTGCCTTCCTTACTCTCCCTCACGCTGCCTTCCTTGCCCCCTCAGCTGCCTTCTTACTCCCCTCACGCTTCCCTTGCCCTCTCCCTCATGCTGTCTTCCATTCCCACACCCCTCCTCACTATCCAACCCTTCCTCGCTCCCCCCTCCTTCTTTCTCCCCAACCCCTTTAATGCCCCTGTCAGCAAAGCGACTGGTTGTATTTGCTCGTATATATGTAATCGTACCTGCCATGTATAAATGTACACTCATGTCATGTATAGTTGAAAGCATTGTAAAATCACAGTTGGAAGTTTTTGACCGCCCACCTCCCCCCCCACCGCCCCCACTCCCACTCCAACCCGTAATAGTCACGTGACTGTGTTGCTGCGTCTTCACGATCAGGCACTCACTGGTGCGTCCTCTCGATTTGGTTCTCATTGCTGCGTCCTCTCGATCGGGTTCTCACTGCTGGCTCCTCTCGATTTGGTTCTCACTGCTGCATCCTCTCGATCGGGTTCTCATTGCTGCGTCCTCTCGATTGGGTCCTCACTGCCGCGTCCTCCGATCGATGGGTTCTCACTGCTGCGTCCTCTCGATCGGGTTCTCATTGCTGCATCCTCTCGATGTGGTTTCACTGCTGCATCCTTCGATAGGGTCCTCACTGCCACATCATCTCGATCGGGTTCTCACTGCCACGTCCTCTCGATCGGGTTCTCACTGCCACGTCCTCTCGATCGGGTTCTCACTGCCACGTCCTCTCGATCGGGTTCTCACTGCACGTCTCTCCATCGGGTCCTCATGCTATGTCCTCTTGATCGGATTCCACTGCCGCATGCTCTCGATCGGTCCTCTCACTGCCACCTCCTCTCAATCGGATTCCCACTGTCACGTCCTCCTGATCGGGTCCTCACTGCCGCGTCCTCTCGATCGTTCCTCACTGCCACGTCCTCTCGATCGGATTCCACTGTCACGTCCTCTTGATCGGTCCTCACTGCCGCGTCCTCTCGATCGGGTCCTCACTGCCATGTCCTCTCAATTGGATTCCACTGTCACGTCCTCATCGATCGGATTCCACTGTCACGTCCTCTCGATCGGATTCCCACTGTCACGTCCTCTCGATCGATTCCCACTGTCACGTCCTCTCGATCGGATTCCCACTGTCACGTCCTCTCGATCGGTTCTCACTGCGGTCTCTCGATCGGGTCCTCACTGCCACGTCCTCTCGATCGGATTCCCACTGTCACGTCCTCTTGATCGGGTCCTCACTGCCGTGTCCTCTCGATCGGGTCCTCACTGCCACGTCCTCTCAATCGGATTCCCACTGTCACGTCCTCTCGATCGGATTCCCACTGTCACGTCCTCTCGATCGGATTCCCACTGTCACGTCTTCGATCGGATTCCCACTGTCACGTCCTCTCTACGGTTCTCACTGCCACGTCCTCTCGATCGGGTTTCACTGCACGTCCTCTCGATCGGGTCCTCACTGCTATGTCCTCTCGATCGGGTTCTCACTGCCGCGTCCTCTCGATCGGGTCCTCACTGCCACGTCCTCTCGATCGGATTCCCACTGTTACGTCCTCTCGATTGGGTCCTCACTGCCACGTCCTCTCGATTGGGTCCTCACTGCCAGTCCTCTCGATCGGATTCCCACTGTCACGTCCTCTTGATCGGGTCCTCACTGCCGCGTCCTCTCGATCGGGTCCTCACTGCCACGTCTCTCGATCGGATTCCCACTGTCACGTCCTCTCGATCGGATTCCACTGTCCACGTCCTCATCGGTTCTCACTGCCACGTCTATCATCGGGTTCTCACTGCCACGTCTCTCGATCGGGTCCTCACTGCTATGTCCTCATCGATCGGGTTCTCACTGCCACGTCCTCTATCGATGGTTCTCACTGCCACGTCCTCTCGATCGGTTCTCACTGCCACGTCCTCTCCATCGGGTCCTCATGCTATGTCCTCTTGATCGGATTCCCACTGCCGCGTGCTCTCGATCGGGTCCTCACTGCACCTCTCTCAATCGGATTCCCACTGTCAGTCCTCTCGATCGGGTCCTCACTGCGCGTCTCTCGATCGGGTCCTCACTGCCACGTCCTCTCGATCGGGTCCTCACTGCCGCGTCCTCTCGATCGGGTCCTCACTGCCGCGTCCTCTCGATCGGATTCCCACTGTCACGTCCTCTCGATCGGGTCCTCACTGCCGCGTCCTCTCGATCGGGTCCTCACTGCCGCGTCCTCTCGATCGGTCCTCACTGCCACGTCCTCTCGATCCGATCCTCACTGCCACGTCCTCTCGATCCGGTCCTCACTGCCGCGTCCTCTCGATCGGATTCCCACTGCCACGTCCTCTCGATCGGATTCCCACTGCCACGTCCTCTCGATCGGGTCCTACTGCCGCGTCCTCTCGATCCGGTCCTCACTGCCGCGTCCTCTCGATCGGATTCCCACTGTCACTCAGCATTTTCCGTCACGGTGATTTAACGGGCTTTGACAAACGACAAGGAGACAGACAAGCGTTGTGACGAAGCGTGTTTCCGTGGAATCGAAAGACTACCATCGACATGGACGACAACAGTCGTTGGGCGCGTTTGTCGAAAAGGAAGCAAATAACGCTTTTTGTTTGCAATAAAGAATTGATGATTAATAGGAAATATATTTATATCATAATCGACATCGTTTTGTTTCCGGTGCAATGAAGAACCAAGGTGTGTAAACATCCAGATGCAGGACGTGTCCTTCAGGGAGTTGAGGATGGCGCAGGTATCTCGAAACATCCATCGATAAGAGAAACGGAGCAGGATTCCCTTCTTTCTCAGTAATTAATTAATTTCGATATAATCACTTGGACACGAAAATTAAATAAAGTGTACGAGACAAAGGAACGGTCAAACGGTAACTCGCTAACTCAGACAAGGAACCAATGGAGGATAATAAATCGTTAACTCATCGGACGGACACAGTTCGGTTTATCGATCCAAAACGTGTCGTCACAAATAACAACAACAAGGCTTCAATTGGACACGTTAATTTAGATACATCGACACATTAATTTAGATACATCGACACGTGAATTTAGTACATTCGACACGTGAATTTAGATACATCGACACGTTAATTTAGATACATCGACCGTTAATTTAGATACATCGACGCGTTAATTTAGATACATCGACGCGTTAATTTAGATACATCGACGCGTTAATTTAGATACACGACACGTGAATTTAGATACATCGACACGTGAATTTAGATACATCGACACGTTAACTTAGATACATCGACACGTTAATTTAGATACATCGACACGTTAATTTAGATACATCGACACGTGAATTTAGATACATCGACACGTGAATTATACATCGACACGTTAACTTAGATACATCGACACGTTAATTTAGATACATCGACACGTTAATTTAGATACATCGACACGTGAATTTAGATACATCGACACGTGAATTTAGATACATCGACACGTTAATTTAGATACCATCGACACGTTAATTTAGATACATCGACACGTGAATTTAAGATACATCGACACGTGAATTTAGATACATCGACATGTTAATTTAGATACATCAACACGTGAATTGATACATCGACACGTGAATTTAGATACATCGACACGTTAATTTAGATACATCGACACGTTAACTTAGATACATCGACACGTTAACTTAGATACATCGACACGTTAATTAAGATACATCGACACGTTAATTTAGATACATCGACACGTTAATTAGATACATCGACACGTTAATTTAGATACATCGACACGTTAATTTAGATACATCGACACGTTAATTTAGATACATCGACACGTTATTTAGATACATCGACATGTTAATTTAGATACATCGACACGTCAATTTAGATACATCGACACGTCAATTTAGATACATCGACACGTTATTTAGATACATCGACATGTTAATTTCATGTCAAGGGATAAAAGAATCGAGTTTAAAAAACACTGATTGGAATAAAAGGGTGAAAGAGATGTTTAGGGGAATGTTATATGAGAGGGAAATAGTGTAACCACCGCAGTGCATGGAGGGTTGTATCATTCCAGAGTGTATTGTAAACGGGTAACTGTAGGATTGTTATGTGTATTGTTAAACGGGTAACTGTAAGGATTGTTATGTGTATTGTAAACAGGTAACTGTAGGATTGTGGAGTGTAATTGTAAACGGGTAACTGGTAGATTGTGGAGTGTATTGTAAACAGGTAACTGGAGGATTGTGGATGTGTATATTGATAAAACAGGAACTGTAAGTTCTAGGATTAGTGTGAGTGTATTGTAAACAGGTAACCTGTAGGATTGTTATGTGTATTGTGAACAGGTAACTGTAGGATTGTGGAGTGTATTGTAACAGGTATACTGTAGGATTGTTTTGGTATTGCTGAACAGGTAGTGTTAAGAATTGTTACGTGTATGTGAGTTAACAGTAACATAGGTATATTCGAGATTTATGCTTGTATATCGAGTGAGACAGGTTTATTACTGTAGAGATTGTTATGCGTGTAACTTTGTAACAGGTAACCGTAGATGTTGGAGTCTGGAGTGTATACGGCTACTAACAAGGTAACTGTCACGAGCATTGAGAGTTATGTGGTACTCTGTTAAAACGAGGCATAAGTGATACCGATTTGTGGAGTGACTCACTATACAGGCACAATCAGAGTAACTGGATTATATACGCTTATATTCTAATTTATGTTAGACAATAAACTGATAGTACGAGGAAATACACAGCTCACAGATCAAGTACGTAAATATATTATTTAACGTATTATAGACCATGAAACAGCTATAACCATCACGTCTTTGTGCACGAGGTTCTTAGGATCCCACTTCTGCTAGTTTGCAATCAATTAATCGAGGTAACGGATCCATCTACAAAGTCGGATTGGAGACACAATCGTTTGATTATTACATGTAAAATTTAACTTCCATTTAAAGCCCAACTTTTTCCACCACCTCTGAGAGTGCGTCAACAAAGAGAACGCTCTCGCCGGATATAGTCTTGTCACAGTAAACCTGGTCTGGGACCAGTTACCTAGAAGTCAAATACTTGAGACTATATTCAATAACATACCACACGTTCGAGTGCAAAGTGTGGTTAAGCAATATGGTTCATTCCTGACTGTCTGTCTCGTCTTATGTTCATGTCTGTCTGTGTTCTTGTCCTCGATCATATGCATGGAGGACACTCTCACATCTATAATGATCACATTATCGAGGTTTTTATTATATCTCCTGAACTGCTGAGTCATAAACACAAATGACTCCGCGAAACATAGAACTCCTGCCACGCATTATGTAATCGCTGTGTATCATAGGTATCTCGAGATCATTCTGCAAAATATTGTCCACTGTGCGAACATCACAGTTCCCGACCCGTGGCTCTGTTATTCACAACATCACGCCGGTACGAGGCAATTCCGCTTCAGTCATTCTCACTGAATTCCTGGTAAGCAAATCGTAATCAAACCAATAAAATTATGTCATTTCAACAAGGAGAAATTACTTTACTGAGTCTCTGAGTTAACGAGATCACTTCAATCTAAGGTGTACACACAACACCAGGGCATCAAATACTTAATTTTATACACGTATTATTATATATAGCGAGTGAGGATGTAACGGATACGGCTATACATGCATATGATATGCCTACGATATCTTCTGACTGACGATTCATTCTATCTGTTTTTTGGTGTCACTAGTGACAGCCTTAAAACTTCATCTCTCTTTTAATTTAATTGACTATATCATTAGTTCGTGACACTTGAGTCAGACACACGCAACAGCCTTCTTGGCACTTCTCAAAATTCTTTACATGATTTAGGCAGACACTTGAGTCATCTTGTGGAACATTTATACTGCAATTCAACAATTCTATAATTTTGACGGTGCTGAGCAATCAGTCGATTGGAGTTAGACAGTGAGTATTCTATTTGTATACGGGGATGGTGAGCTCCAGCCTATTGCAAGACAGTTAATCTAATATCTTGTGCAATGAATCTGTTGTTATAAGCTTGAGCATCTTTCTCAATCTAGATCAATTCACCACACATCATGCAGTTTGGTCTACGTTGAGATACTGATTTGATGGCAGAAGGTTCCAGTGCTAGGACTGGTCCATTTGCATCAATCGGATTCTTCTTAATCGTTGGCCATCTACGCCTGTTGTTCATCCGAGTTGCATGAACAATACATATTATATATTTTCATGACTCAAAATTGCATATAGCCAGAGTTGATTAAAGGATCCCCTTCCCATGTCTTTTTCTCATTAGCCAGGAGCATGGCGTAAGGTGTTTTCTATTAACTTCACGTGTATGTATTATCTCGATGTGAGTTTGCTCTAATTCCACTCTGTCCATTTCTTGTCCGGTCCGTTCCCACCCCTGTGGTATTTTTGCATTATTACTATTAATTCCTTATACTAAATCATATATTATAAATTACAACTGCTGAAACTTGATAAGTGACTTTATTATCCTGGGATAAGATTTTATCAGAACAATAGTTCCAGGATTTCATTAGTCGCGTTCTGATTGTCAAATTCTTTATACACAGAGTATTAGTAGTCCGATGGGTCACCTTTTGGATTGAGAACAATCACAATATTTATACATGCCGTGTCGATGTATCTAGAGGTTGAGTTGAGATCGCAGTGTCTCTGGAGCTCACACTCTATAGCTGCTTTTAACACCTAAGCATTGAGACGACATGCTGGCCTGTAGACTGCGACCCAATTCATAATATCAGATGCAGCGTATTGCATGTCAAGCGATGCATGATTGGCATAGCATATTTACATCAGGATGTTACAGGAGTGCATGTCATCCAAACCTATGTACGATATTACGACAGGGTCGTAGGCCCGTACTTTATGAAGATTGTTGTCTATTGTCTGTGAACACGTCTAATATCGTTAAATATGCTAAATGTTTTGATAAACATTAAGAGCACGCTGAAAAACACTGGCATACGTCTAGTATCGCTGGCTTTTCATCTGTACTTTGCGGTTGTCCCAAATTTTAGCATGCTTGAATTTTACGCGACTTAATCCGCGTGATTGGTACTCACAACTGTCTTCTTGCTAACACGCTGTGACATGTAGAGTTTGGTGAAGGCACGTTATGACGTGAATTCCTATAATGCGAGCGATCACAGCATGCGATGAGCACGTTCTTACTAAGTATAGTATACTGATGAAGTGCGAACACGTCGAGGTAATGATTAGCTGTAACTCATAAACTTATTTTATCACATGTGTGATATGAGTTATAACGTGTTGCTAGGCCGATTACACGATCGAGTGACACACGTACAGGCACGTTATTGGGCCGATCGTATTGACACGCTGTCAGAGTCGTCAACGATTACTATGTAAGTTACTTCATAAGCACTCGAGAACACGTCGAGGGTAATGTCTGATAGTCGTGCCCAACTTTCATTTCATAAACCTATGAGATAATCTTGTGTCTTTGAAACCTATGTGTAACGTACCTCCAACGCATATACATTGAGACGTAATGTAGACGTATTGATTGACTGTCATCCGGTAGGATCCCGACAGAACTTTAGCGGGAACTGTTGATTTCTAACTTAAGCTACCTGTATACAATGGCGAGTGCAGGCGTTTAAAACACACAAGCAACATATAACTATCCGATATTCGTTCACGTGCAGTTACGTCATCAATCCACATTGGCTCTCTTCCAGTTTGAGCCTCTATTGTCTTTATTCTAGTTTCTTCTCTGTGAATATTTCTGTTTGATGGATATTTGTCTACGTCGACGTCGAATTACTTAAAGCAAAATGTCGCGTAAGGTTATATTTTTAAAGGTTATGTGAATAAGACTAAAAAAAATAATAATAAATAAAAAAATTCAACAAACACGCATACAATCTTCACGATAGTATCGTCACGTGCCTTCACGAGGAGCCAAAGGAGAAAATAAACGTAAATGATGTCCTTGACGAGAAAAAAGACTTCGGTTTGTATTGCGAACAGTATACCTGTTCGACTGTCGTTTCGAACTTCTGACGCTAACATTACCAAGGAAGCTTTGTGGCAGACTGTGTAGTTCAACGAATATCGCTCATACTCGTGCCGTATCGAATCTCTATGTACCAGCGTGCGAGCGTATAAGATGTGAGATCATACTGTGACACGCCGTACGTGCAGTGAAATAATTCTTCTAACTAAGACGACAGTGCTCTCGAAGAATTTCATCGACGTACTAGACGTACTATGACGTATAGAATCGAGCAGCACGTCTGCGAGCGAGATGTATTCTAGCGTGCTCTTCACACGTAAACACACGTGTAACTACGCACATAACGTAGATAATCGCACGTGTTGCGCGCAGTTTTAGACACATATTTTTCAGTAGTATGCGTGGTCCCTGAATTAGCGGTTGCTAAAATCGTCAAGGGTGTGACTGAGCAATGATTGCACACCCTCAATTCTCAGGTCGCTTAATGTGTTAAATCGGCGAGCGGCTAGCTTTTAACATGGATAACGAGCCACGTGATCGTCGGCCGAATCAGCGTTGTCCGAAGCTGCGCTGTGATGCCTTAAGAATTAGAGACTTAACGTATGAGGCACTCAGGTTGTGAGGGGGGGGGGGGGGTCGGATGGCGCCCGTAACAAAACTATCTGCACTAATGATGTCCCCATCGTATTGTATAGAATTAAGCCTTCATTAAGACTAAGCGAAGATCGTTCTGTTACGTTACTGAATGAGACGTTATGACCACAAGGTACATTTGGAGACGCGGAAATGTACATGATCGCACAAAAAACACTTGTATAAAACATATAAGGCGTCTCACATGTTCCAGCGATATCGAGCTCTAATCTGTATATCACGGACATTATTTAATTAACTTTGACATCTGCGCGTCTCTCAATCTGTGCGAAGGTGTGACAGCGCCCTTTAGTGTCCTTCGTGCAAATGTCTAATAGAAGCACGAGAGCCATGGTATAAATAACCAACGATGTCATTACATCATGCAGCATTTAGAGCACATCACTCATGGCTTCATGTACTTTACATCAGGTTATTTACTGCTTCGCTTGATGAAGTCGCCCAGTCTTTGGCATTATGTTATTTTTTGGTTGGCCGTTCTCCAGTCCATCCATAACGATCGCTACGTGTTTACCGTCAGGCTCTATGCTAATTTTGCTGTTCTATCTCTAGTACGCTTAGTCCTAGGAAACTATCAAAAATTTTCACTCATAGGTGTTTTGAACTCAGTAGAATGTTTAATAAGTGTAATAATTATGAACGTTCGATTACGTATAAACGTGTGTGGCAGCCATGTATTAGGAAATATAAGGAGAAAAAAGCGTGGAGAGGCGCGTAATATTCTGCGAAACTGCTACCGCGTGGAAAACTTTTGAACTTGGCGCACTCTGTGAAGTACTCCCTGTCGAGAAGGTGTATCGTTTTTTTATTGATGTAAATTGGTTCTAACTAGGATGGATTTTCATCTATGACACCTCCATACTGCGCCCATCCATTGCATATCGTTGGAATGCTATACTCCATCGAGTATGAGACACATTTCGAGGGTCTATCCTGAGCGGGAATCTAAATTGTGATGGTGGTTGTGTGTGTGGAGGGGGGGCGGGGGGATTGATGACGTCATCCATAACATACGGTTCGGACAAGCCATATTGTCTTTTAACATTACAACAAACACCTCAAAAATCTGCTTCTCTAAACGGCCTGAACAAGATTTGCATGGTGAAACTTTTCTCACAGAGTTAGCAACCCCTATCGCAAGAGGAACACACAAGATCTAACCAGCACTTTGATCTCAATAGTACCTCTATCATGGAGTTTGTCAAGCTATGAATTTTTTGAGAAGATAATAATACCTTTATAATAACATTTCTTCTCCCTCATTCAAGAACGGTACATGACAGATTCGAAGGAACTTCACCTCCATGTTCCCCATAGCCTTGGGAATCCCAGGGGTTGATTCATGGGATAATGTAAACTAGGTCACATGGCTCTGAGGCAGTCAAAAGACGTGAATTGAATGTAAAATCTGTTTACCACAAAAATCTATTCTGTTTTGAATCACTTCATCAATCGATCTATGACGCGTTACGGTTCTAGATGTATGTAGTCAGTAAAGAGGAACGATAGCGTTTGTAAAATTTCAATCGATCGGAATGCATAGTCTCGCTGGCACGAATAGATTTATATTTGTTTTGAATCTCTGGCGTTCGGCACATTTAAATGCATCGAAACTTGGTAGCTTCAATTTATTTATGACGTGATATATAATGTGGGCGGCAGGGCAGTATCTGAAGACGTCGACCGATGGTCTCGAAGAGTGCCGTCCTAGTTTTTATATTAATTTCTCTTTTAAACCCCTTCCACCAAGTAAAGTTGGATGTTTAAGATTCACCACAACAGGTTAACCAACCTGCACTGCCTTCCGATCAGCACTCAACGTAACAGGTAAGCCCATGAAAGTATTTATTTTAATCGTGCTGTCACCTCTACTTAAGTTAGGCTTTATTTGGTTTGCAATTGTTGGTGTCAATGTCTTGCCTTTTGCTTGGAATGAACAGATTGAGTTGAACAACAACATTTTAAGTCTGTATGGTTGACATAGTTTTCAACGTTAGCTATAAAGTTGACACACAGTTTGTCCACGTCACAGAAACCCATAGTTGTTCACGCCCCGACTATACGACAAAGCTATTAGCCTATCCAATCCAGCGAGTCGCACGTACAAATCTGGCACTAAAGCTACTATCAATGTTAACTATTCGCTAGTGATTGTAGCACAGTGGGCAATTGCTCTGCAGAGATATCACTGATGATAAGGAAGCGGGTGCTGTTGAGCTAAAGAGCGAGAGCGCAAGCTATCTTGGCAGAAGTGAGCAATGAGGTTAGCGAGGTCGCAGTTACGAGAAAGCGCACACTTGCTGTGAATAAAAGAATGAGACAGCAGAGCAGAACGGTACTTTGTTGCGCATTTTTCTCTCCTTAAGTATTATTTTATGCTACGCTGACGAAGTCGGCACATGAAGCATTCCTTTTTGGTCACATGTCAATGCATGTCATAACGGATACATACATACGGTAGCGTACATCGCGGCTAATGTTTGTCTAGAGTTTCTCTGGCACAATGCGAGCGTGAGTATGGACACTCCCAATTTTGAGCAGCCAAGAGGAGTGGAGCGGACGTCATTGGAGAGAATGTTGTATCGATGGTATCTGAGATAAGTTAGACATCTGACATTACGGCTCAGGGACGTGTAGTCCCTACTATAGGTTGGCTATTTGATGAAAAGTCGAAACCGAGCTCGAGAAGAAAGGACAGAACTGGACACACGATGGGGCGTTAAGTGAGAGTGTATTCATCCTTCCATTTTGGTTCCGATCGTATGTTAAGGACGTAACGTGTGTTACAGTAGCGAGAGACGCAATTTGATTACTCCTCGCACGGTTTGTTATTTCGTTAGTATGTGTATTTATGTGACTCGTACATCATAGTGCTCCAAGAGAGAGTATACATGCTAGATATTTACAAGAGAGCGAGTAGGTTATCGCGTGTATAATTGTTGCAGTGAATACACCGCAAGAACCACAGTGCTCTCGTAGCGAGAGAGTTTCTACGTTCGTTCTTCAGTCTTTGGTACTGGTTGGAGGCGTCAAAGCGTGCCGCTGTAACTGCGCAGAGTGTAACGATTGGTCTATTAGTCTGACGCCGACACACGATTTTCAGAGTGGACGCAGTAGGGAGAACACTATATTGAAACCAGGCACGAGATTCTTGACTCGATTGTCTCCGATCAATGAATGAGGACTGATTGACTAGTGGTGTTAAGTCCGCACCATCTGAATATATGAAAAGGATGTGACGAGTGGTAGTGACTGTGTACGGTCTCCATGTCTAGGTAACTAATTCATGAGACCGCTTGACGCGGCACGTAGGTTGACCAAACTAAAATTCGATCAAGAGGAGTATTACTTCGCAGGAGAGGTGGTAACCTGAGTCGTATGTTAACGACACGAGGACTTGGATAACCCGGACTTAATGTTAGCCAGTAGAACATATATTTCGAAAAATATTCAAAAAAGAAATGGGAAAACGTATCGTGATGTTGGTTCAAAAAAATAAGGTATACCACAATGATCTGTCGAGCTACATAGGTAAATTAAGTTGGGTTAACGTTGTCTCGCATCGTGGCGGAGCGGTAAGGCGTAGAAGAGACACTCCGCTGCCACTGAGGGGGGCGTGTGGACCCGACAGAGTGACTACTCTGTAAAGCGTAACGTGTCTTGCAAAAGCAATTTCTTTCGTATAGGATTCTACAAAATGGACAGCGTCAGCTCTACGGAGAAGCGAGGATACTCACATGAAAGTGGACATGGTGAGATATCTGTAACTTCTTGAGGGTCTGGAAGCCTAAACTTTTAAGGAATAATATCGACCTAATATTTTTGGAAAGGACACTGTACGAATCCTTTAACGTCCACTAAGTAAATGCCGGCAGATGGGACCCCAAGTTTTTGACATCCATCGATGGACCAACACACAGCATTGATGCCGCCTTGTCCTATCTGGTGAGACACCAGGATGGCAGTTTAATAACCGAAGTTGAGATTCGAACCCAGGCTAGACAGTCCAGAAACTCGTTCGCAGTACACTGAAGGATTTAATACCTGCTTGGCATGATCCCCCCCAGAAGCTGCTTGCAAGAGCACCTTAACGACTTTATACTGTAATTATTCTACAGAGAGGTCTTTATTTAAAAAGTGAACTTGTAGTCAGTCAAAACATTGCATTCTGAAATGGAGATGGAATCATCGAAGTAATAATAGTTGTATCCGAAGCCTCAGCAGGCCTAACATGGCGTTAAAATGAATGGCATTTGTAAAACTTATTTCATGAAACAAAGACAGTAAATTCAAGAAAACCTAGGAGCGCTGCACAGCAGTATATCTCTCCAGCGATCGATCGATCTGCAGGTTTATAAACATCATGTTGTTTGGCATTTATTCAATATGTATAGATAAAGATTAATGCTCATCTTAAATCGAGTATGAAGACGAGACACGTTTAAGAATCCAAGGCTGCGAGACGACTGTTAAAACCGCCTCAAGAAATCTCTCATATTCCAATTTGAATGAGTAATTCGGTGATTGTAAACAGTTGAGAAACGAATTTTCGTTTCCGCTGGAACAATAGGAAGTAGAGTAATGTAATCGTAAGAGAATCATGCAGAATGAATAGATAATTAGAGATCAATAATACATTTCTAAAAAAAAGAAAAGAAAACCTTTGTCGGTGATTTTGATCGAGCAGATATGGTATTGAAGCAGGTTGTACATTGAGTAGGTCGGTCCCTAATGGTAGCAGCTTACAAAGGTGACCCCTTAAATTATTTCGAGATAAGATGTGAACAATAGTATTCAAGATGAGGATACTGAAAGCTGTCTGGATTGATGATTACGAGTAGACGACTTGTCGCGCTAGTGTTTATTTGTGCCTAACGGCGCTTGTGGTCAGAAAGTCCATTCTGGCAAGAGCCCGAGAAATGCCGTACGCGGGCAGGAAGTGAGGAAGTCAACAACCCGTCGGAGAGGACCCAATAGCAGTGAAGGACCCGATCGGAGAGGACGTGCAGTGAAATCCCGATCGGAGGAGTGCAGTGAGGAACCCGATCGAGAGCATCGTGAGGCGATATGTGGGAGGATCCGATGCGAGAGGAGCGATGACGAGCGGTAAAAGCGGGAACAAGAGCAGTTCCCGCATCGAGTATCGGACCGTCGTACAGCGTTGGGAATCCGATCGAGAGGACTCCGTGACCATGTGGGAATCCCGATTGAGAGGAACGTGGCAGTGAGGACCCGATCGATCGATAGCCGACCGGCCACGTGATCGACCCGATCAAGGGGACGCTGCAACTATTGGGAATCCTCGATTCGAGATCGGACGTGCATGTCTGCACGGACCCGATCGCATGCAGGACGCGGTCTACTAGACTCGAGAACCCGATCGAGAGGCACCGATGACAGTGGGAATCCCGATCGAGAGGACGTGACAGTGGGATGCCGATGAGAGACTGTGAACAGTGGCGAATCCGATCTCCGAAGAGGACGTGACAGTGGGATATCGATCGAGAGGCGTGACAGTGGAAATCCAATTGAGAGGATCTATGGCAGTGAGGACTCGATCAGAGGACGCGGCTCAGATGACAGACCACCGATCAAGAGGACGTGACAGTGGGAATCCGATCGAGAGGACGTGGCAGTGAGGACCCCGATCGAGCAGCCGCCGCGGCTCAGTGAGGACCCGATCTGCGACCTGTCAGGACGCCTGACAGTGGCGTATAAAATCCACGTATTGAGAGGAGCGCTGACCATGCGTCTCTCAGTGAGACTACCGATCGAGAGATGCGGCCAGTGGAATCCGATCAAAGGACATAGCATGAGGACCCATGGAGAGCGTGCGTGGAGAAACCGATGAGAGGACGTGCAGTGAGAACAGCAGATCGAGAGGACGTGGCAGTGAGAACCCGATCGAGAGGAACGTGCAGTGAGAAACCCGATCGAGATGATGTTGGCAGTGAAGGAACCCCTAATCGAGAGGATGCAGCAGTGAGAACACAATCGAGAAGGATGCAGCCAATGAGAACCCGATCACGAGAGGACAGCAGCCAGTAGAGAAACCCAATCGAGAGGACGCGGCAGTGAGGACCCATATCGAGCAGGCACGCAGCACCATCGAGAACCGGATCGAGAGGATTGCCAGCAGTGAGTCAACCAAATCGAGAGATCGCAGTCAGTGGAGAACCCCCGATCGAGACCGGACGCAGCCATATGAGAACCTAAATCGAGAGGACGCCACAGTGATGTTCTCGCATTCGTGCAAGACGCATGCGAAGCACCAGTCACGTGACTATTCACGGGTTGAGTTGGGAATGGGGCGGTGGGGGGGGGCGGCGGGAGGTGGCGGTCAAAAACTCCAACTGTGATTTTACAATGCTTTCAACTATAGCATTGACATGAGTGTACATTTATAACATGGCAGGTACGATTACATATATACGAGCAATACAACG
>CM068962.1:53389950-53405628 GCA_035128595.1 Eptatretus atami
GTCCTCACTGCCGCGTCCTCTCGATCCGGTCCTCACTGCCGCGTCCTCTCGATCGGATTCCCACTGTCACTCAGCATTTTCCGTCACGGTGATCTTAACGGGCTTTGGACAAACGACAAGGAGACAGACAAGCGTTGTGACGAAGCGTGTTTCCGTGGAATCGAAAGACTACCATCGACATGGACGACAACAGTCGTTGGGCGCGTTTGTCGAAAAGGAAGCAAATAACGCTTTTTGTTTGCAATAAAGAATTGATGATTAATAGGAAATATATTTATATCATAATCGACATCGTTTTGTTTCCGGTGCAATGAAGAACCAAGGTGTGTAAACATCCAGATGCAGGACGTGTCCTTCAGGGAGTTGAGGATGGCGCAGGTATCTCGAAACATCCATCGATAAGAGAAACGGAGCAGGATTCCCTTCTTTCTCAGTAATTAATTAATTTCGATATAATCACTTGGACACGAAAATTAAATAAAGTGTACGAGACAAAGGAACGGTCAAACGGTAACTCGCTAACTCAGACAAGGGAACCAATGGAGGATAATAAATCGTTAACTCATCGGACGGACACAGTTCAGTTTTATCGATCCAAAACGTGTCGTCAGCAAATAACACAACACAGGCTTCATTGGACACGTTAATTTAGAACGATCAGTTATATTTAGATACATCGACACGTAATTTAGATACATCGACAGTGAATTTAGATACATCGACACGTTAATTTAGATTATACATCGACCGTTAATTTAGATACATCGACGTTAATTTAGATACATCGACGCGTTAATTTAGATACATCGACGCGTTAATTTAGATCATCGACACGTATTTAGATACATCGCACGTGAATTTAGATACATCGACACGTGAATTTAGATACATCGCACGCGTTAATTAGATACATCGACACGTTAATTAGATACATCGACCGTCGTTAATTTAGATACATCGACCGTTAATTTAGATACATCGACACGTGAATTTAGATACATCGACACGTGAATTTAGATACATCGACACGTTAACTTAGATACATCGACACGTTAATTTAGATACATCGACACGTTAATTTAGATACATCGACACGTGAATTTAGATACATCGACCGTGAATTAGATACATCGACACGTTAATTTAGATACATCGACACGTTAATTTAGATACATCGACACGTTAATTTTAGATACATCGACACGTGAATTTAGATACAATCGACACGTGAATTTAGATACATCGACACGTGAATTTAGATACATCGACATGTTAATTTAGATACATCGACACCTGAATTTAGATACATCGACAGTGAATTTAGATACATCGACACGTTATTAGTACATCGACACGTTAACTTAGATACATCGACACGTTAATTAGATACATCGACACGTTAATTTAGATACACTGACACGTTAATTTAGATACATCGACACGTTAATTTAGATACATCGACACGTTAATTTAGATACATCGACACGTTAATTTAGATACATCGACACGTTAATTTAGATACATCGACATTTAATTTAGATACATCGACACGTCAATTTAGATACATCGACACGTTATTTAGATACATCGACACGTTAGTTTAGATACATCGACATGTTAATTTCATGTCAAGGGATAAAGAATCGAGTTTAAAAAACACTGATTGGAATAAAAGGGTGAAAGAGATGTTTTAGGGGAATGTTATATGAGAGGGAAATAGTGTTAACCACCGCAGTGCATGGAGGGTTGTATCATTCCAGAGTGTATTGTAAACGGGTAACTGTAGGATTGTTATGTGTATTGTAAACGGGTAACTGTAGGATTGTTATGTGTATTGTAAACAGGTAACTGTAGGATTGTGGAGTGTATTGTAAACGGGTAACTGTAGGATTGTGGAGTGTATTGTAAACAGGTAACTGGAGGATTGTGGAGTGTATTGTAAACGGGTAACTAGGATTGTGGAGTGTATTGTGAACAGGTAACTGTAGGATTGTTATGTGTATTGTAAACAGGTAACTGTAGGATTGTGGAGTGTATTGTAAACAGGTAACTGTAGGATTGTTATGTGTATTGTAAACAGGTAACTGTAGGATTGTGGAGTGTATTGGAAACAGGTAACTAGGATTATTAAGTTTATTCTAATTATGGAATAAACTGAAGACGGGATAAGCAGTTAAGAGAAATATTAATTATTAACGAAATGAACATGAAAAAGTTAACTACGTCTTTGTGACCGACTTGGATCCCATCCAGTTGAATTTGGGTTCGGTCCCTCTACAAGTGATTGGAGACAATGTTAATATGTAAATTACTTCTTTAAAGGCTCCAATTTTTCCCACCTTCTGGTGGCGTCAACAAGAGAACGCTTTGGGTAAGTCTGTCATAAACTGGCTGACCAGACCTGATGTTCTATTGAATTATCATAATTACCCCACACGTGGAGTGCAAAGTGTGGTTAAGCAATTGGTTCATTCCGTCTGTCTGTCTGTCTATCTGTCTGTCTGTGTCTGTCTGTCTATGATGGAGGAACTACTTAATGTCAATTTCATTTTATATTTTGAACACTGTATAACATGAATCGGAACATGAACCTGCAGTTTCGTGGTGTTTTGGCTCTGAATTTGGAAAATTGTATGGCGTCTCATCCCGAGTGTGGTTGTACACAGCGCGGTAGAGCAATTGCTTCAGTCTTTCTGTCTGTGTGGCAATCGAACAAAAATAAAAATCATTTCAAACAGGAAACTTACTGTTGGTAGTGACATCATTAAGGACACAAACAACAGGCACAAATAACTAATTTAAAGTGTTAAATAAGGTGGTGTAAAAGACGGTGTATCAATGTTGGTAAACTTCTGATGCGACACTTTTTGTTTTTGTTCTGCAGCCTTTAAAACTTTTCTTTTATTTCAAGTTACTTATAAATATTTGAACACTGTAGAACACGAATCGCCTTCTTGGCACTTTCAAAAACCTTCAGTTTAGCAGCACTGTACTTGGGAAAATTTAATGCCATCTCAACCAATCAAATTTGCCGTGTGCTTTCAGGGTGGAGTAACAGTGAGATTCAGACAAAATGGTGGAGCTAGCAATGCAACGACAGAACTAATATCGTCCAAAAGATCTGTTTGTTTAGCTTAGCATCTTTCTCAAAGATCATTCCACAATCATCAGTTTCTCTGAGATAGAATTGGCAGAAGGTTCAGTTCTGGACTTCCATTTGACCAATCGGCTTCTTATGTTTGCCATCACGCCTGTTGTTCAAAGTTCATGAACAAACCAAATATATATCATGCTCAAAAATGCAAAGCAAGAGTTGAAATGACCCTTCCCATGTCCTTTTTCTCAAGACCGCATGGGGTAAGGTGTTCTATGAACTCTCGTTATTATTATAGGTTTGCTCTCCATCTGTCCATCTGTCTGTCCGTCCCACCTGTGGTTTTTCAGACTATTTTCCCCATACATTCTAATATATTCATCTGAAACTTGATACATGACTTTATTATGATAAGTTACAGAACAAGTTCAGGTTTCATGGCGTTTTGTCAATTTTTCACAGTTATACCCTTTTGGACTTTGAGAACATCACATATTTATACATGGGTTAGTGTTCAGCTGCTCTGACTCCACCATACTGCTTTACACCCATTGGCTCGACAGCTGGCCTGACTCCACCACAATTAAAATCAGGTGCCACTATTGCAGGAAGCGGTACAGATTGGCAGGCTTTAAGTCCAGGTGTTAAGGTGCTGTCACACCTTGACGATTTAGCCAGCGTATGCCGACTTATGAAAAATTTGTCTAAAATGCGGCCCACGTCTAATACGTTATGGGTAAGTTTGATAACATTAAGAGCACGCTGAAAAACACTGCCATACGTCGTAGTACGCTGGCTTTCATCCTTGTACTTTGCGGTTGTCCTCAAATTTTAGCATGCTTGAAATTTTACGACGTATGCCGGCGTATGACTCACACGTTCTGCTACGCTGGCCATAAGTTGTAGGCACGTTATGCGATCATTGACACACGTCGAGCACGTTACTTGTAAGTTACTCATAAGTCGAAACACGTCGAGGTAATGATTAGCGTACCCAAAACTTATTTATAACCTATGAGTAACGTGTTGTAGGCACGTTACACGATCGTTGACACACGTCGAGGCACGTTATGCGATCGTTGACACACGTCGAGGCACGTTACTTGTAAGTTACTCATAAGTCGAAACACGTCAGGTAATGCTTAGCGTACCCAAAACTTATTTCTAACCTATGAGTAACGTGCTTTGAACCTATGTGTAACGTACCTCCAACGCATATTGACGTATGTAGACGTATTTGATTGACGTCTTCCGGACGACCACAGAACTTACTGAACGTGTTTCTAATTTACAGCTACCGTATAATGGCGTATTGGCAGCGTTTAAAAAAAAAACAACAACAATACTTCCGATATTTCGTCACGTGCCGTTACGTCACATCCGATTGCCTCTTCAGTTTGCTCATGTCTTATTCTTAGTTCCTCTCTGTGAATATTTTCTGTTTGAGGATATTGTCACGTCGACGTCGAAACTTAAAAGCAAATGTCCGATATATTTTTAAATTAGTGATAGACTAAAAAAAAAATAATAATAAAAAAACAACAAACAACAACAATTCAGATATTTCGTCACGTGCCTTCACGGAGCCAAGGAGAAAAAAGAAATGTGCCTTGCGGAGAAAATAAGATTCGGTATGCGAACATTACCTCGACGTGTTTCGACTTCTGAGTAACTTACAAGGAACTTGTGGCGACGTGTGTCAACGATCGCATATCGTGCCTACAACTTATTCCCAGCGTAGCGGAACGTGTGAGTCATACGGCGAGTACGTCGTAAAATTTCAGCATGCTTGAAATTTCACGACGTACTAGACGTACTACGACGTATGACAGCGTACTTCATCGTTTTTCAGCGTGCTCTTCACGTAACCAAACTTACCCATAACGTTTCGACGTGTGCCAGCGTTTTAGACACATTTTTCAGAGGTCGGCATACCTGGCTAAATCGTCAAGGTGTGACTGCAATGTTGACACTTCCAATTCTCAGGTGGTTATGATTTGAATCGGCGGCGGCAGCTTTTTACAGGCTACGCCACGTGATCGTCGGCGATACGTGCAGCGCGCTTGCCTAAGTTAGACTATCGTTGGGCATAGGTTGTGAACGCCGACAACACGCTAATCATTCGTTGGTATAAGTTATTATAAGACAACGAAACGTTCTGTGTACGTTACTAATATGTTATGCTAAGACCAACTCGTTATGAATACGCAAAAAACTTTAAAAAAAAACATCTACATTTCAGCGTACGCCAACGTTTACATACATTTTATATCGTTGCCATTGCTGGCTAAATCTCAAGGTGTGACAGCGCCTTTAGTCCATGGCCAAATGCAATTGGAATATAACCAGGTATATAACCACGATGTATTACATCTGCACATAAGCCATACGTATGTCTTTGCTTCATGTATGTACATCAGGTTATTATGCCTCCGCTGATGAAGTCGCCAGTGGCATTATGTTTTCGGGTTGGCCGTCCCGTCCATCCATACGTCCGCACGTACGTCAGTCCATGCTAATTTTCTGTTTTCTCTGCAACCGCTTATCCTAGGAACACAAAATTTTCACCATAGGTGTGAACTCATGTAGAATGTTTTAATGATAATTATGACGTCGTACGTTACGTGGTGTGGCAGCCATGTTGGAAAAAAGGAAAAAACTTTGGAGCTCTATTTCTGAAACTGCACCGTGGAAAACTTGAAACTTGGCACATGTGAAGTACTCCCTGTGAGAAGTGTGATTTTTTTTGATGATGTCATAGGTGGTTTCATTATGACATCATAATTGCATATGTGGAATGCTTTATCCGATCAGTATGAACATTTTTTGAGGGTCATCTAGGGCTAAATGTGTGTGTGTGTGTGTGGGGGGGGGGGGGGAATTGATGACGTCATCCATCACATGGTTCGGCAGCCATATTGTTTTTAACATTAAAAAACCTTCAAAAATCTCTTCTCTAAAACGGCTGAACAGATTGAGGTGAAACTTTACAGGTATGATCCCCTATCCATGAGGAACAAAAAGTTCTCCACCTTTGATGTCATACTCACATGGTTTGTCAGCTATGAATTTTTTGAAGAATAAACCTTTAAACATCTTCTCTCAGAACGGCTTGACAGATCGAGGGGAACTTCACCCACATGTTCCCCAAGCCTTGGGGAATCCAGGGTGTTCATGGATAATTAATAGGTCACATGGTCTGGCAGCCAAATTGGATTGAATGAAAATCTTTTTAAAAAACTATTTGTTTTGAATCACTTCATCAATCGACATGAAGCGTTACGGTTATGATGTTGTAGTCATGAGGAATATAGGTTTTAAAATTTCAATTGATCGGATGCATAGTCTCGCTGCCAGAATAATTTAATTTTTTGAATCTGGGTTCAGGGATTTAAATCAAACTTGGTCCAATTATAATGATGTAATAATGTGGGCGGAGGCATATCTGGCGACGTCGCGATGTCGAAGAGTGCCGTTCTAGTTTTTATATTTTCTCTTTTTAAACCCCTTCCACAAGTAAGTTGTGTTAAGATTACACCACACAGGTAACCAACCTGCACTGCCTCCGATCAGCACTAACGTTAACAGGTAAGCCATGAAGTATTTATTTTAATCGTGCTGTCACTCTACCTTAAGTTAGCTTTATTTGGTTTGCAATTGGGTGTCAAATGTTGCTTTTGGCTTGGAATGAACAGATTGTTGAACACAAATTTAAGTTGAGTTGAAATTTAAGTACAAAGTTGAACACACAGTAAGAGACCCTAGTTGTTCACCTACACAAAGCATTAGCTATCATCACCTGACTCGCACTACAAATTGGCACTAAAGCTACTGTCAATGTTAACTATCCATGTTACCCATGATTGCACACTATATATGGGGGTGTTTAGTAAAACAACCACTTTGGCAGATGTATTCAATGCATTACTAATTGCATTACAACCAATTGTTTGAAAAAAAATGAGCACAAAGCAACGTTTTTGCGTTTTTCTTCTCCTTAATATTATTTTATGCCTCCGCTGACGAAGTCGCCAGAAGCATTACTTTTTCATGTCATCTGTCCATCTGTACATACATACGTACGTACATCCGTTGGTGCTAATTTTCTGTTTTCTCTGCAACTGCTTATCTGATTGACATCCAATTTTCACCAAAGGTGTGGCGACTCATGCAGAATGTTTTAATGATAATTATGACATCATAGGTCATGGACGTAGTATCCCTTATAGTTTTTTATGAAATCGGAAAAGCCAAGAAACGAATGAAACATGGTGGGTTAGAGAGTTTCTTCTTCTTCATTTTGGTTCTGGTATTGGCTCAAGCGTGTGTTAAAGCAAACTCATTTTTATCTCCGGTTTGTTATTTTAGTTGTCTTTATTGCTTCATAGTCTCCAAAATATATCAGTAAATTTAAATTACTTTTTCCTTTTATTTTGCTGAATACACCCAAACACAGTGCGTTGGAGAGTTTCTTCTTCTTCATTTTGGTTCTGGTATTGGCTCAAGCGTGCGTTAACGCAATTTAATTTTTAGCTCCCGAACATTCATTGGGACCAGTAGGGGACATATATTGAAAAGCAATTCTCGCTCTTGTTCCTATTATTATGAGTATTATTGTTGTCCACCATCTAATATATAAAATAGAGTGGTGTCTGCTGTATGTCTCCATGTCTGGTAACTATTCATAGACCCTTGGGCCGATTGACCACAAAATTTCAGGGTATACTCAGGGGGTCCCTACTTATGTTACCCATGATTGAGTAACCCTACTTATGTTACCCGTGAAATATTTTTCGAAAAAAATTCAAAAAATAAATGGAAAACTTGTATTTTTGGTTTAAAAAAAATAAATAAAATTCTGGATTTCTCATAGGTGTTATTAATTGGGTTATTTCTCCATCGTGGCGGACCGGTAGGCCGAGAAGGGCACTCCTGCCCAGAGGGGGGGTGTGCCCACGAGTGCTCTCTGTAAAGCGTCTGTTCTGCAGAAGCAATTTCTTTCGTTAGTTCTACAATAATGGAAGCGTCGCCATTTTGGCACAGGATACTCGAATGAAGGTGACTGGTATTTGTAACTTTGGGTACTGGGAAGCCTAACTTTTAGGAATAATTCGCCTAATATTTTGGAAGGACACTGTACGATCTTTAACGTCCACTAAGTAATGCCGGCAGATGGGACCCCAAGTTTGACATCCATCCGATGGACAACACACACATTGATGCCGCCTTGTCCTATCTGTGAGACACCAGGATGGCAGTTTATAACCGAGTTGAGATTCGAACCCAGGCTAGACAGTCCAGAAACTCGTTCGCAGTACACTGAAGGATTAAATACCTCTTGGCTATCCCCCCCAGACTGCTTGCACGACACCTTAACGACTTTATACTTATTTATTTACAAAGGTCTTTATTTAAAAATGAACTTTTAGTCATCAAAAACATTGCATTCTGAAATGGAGATGGAATCATGGAATAATAATAGTTTTATCCGAGCGCAGCAGGCAAATGGACGTTAAATGAATGGCATTTGTAAACTTATATTATGAACAAAGACAGAATTCAAAAAACCTCGAGCCTCGCAGATATCTCTCAGGATGACGATCTCTGTTTATAAACATCATGTTTTCATTTTTTCAATATTGTATAATAAAATTGTGCTATTTGAAAATGTTTAACGAGAAGCTTAAAATATGGCCAACACTTTAAAACGTTAAAATCTCCATTTTCCTATTTGAATGATATTTTTGTAAAAGTTAAAACATTTGTTCGTCTGGACAAAGGAATTAATATTAATAATCATAATAATAATAATAATAATAATAATTTTAAAAAAAGAAAAGAAACCTTTGTCGTGATTTATCGCAAATTGTATTGAGCAGGTTGTGACATTGAGTAGGTCGGTCTATGACCTTACAAGTTATTAAAGATGTGAAAAAGAGTAATTAAAATCGAAAGCTGTTTGATGATGATTATAACGTTTCCTGTTTTTCTACGGCTTGGAAAGCCATTTGTCAGGCCCGAAACGTGCAGAGAGGATCAACTCGCCTTGTGGGCGGAAAACGGACAGAGAGCAGTTCCCTCCCCCTCTCACTCCCCCTCCCTTCTCTCTCCCCTCTCTCTAACCCACCCTCTCTCTCACCCCCTCTCCTCCCTCTCTAACCCACCATCTCTCTCTATAACCCCCCTCTCCTCCCTCTGACTCCCCCACTGCAACCTCGTCGCCTTCCCCTCCGCTACCCCTCTACCTCCCCTATCCCACTACAACCCTTCCCTTTCCCCCTCCTCCCCCTCTCTTCCCCCTCCCTCCCCCTCCACCCCTCCAACCCCAATCCCTCCTGCACATTCCTCACATTCAGCAGCACGACCCTGATCCTGTACCAATGAGTGCTCGACCTCGTATTGGTCGTAACGACACGACGGTACGTAGTATCCATGAATATGTGGTTCGCGGCTATTTCCGCAATGTCCACGGGGCCGTGAGAAGTTTGCGTACGTACGCTGCGAATGACGTCACGGGATGAGCACCTGGTTCATGCTTCTGCTCATCGCTCGTTGCGGGCACGCATCGTCTCAGCACGACGGCAAAAGGAAATGTGGTCCGAAGTGCGTTTGTTGTTTCAGGTCCTTGAACAGTCCTCAAAAGGCTGATTGCTGTTTCGTCGTTTCCGCTCCGATGCCTCCAGGTTTGGCCTCCACAAGGAGCGGCTGCAGGTGCATTTCAAAGCCAGTGCGTCACCATGGAGCCGCATCGTGGGGATGAGGCCCGTTTTACATCACACCGTCTGGGTGTAGCTCCTGCTGCATCATCCCCATCCCGGATTGGCTCCGATCCGCTCATATTGAGGACTTGGTCAATCTGACTTGAGGCCTCAGCAGGTGCGGACTTGAGTACGAACTCTCGAAAGGGAAGGTAGAAGCCTCGGCACGCAAAGAGACAAATGTTTGTTGTCGCTATGGACGCACCACATCGATTACTATACCTCACACTACATACCTCTCATACCGCACCTCATTTGGTCTCCATAATGCATCACCACGTACGTCCTCAAGTGGAACCTTGCACTGCTGCTGTAACCACTCAACTCGTATCCAGTTTTTAGTCGCAGTTACTACTTTAGCACCATATTTTCTCTTGTATAGTATTTTGACCTTAATCGGGCAACTCCTCATTTTTCCTCGCACTTTTTCCCGCTCACTTTCTCTTTTTATGGCGTCTCGTTCTCAATCCCAGTCCAAAACAAAGCGCGTTATTTAGTTTCTAACCACGTCCGTGGCGGCGCCAAAATGAACAATGTGCACGAAACGGTTCCACGGTCGCGTCTTCACCCTTTGCCTCTTCTCGCTCTCTCCGCCTCTTGAAACAAATCCCCTCTAGGGATAGGTTTATGGTGTATTGGTGAGATTGGGTGGAATTGGATGGGATGTGGTAGGAGGAGGAGGAGGAGGAGGAGGAGGAGGAGGTGGTGGTGATGGTAGGATCGGCCTCGGCCAGGATTTTGATGATAGCGTCAGATCAGATTGAGTTCGATATATTTTGGAGTTGCTGCAACGCAATCACCGTGATATAGTTGTGTGTGATGGATTAGCATTCATGACAGACTCATATATGGGCCTACTCCATATGGAGGTGTGTATAACGCATGCGGACATCAAAAGAGTGGTCAAGAAGAACGAAAAGTCCGAAGTTTGTTAAAAAAATCGTCCCGTATCCGAGCGAAGCAGTTCAGTTTGGCATTTTTAACATGAAATAGGCAAAGCCTAGAAACGAAGGAAACCCTTTAGAATTACCCATTATTACCTTTCAGGACCATTTAGAATGACTCTTTAGAACCCTTTAGAACCACCCTTTAAAATTCTAGAGAGTTACGCTTTAGAACCCTTTGGAATCACCCTTTCGAATTACACTTTATAATTGCCCTTTAGGACCATTTATAATTATCTTTTAGAACCCCCTAAGAATTACCCTTTAGAACCCCCTAACAATTACCCTTTAGAACCCCCAAAGAATTACCCTTTAGAACCCATTAATCACCCTTTTAAATTACCCTTAAGAACCACCCTTTGGAACTACCCTTTGGAATTACCTTTTAAGACCCTTTAGAATTACCCTTTAGAACCCTTCAGAATTACCCTGTAGAACCCTTTACAATTATCCTTTATAATTACCCTTTAGAATTTAAATTACCTTATAGAACCCTTAAGAATTATAATTGCCTTATAGAACCCTTTAGAATTACCCTTTAGAATCACCCTTTAGAACCCTTTATAATTACCCTTTAGAATTACCCTTTGAAATTACCTTTAAGAACCCTCGAGAATACTTTAGAATTACCCTTTGGAACTACCCTTTATAATTACCCTTTAGAACCCTTCAGAATTACCCTTCAGAATTACCCTTCAGAATTACCCTTTATAATTACCCTTTAGAACCCTTCAGAATTACCCTTTAGAATTACCCTTTAGAATTCGAATTACCTTATAGAACCCTTTAGAATTACCCTTTAGAATTACCCTTTAGAATTATAATTACCTTCGAGAATGCTTTAGAATTATCCTGTAGAATTACCCTTTAGAACCCTCTCAAATTACCCTTTAGAATGCTTTAGAATTATCCTGTAGAATTACCCTTTAGAAATACTCTTTAAAATCACCCTTTAGAATTACCCTTTAGAATTACCCTTTATAATTATCTTTTAGAACCCTTTATAATTACCCTTTAGAACCCCCTAAGAATTACCCTTTAGAACCCATTAACCACTCTTTCGAATTACCCTTAAGAACTACCCTTTGGAACTACCCTTTATAATTATTACCCTTTATAATTATTACCCTTTATAATTACCCTTTATAATTACCCTTTAGAACCCTTAAGAACTACCCTTTGGAACTACCCTTTATAATTACCCTTTAGAACCCTTCAGAATTACCCTTTAGAATTACCCTTTAGAACCCTTCAGAATTACCCTTTAGAATTACCCTTTAGAATTCGAATTACCTTATAGAACCCTTTAGAATTACCCTTTAGAATTATAATTACCTTCGAGAATGCTTTAGAATTATCCTGTAGAATTACCCTTTAGAACCCTCTCAAATTACCCTTTAGAACGCTTTAGAATTATCCTGTAGAATTACCCTTTAGAAATACCCTTTAAAATCACCCTTTAAAATCACCCTTTAGAATTACCCTTTAGAACCATTTAGAATTACCCTTTAGAACCCTTTTGAGTTTAGAATTACTAATTAGAATTATCCTGTAGAAATACCTTTTAGAACCCTGTAGAATTAAACACGGTGGGTTAGGAAGGTACTTCTTCATTTTTTGACGGACGGATGGAAGGAAGGACATACCCAAATAATGAACCAGCTTTGCCGCTTAAAAATACTTCTTAAGCAATGACTACCAAACATCATCAGAGTTACAGTGGCCTGCAAAGGTATTCATTCCTTCCCAACAATGTCACATTTAGATGAATTACAAATGATGTAGAAATAATTTTTCAAATGAACTTTTTTATTCATGACTGAAGAGATCAAATTAAACACTGTTATAGTTGAAGGATACCTGTCAGAAATACCTGCAAAAAACATGTACAAATCAAAATTTTCTGGTTGTAAAAGTATTCAGCCCCTTCAGTCAGTATTTGGTGGAAGCACCTTTTGCAGCAATGACTGCTCTGAGTCTTTATGGGTAGGTCTCTACCAGCTTTGCACAGTGAGATGGTGATATCTTTAACCATTCTTCACATGACAATTGCTCTAGTTCTCCCAAGTTTGATGGGGATCATCGATGGACTGCAATCTTCAAGTTTCGCCATAAATGGTCAATTAGGTTCAAGTCAGGACTTGGACTGGGTCGTTCAAGAACATTTATTTTCTTCTTATTCAGCCACTCAAGTGTGGCTTTATCTTTGTTCTTTGGATCATTGTCCTGTTGAAATGTGAATCTCTGACCCAGTTTTAGATTCATGACCAACTCAAGCAGGTTTTCATCAAGGATTATCCTGTACTTTGCACCGTCCATTGTCCCTTCTATCCTGACAAACTTGCCAGTCCCTGCTGATGAAAAGCAGCCCCGTTACATGATGCTGTCACCACCATGCTTGACAGTAGGGATGGTGTTGACTGGGTGATGTGCAGTGTTCGGATTGCTCCAGACGTAACGCTTTGAATTTAGACCAAAAAGTTCAATGTTTGTCTCATGACAACAAAACGTTTCTCCACATGCCTGCAGGATCATTAAGATTATTTTTCACAAATTCCATACAAGCTTTTAGATTAGTCTTTTTCAGTCATGGCTTCTTTCTTGCCGCCTGTCCATAGAGGCCAGCTTTGTGAAGGGAAAGGGATAGTGTTGATTGATGAACACTGACCCCCATCTCGAGACGTAGAGCCTTGCAGATCGTTCAGTCATTATTGGATTTTCAGTGACATCCCGAACCAGTTTCCTGCTTGCCCGGCTGTTGAGTTTGGATGGGCGACCTGATCTGGGTAGAGTCTGGGTGGTATGATACGTCTTCCACTTAATGATGGATTTCACCATATTCAAAAGGATAATGAGTGACTTTGGAATATTCTTATAATCCTCTCCTGAACGGAGCTTCTCTACCACTTCATGTCTGACTTCTTTCCTTGGTCTTCATGTTTTCCTTATTGGTTGACCAAGTCAGTTGCACCTTCATATGCCTTAGATAAGTGGGGGAGCTTAATTTTCAAGTTAAATCACTGATTACATGCAGGTGAAACCCATTACACTTGTTTTGTAACCTTTTAAACAAATAATTGGCTCCTGAAGTGATTTAGGGTTAATTAGGCAAAGGGCTTGAATACTTCTGCAACTGAGAATCATCTGATTTTCTCTGTTAATTAACTTAACTTATTCACATTTTATCTCCATTTTTTTTAGGTTTATTACTTTGGAGTAGTTTGTGAAGACTTTATTTGTTAAGTTTGATTTGAAAGCATTATGAAATAATCTCAGATGGAATCAAAATGTGAAAACTTGAGGGGCGGGGGGCGTTGGGGGTGAATACGTTTGCAGGCCATTGTATCTTCAGACCGGGCTCTCTAACCTGTTTTCTTCCTCATAGACTGCATTGCTCCTTGTTAAATCTATATTTGGAATTAGGCATTGCCATCTCCATCGTCACTCACATCAAATGACTTCACTCCAAACTCTGCTCATGACAAGGCAAAAAAAAAAATCGCAACTCGGTGTTCACCTCCAATTCTTGTGTGCCCAACCTATCCTCCTTTGTCCCAACATTACCCCCTCTCCCTCACCCATTCTTCCCACTCCCACCGCCTCTTGGAGACTGAGTTTTTAACCTGAGAAGATGTTCTGAAAAAATTCTGACCATCATCGAGTCTACCCTTTAGAGTCAATTAGTGATTGATTATATGCCGAGTGATTATAGTGATTCGAGACCATGTTGTAAAATCCTGCTGCACTGCTCAAAACAAAGTCATGGACTCCATCACATAGCAACTGGCATCATCATTCCTCCTCTTCAGTTACCTGATCTCACCAACTTCATTTCTGTCCTGGTCACTCAACTTTGGAGAGGTTGCTGTTTATGTCTCAACAATGGAGGGAGGAACTCAAAAATGTGTGTGTGTGCACATATTATGGACCTTTGACACTGTCTAGTACCCCTGTTATTGCCAGCCTTTCTACATTTGGCATCTAAGACCAACTCATTCATGGCTCAATGACTTTGCCAAAGCACAGAATCAGCACAAACCTCTCACAATATTCTTTCTCCTCTCCCATTGTGGTGGCTAGAGATCAACAAAGTTGCTTCTCAGGCCCAGTGTCATTCCTCACGTACATACGTTAAAACAGCTTCTCTGTTGTACTTTAAATAAATATAAAAAAACACTATTCTCCACAATGTATATGATTCAACATGATACTGTAGAACAGTGGTTTAACTTAAAAATCAAGCTCCCCTATTTATCTAAGGAGTCTATCAGTCCTGTGTTGTGCCTGTTCTCACTAACAGAGTAGCAGAAGCTACATTTTTCCCAACAGACGTGTAAAGGGTTAGAAGCTGTACAGAAACGAGGAACATCTCATGTTCTCTTTCACCTTGTCTCGCTGGAATGATCGTCCCATAAACCCATCTGTCTAGCTCTTTAATCAGCCAGTAGAATAGGTGATTCTTCAAACCACTAGGCCTCACCATCACCCATTATCTTTCTTGAGCCAACTTTATATCAAAGTCTGGTTATATTAACCAGACTCGATGGTGTCATGGTTGGAGCGTCCGCTCAGAGTCTGGTAGGTCGGCAGTCCAAACCCCTGCCAAGTCATACCAAAGACCTAAAAAAAAAACTGTTCGTGCTGCTTCCTTGCTTGATGTTCAGTATTTGAAAGGTTAAGAGCACAGACAATCCTCATTGGTTGGCATCCATGGGAAGGAGGAAATTCCTCCTTAGGAAATGCTCCGTGAGTGTGGTGAGAAAGGCGGTGCTATTGTTGTGATGTCGCTGGTACCCAGGGTGCCTGGGCACTTCCTTCAAGCTCAGCGGCTGTGTTTGTTTTGTCTAACAGTCCTGTGTTGTGTGTGTGTGTGTGTGTGTGT
>CM068962.1:53417837-53430738 GCA_035128595.1 Eptatretus atami
TGCAACCAAGCAACTGACACACTGCTCACTGCAAACAAACAGTTTACACACTGCTCACTGCAAACAAGCAGCGGACACGCTGCTTACTGAAAACAAGCAACTGATACACTGCTCACTGCAAACAAACAGTTGACACTGCTCACTGCAAACAAGCAGCGGACACGCTGCTTACTGAAAACAAGCAACTGACACACTGCTCACTGCAACCAAGCAACTGACACACTGCTCACTGCAACCAAGCAACTGACACATCTGCTCACTGGCAAACAAACAGTTTACACACTGCTCACTGCAAACAAGCAGCGGACACGCTGCTTACTGAAACAAGCAACTGATACACTGCTCACTGCAAACAAACAGTTGACACTGCTCACTGCAAACAAGCAGCGGACACGCTGCTTACTGAAAAACAAGCAACTGACACACTGCTCACTGCAACCAAGCAACTGACACACTGCTCACTGCAACCAAGCAACTGACACACTGCTCACTGCAAACAAACAGTTGACCACTGCTCACTGCAAACAAGCAACTGAACATAATCTGCTCAACTACAAAACAAACAGCTGACACATAGCTTACTCAATGGTATTCATAGAATACTTACCCTGCACAGTCAACGGTTTTGGAGATATAGAGGTGCAACATTTTTTGGTTTTTCCAAGATGGCACCTGCACCACATGACCTTTGACGTCATGATTATCAATAAAATATTCTGCAGGAGGATTCGCTCTTATTTGGAAAATTTAGTGTCCATCGGACTAACAGTTGCAGAGGAATTTTTTTTCATACTAATCAAATCAAACATTGTACTTGTCAAATTATGCCGTCATGATGAAGGCACTGATGACATCATCATCAACACATCTTATTCCCCATTGGGAGTCCTTGACAATGAGCCATATGTTTCAATTTTTTACATTGAGCAGTTTCGGAGATATAGAGGTGAAACTTTTTTCCAAGATGGCGTCTGTACCACGTGACCTATAACGTCATAATAATGATTTTAAAAGTTCGCAGGCGGAAGCACTCCGATGATAAAATTTCATGTCAATCGGACCAACGGTTGCCGAGAAAATTAATTTTTAAAATGTAGACATGCACGCATGTACGACGGACGTACGCCACACGTACGCACATACAAAACAAATGCCTAACCGTGCTTTTTGCTTCGCGAGCACAGGGTAACAAGCAGTTGACATGCTGCTTACTGCAAACAAGCAGCTGACATGCTGCTTACTGCAAACAAGCAGTTGACATGCTGCTTACTGCAAACAAGCAGTTGACATGCTGCTTACTGCAAACAAGCAGCTGACATGCTGCTTACTGCAAACAAGCAGCTGACATGCTGCTTACTGCAAACAAGCAGCTGACATGCTGCTTACTGCAAACAAGCAGTTGACATGCTGCTTACTGCAAACAGTAAGCGAACAGCAGCTTACTAACAGCTTACTGCTGCTTACTGCTTACCCTTCTTCCTATTAGGATGGTACTGCACTTATTACCGGGAAGAGAATGTGCCATATTTTTCAGTCTCTCGATGTCGATGTGGAATATCAGTCTAATTGGCTAATTTTCCCATTTTTCCTTCCTTTGTTCATTGATGAGTCGATTGGGAGTATAAAATGAAGCAAAATCAATGACGGGAGTAACCAAAACTTGTCAGTCAGAACAATAGAGGTGTTAATTCTTCCCTGTCACTCACAACACATCGCTTCCAGGGTCATGGATATTAATGAGCTGCTTTGTGCATAAATAAATAAATAAATTGGGAATGTAAATAGTTTTTGAACAAGTTTGTTGTTATCATTTCGAGGTCGTGTGCTGTATTTAAAACAAGCTACAGAATCATGATATCAGCACTTGGCTCATAGCATATAACTACATTTTGTCGCTGTTTACTACTTAATAATAAACATGAACACCTGACACATTGTAATACAAACACTCAATGTTTGTTCACCAAGCGTTGCAGCCACAATTAGCCTTTTGGTTTACTCAACACAAAATTCTTCTTTGTATAAATACTGTATTCGTTTAATCCTCAGTGCTCTGACCGCACCATCCCTCGGCACCTCAGTGATGACCTCTCCACTCCAGATTCACCGCACAGACATTCAATGGCTCGATTGGAGATATCACTGTTCCAGGTTGGCCGCGCGACTCACCCGATTCACCCGAAAACCAGGGCGAAAACCAGGGCAAAAATATCGCTCTGACCTGACCTCCCCTTTGCCTGCCCAGCCAACAAATTTGTACAGCAGTCCATCCTGCACCTCTCCCATCCCGCCAAGCAGTATCGGCCCCACATCTTGGTGAGTATCTCTGTAAGTTTTCATTAAATTGTCCATTTGTGTATTTAATTTGGGTTGTTTATTGATTCTTTTCATATTTGTCTCTAATACGTAGTTAAATGAGGTTAAAGTTATATTTGGGTGACCGAAACTTTGGTGACCTGGTTTGCTTAATGGCACACTTTCTGGGAACGCATCCATGAGGCTAAGTGGGAACTTGATGTCGTGTGTTTTAAATAAACAAGTACACAATTTATTTCAAGACAATTTGCAATTTTTTTTTAATTTTGCAATCCAACGCTTTAAACCGTAGATAATTCGATTCTGAGTATAAGTCGAGACCCGGACTTTCAGGGGGGAAAAATAGTGACCTATACGTCGAAAAATACTGTAATTCTCCATTCTATAGACCAGTCCACCCTGGAGAGAGAACATCCAAGGACATGTGTTTCGGGTTTGTTGCCTCTTGCCTTATGAGGGTGGCCTTTTTTAATGCAAAAAAAGGTTTAAAAAAAACAAAAAAACATTTACATAATTTGGGATGTGCACCGTGACCCCACGGCCAAAGTACACAGTCCAAAAAGACTGTCCCATGAGCATACACATGCACCTCAGCCTGAAGGGTGAAGTATATGGTCTATCAAACACACACACACATCTTCACCCCGAAGGGCCAGAATGCATGGTCATACAATTGGACCACTCCTCAATAGGAGTGGAAAGCTCCATGAAACTTGCTTTATGAAGGAGGCCTTTTTTTAATGAGGAAAGCTGGAAATACTGCCACAAAAGCATCCCGTCTCTCTTCAGCGCTCCACAGCTCACTTGTTGTCTTTTGCCAAACAGCCCATGATGTTTCCATTCCATTATAACTAACCAGCAGCTTTCTGGTGCCTTAGTGCCCACAAGTCCTCCACCTGGCTTCACCTGTACAGGAGGTTTTACACAATACAATCTAACCCTATTCAGCTCTTTAATGGATGGCGACTGTCTGCTCTTTAATGGATGGTCACTGCCCCCTGAGTGCACATATTACATACAATTTACCTCTGACAGATCCCTATTGCAGGCGTAAATGTAATTTACTTGAGCACATGGACCAAGCTATTCTTAACACATTCTAACAATTAATCCCCCCCCCCCCCCCACCCCATCCCCTTCCACATAACGATATACACACCAAGGGTCCAATCACGTCTCTCACCCATAATTAGTGTTTGTATTGTGGGCACAGACAGCTGTTTGTGTTTTTTCGTAAGTGAAAAAAAGAAAAAGAGTGTGGAGTCATCAGTAAATAGATAGAGGAGGTTTTCCAGAGTCAGAGAGATCATTGATGAAGATCAGGAATATAACTGGACCCAAAACACTGCATCGGGGCACTGCAGCCTTGGCAGGGAGAGGAGATGAAAGGATTCCGTTGAGAGCCACACATTGACAACGAGAGTAGAGAAAGTCAGTAAGCCATGTGTGGAGTTGGTCGTGGATGCCATTGATTTGAAATTGCAATGCAACACCTACTGGAGCTCCAGATAAGGCCAAAGCAAAGAAAAACTGGAGCTTCAGATAAGGCCCAGCATCATGAATAGATTAGGGGTGATGACATAGCCCTGACGCAGCCCATTCCTCATGGTGAAAGACTTGGACAGATCTTCCCTGATTCTCAATAGCCCATTCATGTCCTCATGCAGGCTTGTAATGATGTTCACAAGCTTTGAAAGTACTCCATATCTATGCAAGAGATGCCAGAGGGCTTGTCTATTGACTTTATCATAAGCTTTCGTCAAGTCAATAAATGTCATGTAGAGGGGTCTGTTTTGCTCCCCTTCCTTTTTCTGGAGTTTTTTCATTGCAAAAATCATGTCTTTGTTTGTCCTGTTCTTCCTAAAGCCACACTGACTCTCTGGAAGGATGGTGTCCATTCGGGAAGCCAATCTCATCATTACGATTATACTTGGTACCTTTTCAGCTATACGTAGAGAGCAATCCCTCCATAGTTAATGCACTAGGACCTCCTTCCCGTTTTGTGGATGAGCACAAATATAACATCCATTCACTATTGGGGAACCTGTTGTTGCTCCAAGATGGATGAGAGGAGGTGGTGAAGATGGTCTAGTAGTACCACTCCACATATCTTCCAAATATCTGCTGGTACTCCATCCATACCTACTGCTTTGCTGTTTCTTAACTGTCTTAGTGCTTCTGCCAATTCTTCCATGGGTAGCGGCTGGGCTAGGTCATCAATGGTATGTCTTTGTGGAACCTTGTTGAGTGTATACTGGGCTGTGTTGGAGCACAAGTTCAGAAATTGGTGGAAATAGGCGTGCCATGTACTGAAGATGAGATTTCATATTTTCCTGTTGTCATCATACCGTCTTCTGACCGTACAGGCTGATCACTTTTCAATTTATTGCCGCTGCTGATGTTCAGCTGACGTATGGCTGCATACAAACCGTTTTGATTGTTGCGCTCAGCCAATACTTGTGTTTCCTCTGCCTTGCTCACCCAACACGAGTTCTGCATTTGTCTGAGTTTGGTTCTGATCTGGATCTTCAGCCTCTTGTATTGAGCTTGGGGATCACTGCTGTCCACTGCCCAGGATCTTCCTCTACAACTCATCCCACCTCCTTAGCAATTTCGCTATCTCTCTATCATTACTGTCAAACCAATCCTTCTGGTAATCATACATACGTATGTGCGTACAAGGTACATTAGAGTTCCACATAATGGCAAACTATAGGTTGTAACCAATACTATTTACTACATTCGCACCGACACAGTTATCAATACATGTCGAGATCTAATTTGCTGAAGCCTTCTGTAAAGGAATCCATTATAATTCTGACACAGCGATCTCTGCCGTTTAAGTGCACTTCATATGATTTGAGTGCGATGTTCAGGATGGATTCCAATGTATTCCGGTGGTGGCTTGAAGAGTACTTTGAGATTGTAAATTTTATTTTACATTTAATGAAAATCTGATTGTAGATTTTGCTGGTCTTCATCAAGGTTATTACCATTGTTGATTATTTCATTCATTCTTGTGCAGCATGTAACTGCTGGTTTGCATCGTTGCCGTGAGTGCGTCTGTACCATTGATTCAGCGCCTCAAGTTTTGATCAAAAGACAACGTAGAATCTATATTATAACATTCACTAAAGTAGAATGGCACTCGGTAGAGCGCATACCTCCGCCAGGCTGAACAGTTTATGTTTTGTATCCCACTGATAGGTCGGATCTGCAACCGGACCTGAACCCAAATCTAATCGGCTTGTTCTTGTCACCTACCCAACTCATCCACCAAGTTTTGTCATAACACATCAATAACTTTTTGAAACGTCATGCTATATATTGTTTCTGGCACTATCTCTCAATGGTGAAGAATTACTTTAAACAAAAAATTTAAATCATCGCATCTTACATTACAATATTCAATTACAAAATAGAATAATTTTGTCCTCGTCACACTCCCAACCTGTCCATCAACATTCATCTGAATCCGTTCATAACTTTGTGAGATATCCTGATCACAGACAAACAAGAAAGATGTCGTGCACAGCCCGATACTTGCGAAGTCCAAATAAACAACATGCTTCCAGGATTTTGATTGGTGAACCATTTTAGTGACCCAATATGCAAATTCTGTTCCACCTTGTGGAGTACCCAGCCTCTGGGTGGGTAGAGATTGCACATTACTTGCTGAAAAAGTAGAGTCTGTTTATTGCAAGAAGACTTTGTGTGGTGTGCGTCTTAAGGGGTCTCCCGGGTCTAACAGGTCTCCAGGGTCTAAGTGGTGTGAAGGTCTCAAGGGTCTTAGTGGTTCAAAGGAGCTATATAGGTCCTAAGTGATTCAAATATCTAAAATATATTTTCCAATAGTAGCTAGGGGTGTAAGGGTCTAAAGGGGTGTAAGGGTCTAAAGGTCAAGGGGTCTAAGCGGTCCAAAAGGTGCAAATGTCTTCAGGAGTCTAAGGGGTCTAAAAGGGTCTTAATGGGTCTAAAAGGTCAAAAGGCATCTAAAGTGCCTAAATGGATCTAAAGGGCCAAGGGGTCTAAGCGGTCTAAAGGGTTTAATGGAGGGTTTAAAGGGTCTTAAAAGGTCCAGAGGGTCTAAAATGTTCTGAAGGGATCTAAAGGGTATGTTCCAGCAGAGGTTACAGGTCAAAAGGATCAAACGTGGTCTGTTGGGTCTTGGGTGTCTTTGGGTTCTAAAGGGTCTAATGGGGTCAATATCTTCTTAGGGTTCTAAATAGTCTAACGAGGTCTTAGGGTTATAAAGGTTCCAACAGGGTCTATGGTGTCTAATGGTTCTAAAGGGGTCTTAAGGGTCTAATGGTCCAAATGGAGTCTATATGGTCTACAGGTTTTTATAAGGTCTTCAGGTTCTAAAGGGTCTTGGGGTTCTTAAGGGTCTAAGGGTCTAACAGGTCGATGGGGTTTTAGGAGTCAAAGTGTTCCAACAGTGTTTATAGGGTCAACAAGGTCTTAGGGGTCTTAAGTGCTCAAGGGTTCTCAAGGGTCTTAGGGGTCTAAAAGGTATAAAGGGTCAAGGTGTCGATAAGGTCAATGGATTTGTGGTCTAAGATGGTCTAAAGTATCAAAATAAGTTCATTTGGTCTAAACTAAGGGGTCAAGGGGTCTAAGTGGTCTAAAAGGTGTGAAGTTTGAAAGGGTCTCAGGGGTATAAAGGGTCTTAAAAGGTCTAAAGGGGTCTAAAAGATGTAAGGGCTCTCAACATCGAAAAGGTATGTTCCAATCGTCCATAATTAATGGACTTGGTCAAGGTCCAATGATACATAATTAATAGATGTACTCACGGTCCAACTCAAATAGTACGTAATTAATATACATATTCATGAGGGTCGACCGAGGGTTCACCGCAACCCGTGTTTTTTGGTTTTATGTACAGTATTGTATCGGTTTTATATCTCGAGTGAATCGGATGAAAATTGACGAGTTATGTGACCTTGACATTTTGACCTATTGACCTCAAACAATAGGCTCCCAGCTTGTCACTACCTCCATTCTACCAGATGGTTAAGTTTCGTGAAGATCAGAGGAAAAATCTGACCTGTAAGCAATTGACAGACAGACAGACAGACAGACAGAATAACAGATCAGACCAACCAATATACTTGCGAATCTTCGATTTTGCAAGTAACAGACAGACAGACACAAACAGGTGTGAAAACATAACTTCCCTCCACCTTAGTTTGCGGAGGTAATAATGCTAACAGACATGTCTGTAGTTTAGTCCATTAGAGGGATGGCACACGTGGTGATGCAATATGCCATACCTGTGAAGTATTAATCATACAATTTATATTTTGGTTGAGAATCAAACTATTTTTGAGAGCTCAAAGAAGGGTAAGTTCAAATTTTTGGTTATTTTGGTTATTTTGTCCAAGCACTGCACCATTCTGTCAAATACCATGGTTGATGATAAGAGTAATGTAGGGTATGAATTGATATAACTAGAAGCACCCGCTCCCTTCGGGAATCGTCAAGGGGGTCATGTTATTATATTTATGCCTATTTTACTCCAAGGGGTCCTAGGATTACACACCCAAAAAATGGTTGCGATCGGTTCAGTCGTTTTTGCGGTACCTGCGAACAGACAGACAGACAGTGAATTATATTATAGTAAGATAGTAAGATGGAGATCACCCAGTACAAAGTTTTGTGGGACTCTCTTGTTAACGTGACAGCAAAAGAGAATAAGTCATTGAATGGTATGCATTGTCTTGTACTGCCGAAGTACATAGTAACAATATATGTGTAAGGTCGGGTGAATATGCCAAATGATAACAGGGTGAGCTAAGTGAGCAGCATGTAAATATGCAAGGAGTATATTATGCTCAAGTTGGTTAAGTCGATGTAAGGTGAATAAGAGAAGTAGGGTGCATGAGAAAATGCAATTATTGTTCAGTATTGTGTTTAGGGTGAAAACCAGATTGCACTAAGTTTAAAATATTCCACTTTGCCAAATAATGCAACATTTGTGATTTTACAAATTTCTCTAGCAACTGAGAGAAGAGGAGGAGAGGAGGAGGAGGAGGAGGAGGAGGAGATCGGGACCATACTTGGTGCTGGTGCTGCTTAAGCAGTCTCCTTGGCTATTGAGCACAATCCTGGATGGGTCACCACTCCGACACAGTATACCAGCAAGCTGGCACTCATTTTGCCGACCTCGGAAGGATGACAGGTCTAGTTAACCCCACCTGGTATTAATTCAACAGGTGAGCGGGATTTGAACTCAGGACCCTCGGAACCCAAAGCCCACCACCCGAACCATTAAGCCAACACCAGGCATACAAATGAGAGAAGAGAACAGCAATAAATTGGACCTTGTTTATTTAGGTCATCTGTTGAAACACCTTCATGAACAGGACAAGTAAAAAATGCTTTGTGCTTGGATATAAACTAGGTCTCAGAGATAATTAGGCACAGAAAGATTGAATAAGTTTGCAATTGCGACACAGTTTGTCTGCTTTCAAGAACAGTGTTGGGATGCAATTGACTCCAGTCATATTTGAGGTTTTGATCAAGGTGATTTGTTTCTCCACCTCTTCAAGTCTTGTAATCTTTTCTGTCGTATGTATCCTAAGGCTGTGGCCTGCGGATATAGCATCATTTGCTGGAGACGTGGTTGTGCTGCTGGTGCAGTGCCCCTGTAGGTTAGAGCAGAAATTTGGAATTTGTTCAGTATGCTGGTGATAGCTCGCCAGCTCTTTGCGAAGGATACCATGGGATCTTTAATGTCCACTGACCAATGCCGACAGACGGGACGTCCAGTTTAACGTCAATTTGAGGAACTGCACACAAAGTGATCAATCACCCTGCCTGTGAAACAACGGGATCATAGCTGGGTCGAGATGAGAACTCAGCCTAGACAGCTCAGAGGCAAGTATGCATACCTCCAGGCTATCCAGCTAGACCTCGTCTTGTAATAAAGAAGTACAACAGGTCAGAATGAGGTCCAAGTGAATCAAAGAAAGAGAGAAGATTGAAGACGTTGCATTGAAGATCTATTATTATTGTTCTGTCAAATCCATCACCAAAAACATTTTTGGTCGTTGTTAAAGTTGTGTTGAATCAAACTTGGATTTCGCATACCAACCAATATCATGCAACGGTTAAGTCATCTAAAAAAAGAGTCCAATCGAGACCTTTTCTTGATATTCTTGGCTGACAACAGGATGTGTTTCTTTCCTGAATCTATTTTGTAATTTAATTTGAGTACCCAGGCATTTTATTTCTTCTGAGCTGGATTTGTCTTTTACTTTCCTGGACAGACAATAGCCTCAGAGGAAATATAAGCCCCTGTTTTGCCTCCCCTGCTACCCTCCCCCTCCCCCCCATGTCAAATTGTATAGGGCATTCTCAGCTAACAATAAATGTATTATATAATGCGAACCGTGGTGTCTGTGCGCTCGTGTGCTGGTGGCCACTTACCACCGCATGCGTTTGAAAAGCTATTGGTTATTTTGCATTTTCATTTCACTTTTCTTGATGTGGTATAGTCAGTCACTTTATTGTCACTTTCAGTAATCTTTAAAATCAACATGAATATCCGGATTAAAGTAGATTTAATACAGATCTTCATGGAGTAACACACTATTTAAAACAGATATATTTTGCCCTGTTTTGAAACAAATCCAACCTCCGCCGCCCCATGTTGCACCACCATTTCACGAGGGACGGTATAGGTAGTTCGGAGCTTGGATCCGAGTCAAACCGAGAGTGCAGCACAATTAACCTTTTTGAAGTTCATGAAATAATTTAAATTGATACGTCACTGGGGACGGGTACTTTTGCTTACTTTTCCTGTCAATAGGGACAGGTACTTTTACTAGTCCCTTTATATTGTAAAATAATAATAATAATAAAAAATTTAAACTTGAATCTTCAACTTAAATTGCTTATAAAAATGTAATTGATCACAAATATTACAATTATATTTGCAAAATAAATGTTTGAATTCTGCTTGGTGTAAATCATGACAACACGGCAATTCACGTACTTATCCTCAGTTAAAACAAGCCGGTCTCTATCACAACGTGTGGTGAGGTGTTTTGAATTGCACAGCAGGAGTTGTTTTGAATTATGTGGAGGTGAGGTGTTCTTAATAACATGGTGGTTACATGGTGGTGAGGTGTTCGCCAATTCTCAACCACCATTTCACCTCAAGCCTTCATTCCGCTCACCAAACTATACCACGTTCACCACAACCACTTTATGTGACTACTAAAAATCCCCGCAACAACCCACACTTACATTTTTTTTCATTACAAACATGACCATTACTCACAATCTCTTCACAAGGAACTTCCACCTCTTCCCCCACAATTCCACAACATACTGCTACCTCACTACAAATGCTACAACGTGCTCTATGCTACTCTACAACCACCTCAACTGCCACTTACTCATCGAACACTTACCACATCCACGAAGGACACGGAGCAGATGTAGGTCAGGTTATTTTGGGGCATAACTCAAAGCACGAATGTGCGCTGGAGCTCGTTTATTGACCTACGGGTAGTGCGGGGTATTCCCTAAAATCCTATGTTTGAATGAAGGCTAGTGCACGTTCGGGTCCAGAAAGCACCTCCAAAAACAACGGCCCCATGTAAAAGTCGGAGCTCTGGTGCGTGCCCCTGTTGGCCGGCGACTGAGCCATTTTTCGCCTTCGGGGCCTGGCGGGGCATGGCTATTAAACCTATGGACCAATAGAGGAGTGCATTTTTGCCAGAGCCTCTTTTTATCTGACGTTTAACTCCTTCCCTCGTCCGGGACTCATAAAAAAGACAAACGCGGCTCATTTTGAGCAGAGTATCGCCGGGGACAGAGCTGGAGAGTTCGCCGAGAGCATCGCAGTAGATCGGACCTCGCTGGGGAGATAGACCAGGCGTGGTGTCACGCATTGCTACTGTAAACCTGGACTGCTTCCACGTCACACATTTAGGTTGTCTCCAGCAGCCACACTTACACATACAGACTCTTACATGATTTATGATCTTTTCTCTCACACATCTTTTTTCTCCCATCTATCTCTTGTCTACTGTGGACGCAAAAGAGCAATCAACGCAGGCAATCCCGACCAACTATTATTTTCAGAGCAAAACCCAAGAGGAAACTGAAGAGCGAACCAAACTGACCTGCACCTCACATTCTTCCTCTTACACTATACCACACCACATGTTGCATTGCACCTGAACTTCTCAAACACACACCCTAGACACCCTTAGTATTTCTCCTTCCTCCCCTTTTCTTAGCGTTCTGGGCTGCGCACGTCTGCCGACCACGCCAGGTATTGAGAGGTCGTTAATCCACAACTGTTTCTATCTCTCTGGGCTATCTCTAATTTTCCTCGGGTTGTTGTGTGTGTGTGTGTGTGTGTGTGTGTGTTGTGTGTTGTGTGTGTGGTGGTGGTGTGCCTGTGTGCTGCGGCGGTGGTGGGGCGGTGGTGGTGTTGTGTGTGTGTGTGTGTGTGTGTGTGTGTGTGTGTGTGTGTGTGTGTGTGTGTGTGCATGATGGCACCTGTCTTAGCATAAGTTAAGACTGGATAAGAAAGAATATTCGGGATAACTCTGCACTGTCTTCTTCTTCTTTTATAAATATTGCATGTCTTTTGCCACACCCCACAAATTCCTGGCTTTCACTGCTGTACATTCGCAATAAATCCTATTACTGTGCCACATAACTTTCGCTGCTCCTGTTGTAAATAAATGAATTTTTTTGGAAATGTTCCCAGCTCGTTTTTGTCTTCTCCTCCATTGGTCCAGCTTGGCCCGCACCCGAGCTTGGCCAGGATATTATTCCCCAAGAATCTGTTAAATCGCCGGTACGTACGCGGCATCTCCTCCCGCTCCACTATAAAATATGTATATATATAATATATTTTTTTTTTGTCACAAGTGCTGGTAGCCAAGGTTAATCCCCCTGACCCAATTTGTGGTAACAGGTGGTTAACACCACCAGCCCAGGATGGGCGAGCGATCTTTTCCTTACTAGGAGGCGGATACATTGAGCCTCGGAGATTATCACACGTGCTCGGAGGGCATTGGGCAATAGTGGTGCAACGGGGGCACAGAAATGGATGCACAGCACTGGGGGGTTTATACTCGAGCCCCACGACAAATGCATGGATACAGATTCTTAAAATTAACACATTCAATGAAAATAGACAAATATTTACAAAGGACAATAATCCTCTTCTTCTTCTTTCGGCTGCTCCTGTTAGGGGTCGCCACAGCGGATCATCCGTTATGATTCGCATACTGATTTGGCATAGGTTTTTACGCCGGATGCCCTTCCTGACGCAACCCTGGTCACCTCTCAGGGATAAGGATTGGGTTTGCCATGATTCCGGGCTGCCCTACACCCTCTCATAGCGTGGCCAGCACAGAGCAGAGCAATCCTCCAACCCAAGCCTCCGAGTAGCCGGATTTCAGGCGCACGCCACTACGCCCGGTACAAAGGACAATAATAAATGTAATAATTATAAATACTTGAGGTAAATTAAACTCTATGTCGAGGCGCCTCTACACATGGACTTAAATACAGACAAAGGGAAACAAAATAAAAGAAAACCCTTCCTTTACTC
>CM068962.1:53436767-53508525 GCA_035128595.1 Eptatretus atami
GGTATTTTTAATATCATGGTGGTGAGGTATTTTTAATACCATGGTGGTGAGGTATTTTTAATACCATGGTTGTGAGGTATTTTTAATACCATGGTGGTGAGGTGTTTTAATACATGGTGGTTACGTGGTGAGGAGGTGTTTTTAATAATGTGGTGGTGTTTGTCCCATTGTAGTGACGTGTGGTGAGGCGATCCACGCCAGTTTATATATACATATATATATATATATATATATATATATATTATATATATATATATATATATATTGTTGTGTGTATGTGTGAACACACACACACACACACTCTATCTCTCTCTCTCTCATCTCTATCTCTATCTCTATCTCTATCTCTATCTCTATCTATCTCTATTCTCTATTCTCTCTATTCTCTATCTCTATCTCTATCTCGTATCTCTATCTCTATCTCTATCTCTATCTCTATCTCTATCTCTATCTCTATCTCTATCTCTATCTATCTCACCAAATGCAAAAAGACCTATAAGATAATTAGAGTTCCACATTCTGGCAAATAATAGGTTGTAAGCAATACTGTTACCAACATTAAACATGTCTGTCAGCAATTCAGTGGTCGATGCATATTGAGATCCTAATTTGTATTGAAAGAATAATCCAGTGTAATAAAAATTAATTTCCATATCTGATTGTTACTCTCTTTTAACTTTGCATACGTGGAAAAAAACAAAAAATGTCACCATTAGGCAGCCAATGCACCTTCTGTAATTTCCCATCAGTTTCCTTGGAAGCAGGAGTCTTTCCTTTGTAGATGTGTGATTGGCTTTGAAATGTCACCTGCTTTTCACAGCCAATCAGTAACCCACAAATGCCTTCACACACTCGTGGGAAATTTATTAATCAGTTGCATTCACTGATGAATGGAGCATTCCTTTTCCCATCATGAGGTGAAGTCCATTTGTTTCTTTCAATAATGATGTACAGTTATTTTCAGGTTTATTTTGAACTTTGAGTTTACTGTTTGTTTCATCGACATGAAATATTGCAATTTCAAGAAAAGCTAATATGTGGATAAAGATTTTTATTTGCTGTTGTGGTTTGTTTGGAAAGTTTATTTTGATGTCGGACATGACCGATATATTGGTAACTTGATTTTTATTTTCGCCCCCCTTTCCACAGATCTTCAAATTTAAAACTTTTAAGTAAGCAAGCTTTTCCATGTTTTGATTTTCTAATTTAAGTCTTATACATTAAATAGACAAGAGGAGACCATTTGGCATTTTTTTTTATTTTTTTGCTTTTTATACTCCCCATTCACCTAATCTAGTTTTTAACCCCATTCTGGCTATAGTTTAATCTAACAATTTAAATCCACATATCTATATAAAATCACTTAAATATCCCACTCATTAACATCTAGCAAAGGACTTTAGCAGGAATACTAGCACATTAAGGCCGACTCTTTTTAATGAATACTGTGGGGTCTGGAATACACCCTACTTAAATCAAGTGGGACAACTGGCTTTACATCCCCATCTAAAGCATTGCCTGTTCTGACGTGCAATACCCCCTTGCCTTCACTGCACCAGGACGACAGTTCTCTTTTTTTTTATCTGTTGCGATTGCACAAGGAAACAAATCTAGGACCAGGTAGCTGAGAAGCTCGCTCGCTTTCAAAAGAGCTATCCTGCCATCCATCATCCGAAAGTACCCAGCCTTCCATGGAGATGTCCCATCCAAATACTAACGAAGCTCGACTGCGCAGCGCTGGCTTCCATGATCTGGCAGGGTTGGCCGCATTCAAGCTGACAAGTCGGAGGCTAGTTCACGGCGTTCCCTGGGAGGTCTTGGGCAGGGATCTGAATGCGACAATGGCCTACTCATTAGGTATGCATTCCACCGTGCCCTGCCCTTGCTGCTTCAGGACCCCAGCCGTACCCCCTCCCCCCCGCCTTTACTTACCGTTTCATGCAAAGGGCAACGTACCCTCATTCTTCCACCAGCACAGCACTCTTGCATCTCCCAGTAGCGAGAGCCGTCGGGAAAGTTAAAGGGTTGGTCAGAATCAATCGGACACAACTGGGAATGAAGGCAGTTACCAAGAAATGGATTTTCAAACTCTCTTGTGCAACTTTTTTCTCCCAAGAAAACCAAGTTCTTCACTCCAATGATGTGAGTCAACCTTTTGAAATTTCTCGTATAAATTGCAATGATCTCATTCCTTGCATGGCAAATAGGAATCCGATTTAACATGCTGCTAACTACAGATGATACAACAGTCTGATTTGTCAGAGGCTTGTGAAAGTCAAAGTGATTTCTTTCTCCTCGATGTAATCCTCGGTTTCTCCAGCTTATCTTAGAGGAGGATGGATGATGGCTTTTTATATATTTTTTAAAGTCTCATCTCACCTGAGTTTCTTGTACTTTATTGAACTGAAACTGAGGTTGGCTTTTCCACGCTATTCCCCTGCAGCTTCACTCCCCAAGAAGCCAAAAGTAAGAAGGCTGAAAATGATCTCTCTCCAGATTGTGACCACAGGAGTAGGCTGTTATCTTTGGTTATCTAGCTGTATGAATCAAATGGCTGTCATAAAGCTAGATAACCGAAAGTAACAGCCACTCTATATACAACTCTGCGGCCTCAGCGTTACCTGGATGAAGAAGGTAAGGCTCAGCTGTGGAATTTGAGATATTAACGTTGACAGCCGGTAGAAAGACTTCCACACACACACAGGTGTTTTATTGTTGAAATGTTTAAAAAAAATTATATTTTCATGTTGCTGGTATGTAAATGTCCTCATGTCTTTGTTTTGGCCATGCCAAGCTGGGTGCAATAAAAAAGAAGTAGAGTTTCATTTGGACAATATTGTACTTGAATTACACAGATTAGAGGGAATCTGTATGTTGACGTGTTGAGAGCAAGACATGCAATGAGAAAAGACCGTGCAGGATGAAGCCGTGTACCGGGTCTTCACCTGTACCACGTTACAGTGGCCCGACACTGTGGGACACTTATGCAGGGTGTACCCTGAGGCACATCTAGCATCCCAAAACTGAACCATTAGCTCATGATCTACAGGGGAACCAGGTTCGAATTATATATATATATATATATATATATATATATATATATCATACATATTTCTCCATTGTGTACGAATGTCCTTGCCTTGTAATTCATGTAAAAGTACACTGATATCTACTAATGTCCTTATAATAATATGAGTTCACTCACAAGGAACGTCAATGCAGGAGGAGGTCATTAAGCCCTTGAAAGCCTGCCAATGATTGCCAACCTATGGTTGTCTGTGCGTGCACTATCCTCGTTTTAAATACTTGCCATCAAGCAAGGAAGCAGCAATTACCATTTGAGTATTTGGGATGACTCGCCCGGGTTTCAAACCACCGACCTCCTAGAGAGAACAGAGAGGTCCAACCCAGAGCGGATGCTCTAACGTCTAACCATTACGCCACCAAGTCCGAACTTTAAAACGTAGGGTATATCCAAACACACTTTCAAATTCGATTGAACAGTCGGCTGAAGGCCACCTATGGAATTGTTCTTTTTTTATTTTAAGGTACAACTCCGCTAACCGCTGGTTCTTTTTTCAACATGCATGGTATTCATAGATATTTCAGATCGATTGAGACCAATCATAGCATAGTCTGATCAAGTACTCAGTTGATGGTAATTTGTGTCCTTATAATAATGATGATCCGTGGAAAAGCAGTCTGTATGATGTAGCATCGTTTTTCTGTTCTTGGTATATGAACTGGTTTATGTTGTAATCATTGCTGATTTTGACTGGCTGTGTGTTGGCACGATCCCTTTGATGATATATAGTACTAGTCCAATGATTTTAATTTATTTGTAAGGACGCCATGGGAGGGCAGGATAGCCGACTGAGCGATCAATCCTTAATGTGCTCCATGATGCAGGACCCTCCGTGCACCGCACATGAGCACCAGCATCCTTTTCCTTGAAGAACAGTTGAAAGAGATTATCGCTTTGTATATTTAACATCAGCAGAAGAATAACTACTCGCTTAACGATATTTTTGCGAGGAATATACTTTGGGATATATTCCTCGTTCACAAGTATAAGGATACAAGCACATAGAGCGGCCAGCTTTAAATCATAGAGTTTTATTCTCCATAGAGTTAAAGGATCACGTCGGAGCTTGAACAGCGCTAAAGTTGAGAGAATAACGAATGAAGAAGTCTTTAAAAACTTCCGATAGTGAATTTGGATGACTTTGATTCAAACATTCTGGGCTTAAGTCCGACATTGCAATTATACAGAGTAATCAAAATGGATGCATTATCACCCATCATCTTCCTTTATGTGATGATCTAGCATCCTCACAACGAAATTCAACGGAGAGAAGAAGACCTCATGAGACTTGAATCCTTTGAATAGTTCTCAATACGTAAAACAAGTCAACGTGCAAAGTGATGGATTTCCTCATTTTGATGAAGACGGTATATATGATTGTGGAGATGGTGGTAGTACGCGTGACGGTGGTAGTAGTGCTCGTAGTGGTTCCCATTTCTTGATAATCCTATACCTGTGAAGAGTCATTTTGGAATCCACACAATGAGGAGTTGCTTTGGACAAATCCTCCTTCACTGTAATTATGAGATGTCAATCATTTCATATTTCCATGTTTAATTGAGATATTTCTTTATGACTGTGCCTAACAATCTCTCTCTCTCTCTCTCTCTCTCTCTCTCTCTCTCTCTCTCTCTCTCTCTCTCTCTCTCTCTCTCTCTCTCTTTTCCCAGTTTTCACAGGTAAAACAAAGTCTCTTAAAAAATGCAACAGGCCATTTGCCACATCACACTCGTCGTATACACATCTAATGTACAGTATTATATATTTATGTAACTTATCCCATATTTACTGAATGTACATCAGTTCATTTAAACTTACAAGTTTACTACAATAGTGCATCAAAAGGAGGACTTGTATTCTGCCGGTTCTTCTTGTTTTTGTTCTTATTACCCTACGTGCAAAGCGAAAAGCGGGGTGAAGCAATTGTTTTACTCTGTCCCATCTGTCTCTAGACGTCAGACTATAATTGAGGAACACCTTCATTTCAATTGAATTATATATTTTGAACATTGTAGACCACGAGTCAGAACATGAATCAGTACACGAACCTGCAGTTTAGCAGTACTTTGGCTCTGAATTTGGCAAATTGTACGGAATCTCGTCCCGATCGCACATGCACACAGAGGAGTAAGGCAATTGTTTTACTTTGTCTGTCTGTGCGCCAGTCAAGCAAAATTTTAAATCATTCCAAACAGGAAACTTACTGTTTTTAGGGACATCATAAAGTCCACAAATAACAGGAATGAAGAACAAGTTTACGTGTTAAATAAGGCGGTGTAAAAGACAGTTCGTCAATGACGGTAAACTTCCAAAATAAATTCTACAACCTTTAAAACCTTCATTTCATTTCAATTGAATTATATACTTGAACAATGAACACAAATCACTTTCTTGCCACTTCCAAAAACCTCTAGTTTTGCAGTACTTGGACAAAATGTTATGCCATCCTGACCAATCAAATTTGCCGCTCTCCAGACGGGGTAGTATTGACATTCAGACAAAATCGTGGCTTGTATGAAATATCGATCATGCTCAGAAACGCAAAGCAAGAGTTGAAAAGACCCTTCCCAGGTCCTTTTACTCAAGACCGTGTGGATCAGGTGTTCTATGAACCCTCCAGTTTTCCCCTGAAAAAGGGTTGTTGGTCCATATTTTGAAGTATCATGACATCATGCAACACTGATGGGACAGGTAAATTAACGTCGTCTCCTCTAAACGATCCCATTTTCCTTATGATGCTGCACACAGAATGGTAGTTTTAGTCAAATTAAATGACAACATTCTCCGCGAAGGACTATGCGCTATTTGATGCAACACTCTACCTGTGAAACACCATGATGGCATGTTATGATCGAGTCGGTGATCAAACCCAGACAAGACAGCCCAAAGGTGAGTGTGCTGAAATAGATTGAAAAAAACAGAAAATCATAACTCAACACCAATGACAGATATTAAATATTTTTTCATGTGAAATATTTGTACAATCCTCAAGTTTCAATACTTTAAACAAAGTGCTTAATATGACCTTCCTTCTGTTCTATACATTTTCTTATTCGCAGCAACAGGTTACGCATCACTTTCTGAAGGGTGTCTTGCGTAACTCCCGAGATAATTTGAATAACTACATTTTCTAAATCAGCAATTGTGTTTTTTTTCAACTGAAACTCTCCCCCTTTGACGAGTCAGTCACCATAAAAAACAATCCAGTGGTGACAAGTCAGGGAATCTGGAGGGGGGGGGGGACATGACAATTCAGTTCTGTGGCTCATGGGGCGATTAGGAAAGAGACATTCATTCGAGGTTTGGGATGTGGCTCCACCTTGTTGAAACTACAGATTTTTCATTATTTCTCAACCTGTTCCATAAGTAAGTATTCAGCATATGAAGATAACAATCTGATGTAACAGTTACAGCTGTTTCGGTATTTGGGTCTTCAAAACAATATGGACCGTAGATTTGTGATGAACTCAATCCACACCAGACGGTGTTTGGCGGAGAGCGAAGTGATGCTTCCTCATGTTTTTGTGGCTTTTCCAATCCCCTAAATCTGGAATTCTGTTTATTCATCATCCCATTAATGTAAATATGGCACTCATAAAAGGAAATGACGTCATGCATCCCGAGGTCTTCATTTTCTAGTGCTTTAGAACAGCGGTTACAAAACTCATACCGTCTTCTGTGATCATTTTCATAAAGTGCCTGGAAAAACTTGATTGAGGAAGGAAAAAGCCCAATGTCATTCTTCATCACACTGATGTGGGACTGATTCCTGTTTCAGCTGAGAGTCGTTTTGTTCATTTACATGGACTCCTCCCTATGCGTTGCCGTACAGCTTCAATAGTCTTAGGACACGAATACAAACACGCCATCATGAACATCCCTTGTCTGCGTTTTGGAATGATCAATCTGTCATCTTTCACACTAATACCTTTATTGATTTGTAAGCAGGTGCAGGAGATGCTCGGGATCTTCTCTGAAACACTCTCTGCACTCTCTTCGGTGACTTTGTTTCAATGTTCATGTCACGGCTCGATGTTAAACTTCCCCATTATTATTAATACCTGTAAAAAAAATATAAAAAGCCCCCCAAAACTGTCTGTCACATGCAATCTAAAGATATTTCAATTTTATTCACAACCGTATTATTAAGAAAATGTCGGCACGATCAAATGATGCCCTGTATCTCTGAGTGATCCTTGAGGGCCTTGTTCTTCATGAAGTTGTCCTGGAAATTTTTACCTGGAACAAACTTGTGGGCTTAAATTTCTCCAAACCCTCCATAATGCTCTTAAATGTGCCTGGTTGAGCTCCAACAGGAAGAGGACGACAGGTTCTACCTATGGTCTTCAATCAAGCAAATGGAGTGAGTGTTTAATAACATTCCAAAACGGCCAAGTGTGTCTACAAATACTCTCGTAAGTGTCAATTTACGTTTGCACAATGAGGTAAAGGGGGGAAAATGTCTGCAAACTCTGCACATGGAATTACACCCCAGGAGGGTCGTACAGCCCATTGGCAGGAAGTGACATGTTCATTTAAGCAAGAGCATGGCTCATTCCATCATGGTGTCGTTGTGCGTGCTTCCCACCCTGCAGGCCTGTCTCCTAGCTACGCTCGGCGGTGCGTGGGTCACCAGGACACTGAGTTTGTGCACCACCCCAGCAGACAGCTGGCCCATCCCTGCCCCCATGTCAAAGTCCCTCAGTCTTGCACATCCTTTGTAACTCCTCTCCAAAGTCAAAGCCACTGCCTCACCCCTAGTGAGATCGAACCTGATATATGATATTAGAGGAAATGTGAAAGGTTTATAAAGCACAGAAAAAAAGTCACATGATTACTGATCAACTTGCAAAGTTTAATTTTCATATTAGGTGGGGAGCTTGTTAATTTGATGAGTTTGCAAAAGGCGAGCGGATTAAGTTGACAAGACTGCCGAATTGATTGGTTTGTTAAGATGATGATCGGTTTGTGAAGATGCTTATTAGCCCGCAGAAGAGAGTTTGTCTGGTCATCGAAAGGCACAGAAATGTGAAGTATTATTGGCATCGCACATATTTCAAAGGGTATCAAAAATAAATAAAACTACAGAGTTCATAGAACACCTTACCCCTCGCAGTCTCGAGAAACAAGGACGTGGATGGGGTCTTTGAGTGGCAAATTTGATTGGTCATGATGACGTAAAATGCCTCAATATTTTGTCCAAGTACTGCTGCTAAACGGGAAGGTTTTGAAAGTGCCAAAAGGAGATATGTGTTCTATTGTTCAAGTATATAATTTAATTGAAATAAAATAAAGATTTTAAAGGTTGTCGAAAAAAACATTTTTCAGAAGTTTTCTGGCCATTAATGCAGTGTCTTTTACTCCATCTTATTTAACATGTTACATTCGTTCTTTGTGCCTGTTGTTTGTATCCTTTATGACATCCTTAAAAACAGTAAGTTTCCTGTTTTGAATGATTTTCAATTTTGTTTGACTGCCAGGCAGGCAGACAGAGTAAAAAAAAAAATTATCTCACTCCTCTCTGCGCATGTGCGATCAGGCCAAATTCAGAGCCAAAGTACTGTTAAACTACAAGTTCGTTTTCCGATTCATGTCCCGATTCATGTTTAAAATAGAACATTCAATTGAAACGAAGTTGCTCCTCGATTATAAAACTGTAGACAGAAAGACAGACAGACAAAAAAAAGTGAATCAATTGCTAAACCCCACTTTTCACTTCACGTGCGTACAGTAATAATGAATGTCAATTGAAAGGGAATTTTTGAAACCGATTTAGTTGTTCATACAGAACGGTAGACACAGAATAAGATATAGGTACCTGGATGCATTGGAGACAGAGGGGTATGTTGATATTGGCAGGACTGGTAGGTATAGCTTGTGTGTTGATGGGTGGTAGATACTGTTTGGTGTGCAGGCAGGATGGGCTAAATGGCCTCTTCCTGTGCCAAAGTTCCTTATGCATATCCTTGTGTAATGCCATGCACACAATAAGCAAGGTATTGATACCAACTACACTATCGGGGATTACCATTTAACACTTTACAATGTATGAACCGCTGTTTAAAGGAATGCTCTTATGCGGTAAAATGTGCATCGTGTAAATACAGCACATTTTTGGATTCGTGAGTTATTGTCATTTTGTGCAACAATTATTTAAATATCATGTCGTTAACATTCAGGCAGGTGATTATTGGGATTTGTGTATTAAAAAAAAAGAAAAGATGTCAATTAATGGAATATTTTCAAAATTCAGGTAATTAGGAAAATGTAATTATTTTTATTGTTTGACTGAGCACCTTTCGGTCTCGTTCGGTGTTTTTCAGGTTGGTGTCATTCTGACCCTGTTCAGCGATTAGAAGCATCATGCAGAAGCTGAGAAGTTTATTCAGAAGACAAGTTCGTGAAATTGATTACTTTTCAGAAGGTGAGAAATTTATTATAAAGATTATGAGTTTGCAAAGGTGATTAGTTTTCAGAAGGTATGGTTTGTCAATTTTATCAGGTAGCAGAAGGTGAATTGTTCGTTCAGGTAGAATTTGTAAAGATGAAATTTCAGAGTTGATTATAATTATAGTTTGCAAAAGGTGAGGAGTTTGCAAAGATGACGACTTTGAAATGTATTTGTTTGTGGAAAGCAAAGAATATATTAAGACAGGTGAGGAGTTTGTATGGCTTTTTGCGAGGCTAGGAGTTGGATGGAATACTGTGTAGAAAAAGAATAATAAAATTAAGGTCTTCCTTCAGTTTGTGGTGTTTCGGCCATGGATGGACCTTAGTTCAATGTGCTCCATGATGAAACCAGCATCAAGATTGGGGGAAGGAGTTGTGAACGCCGTCATGGTACCGTTCCCACGCCAAAGGGCCAGACACGGCAGCCTTGAGGACGGCCGTCAGTCAGGCAGATGGCATTATTACCAGCTGCCCCTGCGTGCCCCTCGCCTTCCTTCATCATTCCCATTCTTCTACCCCTCCTCCTCCTCGACTCCACGACTCGACGTCCAGACGGCCCCCCCGGCCATGGAAATTCTCGCAGCCTCTCAGGGAGGAACGCCGAGGCGTGCGCTGCCCTCCCCCGCTGGCCATCGCTTCACTTCCCTGCCACGGGGGAGAACATTGTCGGTGCCGTGTAATCCCTCAGTCAGACAATGGCCAACGATGCGCTGCCCTTGACGTCACTGTATCGCGCCCTGGTGGCCACAAGGCGGCTCAGTGCCACGAGCCGTTTGATTTTTCTTCTCAACGAGTCAACAGGATCTCACGCTGGCCCGGGATCTCCTTAACCACATTCCCTCTATGCCTGATGTTGGGGCTTAACCCCAAAAATTGAAACCAAGAGAGAAGAAAGGATTATCAATCCGAAAAATGGACAACGATTTTGTAGTCACTCCATAACAAAAGGAGCATTTTGGTGTTTCGACGCCATTTTGCTATTTGGCTGAAGTGAAAAATGAAGCTTTTTAAAACTGTCATTTGTTTGTGGGTATTCCCTTGACTTGTGGACAGACGGTCCGACTTCATGGCAGATGGGTGGAGGGAGGAAATAAACGGTCAGGGGATGCACAGACAAACGAGTATGGTATTAATTGTGATGTCAGTGACATTGTCGGATGAGAGAGAGAGAGAGAGAGAGAGAGAGAGAGAGAGAGAGAGAGAGAGAGAGAGAGAGAGAGAGAGAGAGAGAGAGAGAGAGGACAGGTGTGAGTGATAAGCCCCCGTTAAAGGACTGGAAATAAAGCAGTTAAACACCTGCCATGAGGTCAAAACTTCAAACAAGTGAGAAATTCTAATTTGTGCCAATTCTTATGTTATACCTATACTCGGTTGTCATGAGCATGAATATGCTACAATAGTGCAAACAAGTTTAAACTGTCCCATTTTCTGTATAAAGAAGCCATGTAACTTGCATCGCCCAAAATTGCAGTTTCTTACCCCATGATACTATAGTATGCACAAGTGGCCGGTACAATGGAGATTCATTATACAGTGAACCGGGAGGAAATTTGCGGCGACAATGTGCGCCTGCTTGGGGCATTGTAAATCTCCTAATTCCATTGAAAGGCGCGTCTGGAATCATGAATGGAGCGCTCTGTGTTTTCTTTGTTTGCCTTGCGCGATGTCCCAAGAGCTCATTTGAGACCCCCTTTTTTTTTTTAATGAACGGATCGCTGGAGCGTCCATGTGTGAACTTGACCAACGGTAAATGAAGTAGTTGGGGAATGGGTAAAACGTGTTAAGTTACTTACTTAATTGATCGCTGGTTAAAAATAAAAATATATAAACCTTATTCAAATGCTGGCAAAGATTGACTGGCTTGTCAAATTATGAATTCTGAAAGTTAAAAAAAAGTTTCCTATTCAAAGAAAAATCCATTAAATATTTCAGTACGTTTATTGCATACTAGTGGATTGTGCTTGCATTTCCAAAGCAGATAAATAAATCAATTAAATGATGAATGAGTGAGCAGTCTTTTTCTTCTTTCGTTTGCAGCATAAGGCTGTGAGGTAGCATCATGAGTTGTGCGTGTAGCTGTGTCGCTGATGCAGTGCCCTCTGTAGGTGGGGGCAAGAATTTGGAATTTGTTCAGGGTCCTTGCGATAGCTCGCCTACTCTTCGCGAAGGACACCATGGGATCTTTAACATCAATCAACAAATGCTAACAGATGGCATATCCAGTTTAACCTCCATCCTCGGAACAGCACACACATTGATGAATAACCCTGCCTGCGAAACACCGGGATGACAGTTTATAACTGTGTTGGGATTCAAGCTCAGGCTAGAGACCCAAGAAGTGAGAGTGAGCAGTCTCACTTCTTTATTTTGCACAGTCCAAGCTCCGCCGCTCTCCTGGTTGAGAAAGTGATGTGCCACTGGTACATTCCAAGTTCCACCTCTGCCAAGTGAGCCAATTCCAAGTTTCGCCTCTGCCAACCAGCCGAATTTTGTTTAATGGCTAGAGTACTGTTTTTTGGGACAGTTTTGTGATTAAAATTTTTTTTTTGCTTTCTCCTGGAATCTTGGCTTCGAGCTCCATCAGTATGCTAAATTTCAACTCTGTCGCCCAGCTAGAAAGTCCTCAACATTGATATTAGCGAGTGAGTGGTGAAAAAGAGATTTATGTATTTTAGATATAAATGTTCGTATAATATTGCACAATTATTAATGTCATGTGCAGATGTGCTTCAGAAGAAGCAGTGAAAAGATCTGTGGGGTTTGGACATCCAGAGGTGAAGCCACGCCCCTTTCATAGCTGCACCCCAAATACGGAAATGACTAATCACAGTGGAATGATTCATGAAGATGTGGATGTGTTACTATGGTTTTTTTTATACACATGATCAAGGCTCGTGGAAGAGCTCGGACACAGAACAGATCGGGCCACACCATAACAAAGGGAGCAGCAGGGCGGAGGGAGAAAGTAGACGGAGACGGGAAACAAGGGAAGCAGGTAACGATGAGGGGTAAGGGAGAACACAAGGGGTCTACAAGATGGACAAACAAGCAAAATTTTGGGAGGGTGGGGGTGGTTTAACGGGTGTAGTAAAGACAATGGATTTGGATGGGGGATGACTTGATATGGTGGTGAAGAGCTGTTTTGAAGACTTGGAGGGAAAAACGAGATTGAAGAGAGTGTGGAAGGTGGTTTCACAGGCAGGAAAAAAAAAGAGGAATAAATGAGTGGAGGTGAGCAATGTTTCTGTATTCAGGCAGTTTTACTCTGAGGGGATTGCTAGTGCACCATGTGTGTCCTGCAGGTATCTTGGGGAGGGGGGGGGGGGTGGGGAGGAGAGAAATGAGGCAGAAGAAGACAGAGAGACCACCGACCAAAGTTCAAGCTCAGCAAGATGTGAGGCAGGGAGCCAGCCGAGAGGGTAGAGCACTACTCCATCGAGCTACAGATGAAAGCCTTGTAGGTGGATAGGAGCGCAGGTGTGCCAAGGAAGGACTTTGCATGATGGAGGATGCCCAGTCCCTCACTTTGGAGGCCAATTTTTAAATGTGGCCTTCCCAAGAGAGATCATGGCTGAGAGTGAGACCCATGACTTTTTGTGACTGAACCTGTTTGAGACGGTTGTTGAGAAGGTAGATGGAAGGGTTTACGGTCCGGTTCTTTCGGAGAGAGTGAGTGTGTGGGATTTCTCATGAAACAACGACATGTTCAGAGTGTTTGACCAGTTTGTGATTTTGTCAAAGTCTTAGAAGAGGGGAGAAGCTGCTTCCTGTCTGTCAGAGGGATGAGATATATCACGGCAGAGAGTGGAGTCATCAGCAAAGAGATAAAGAGGGTTTCCAGAGAGTGAGTGATATCATTGATGAGGATTAGGAATAGGATGGGGGGCCTAGAACGCTGCCTTGGGGTACTCCAGCTTTGACAGGGAGAGGAGATGAAAGGGTTGTGTTGAAAGCCACACGTTGACTACAAGAGTGGAGGAAGTTCGAAATCGAAGAGTGGAGTTGGCCTTGGATTCCATAGTCAGACAGTTTGGAGAGCAAGGCAGGATGCCAGACTGTATCGAAAGCTCGAGATATGTTCAGAGAGACGGCCCTGATCTCATGTCTGATGTTGTGGACCTCTATCCATTGCTGGGACAGTAGAAGCAGCATGTCCAAGGTAGATTGACCAGGTCTGAATCCAAATTGATCATCTGAAATGAGGCTGTTGGAGAAAAGGAATGATTTTATATCAACTGCGATGATGGATTTCATGACTTTGCTGATGAATGGAAGTAAGATAATTGGTCTGTAGTTAAGAGGATCCGTTCTTGCACATTTTTTATGTAATGCTGTGATGTTGGCTGATTTCCAAGCAGATGGAAGATGACCTATGGTAAATGACAGGGTGAAAAGGTCAGAGAGAGGAAGTGCAAGAGCAGCAGAGCAGGTTTTTAGGACATGTGAGCTGATGCCGTCTTGTCCAGTTTCAAAGTCAGTCAATGGTTGCTAGAAACTTTTCCACCTTCTCAAGTGCAAAAGACACAAAATCCAGAAACAATTGCGCACGATTGAGAAGGGCGGGTCGTAGAAAATGGTGGGTCCTGTTCACAGTCAGACAGATGGACAGGGAAATAAACAGACAGGGGTGAAAAACATAACTTCCATCCACCTTCAGTGGTGGAGGTAACAAGAAAGCTTCAAGCCTTTCTGATGAACGTAATTCACCTTAGAGTACCAGTCGTCTATTGACGGTGCTTCGCACTGCTGATACTATTTGCTCAGCTGCTTACATTTACAAAAACCAAACAACTCCCCCCCCCTCCCCAAGAAACAACAACAACAACAACAAACAAACAAGCAAAGTACCAGAATGGAAGCTGATCAAAATTTTAAAAGGTGATATTGCTGTCATTCAGTCACGTATTGGGGGGGGTCAGGCAAAGTGTCACCGAACATCATAGGAGGGAGGCAATCCTAAATGAACAAGAGCTAGAATTGCTTTCCAATATGTGTCCCCTCCTGATGTGATCATTTCTAAGTGCAAAAGGGCATAGCTGTGAAAAATTTATGAAACGCCCTGAAACTCGAACTTGCTCTGTAACTTATCATAATAAAGCCATGTACCAAATTTCAGTTGAATACATTGAAGGGTATGGGGAAAAAGTCTGAAAAACAACAGGTGGGATGGAGGGACAGACAAACAGATGGAGAGCAAACCTATAGTCCCCTCTGGTGAAAGGTGAAACCGGCAGGGGGCTAATAACTAGAAGGGCACTCAGTAGAGCTTAACCAAAATTGAATCGGACTGTTCTTGTCACATATTCAACTCATCCACTTAGTTTGGGCACAATCCGTCCACATAACGTTTTGAAATATCAAAAAAAACGTTCTAGCATCCCTATTTGGATCCGGATCTTCAACAAAATCGAACCAATGCGTCCTTGTCCTACACCCAACCTGCCCACCAAATTTCCTCCGAATCCGTGCATAACGTTTTGAGATATGCTGCTCACAAACAGACAAACAGATAGGGATGAAAACATCACCTTCGTCTTCCTTGGGTGGTGGACGTCAACTGCCAAAAAAAGTCACGTATTTTGTGTGCAGCCCTATAAACAAAAATCACATCGTGTGAAACATCATTCGAATGCAGCACATGACTGTGGATAGCATGATGTGCTGTGGGTGCAGCTTCCCCTGGCGGTGAGAGCAGACATTTGTAATTGGTCAGGCCACCGATGACCCACTGATTCTTCCCGAAGGAGATGTTTAGCATCCGCCAAGTAATGCTCACAGACGGGATGCTCATCTAACATTCATCCAAGCGACGGTGCACACATTGATCAATCGTTCTGCCTGTGAAACACGAGAATGACAGTTTATACCTGGACCGAGATTCAAACCCAAACTAGACTGGACAGCTCAGAGGTGAGTGTGCATTTCTGTAGGCTGTCATGCCCCGTGAGAAACACGAAATGTGAGAAACACGAAAATATCCCACTGATAGGGCGGATCTGGATCTGGACCTGAACCAAAATCGAATCGGTTTGTTCTCGTCACCGAACCAACTCATCTTCCGAGTTTTGTCATAATCCATCCATAAATTTGGAGATATTGTGCTATATATCGTTTTTGGCCCTTTTCTCAACAACGAAGAATCACTTGAGAATTTCTAGAATCCTGATTCAGATCTTCACCAAAATCGAAGCAATTGGTCCTTCGCACACACCCAGCACGTGCACCAAATTTCGTACGAATCCATCCATAACTTTTAGAGATATCATGCTCACAGCTGAACAGACAGGCAGACAGACAAGCACCTTAGAAAGAGTGTCTATTTCTTGCAAAACATCCCATTGATTGGCATTGTAGGTTGCTTGTTAAAGATGTGGAGCAGTCCATGATTTCAGCATCGATTCCAAAAAAACCCCTATTGCCTTCCTCTGCTACATTTCCATGGAGTTTTGCCTTGTACCTTTGCTGAATCCAATGTCCCTGTATTCCCTCTGGTCAAATATCCAAAATAGTGCAACATCGAAAGCTGAAACCGTGTGGCCACAGAGTGATGCCAAATTATATAGATCAATTAACATCTCTTTTGGTGCTATTATTTGGTTATTGACACATCTGTGTCTATCTTGCCTGGTACCCTGAGAATGCATGTACAGCACCACCACCACCACTCGAACAAACTTATTATTTTAACATCTGCCTTTTTCATTGCCTTTACTATTGCGAAAATAAATGCATTGGGTCGTATGACTTGATGTCGATAGATTATTGGTTAACGAGAGCTACTGAATTTCAACAAATGTCTTTCGAGCAGTGACAATCCTCTTTATAATTTTACTGCGGCTGGCAGGATGGCCGAGAGGTATGCAAACTTGCATCTGAGCCATCAAGCCTGGGTTTTGAATCTCGGCCCAACTACAAACTGTCATCCTGGTGTCGTACATCCAGGGCGAGGCATCGATGTGTCTGCCTTCCCTTAGACGGCCGTTAAACTGGGAATCCCATCTGCGAGCATTAGTTGGTGGACGTTAAAGTAGGCGAGTTGTGAAGAGGAGGTGAGTTATCGCTGGCACCCTGAACAAATTCCAAATTCCTGCCATAACCTACAGGGGACACTGCATCAGTGGCACAGCAGTGACCCCAGCCAATGATGCTAGTTGTAGCCTTATGCAATACACGAAGGAAGAATAATATATTTTTTTGCTGGATTTTGAAAACAAGACTGGAGAAAGGATGCACCCCTGGTGAACACATGTGTATTGACTGCAAACCAATGTGTCAACTCATCATCAACTTTCCTTTTGGGATTGATAAGATAACCAGATTGGTAAAGTGGGGAATCCACGGGATCACTGTGGGGTATGAAAGTAACAGTGCGGTGGGGAATCCAATTTCAAGCAAAGGTTTTGTAAATTTCTGGTGATTGACTGAGTCAAAGGTTTTCTTATCAATGAAGGATATGTCTATGTCTATTGGTGTTCGTCTGTCCAATTTCCTTTGTAGTAGTTGAAGTCTGAAAATCTGACCTCGCGTACGTATACTTTTCTGGAAACTTACTTGCACATTTGTTCATTCATCATTTAACTTGATATGAATGCAATTTAGAATAAATGTCTTACTGGTATGTGGTATTAAGGCAATAGTCCTGGAGTTATTGCAGTGAACAAGTTCCTCCTCTTTTTGTTGGTATGAATAGTGAAGAAATCCATATAATGGAGAACAACCATATGAAGTTAGACTGTAAAGAATGGACCTGACAACATTGGAAGCCTAGAAGATGATGAAGAGACCTGCTCCAAACTTTCCGAATGTTCCATCAGATAGACACAATGAAGAGCTGCTCTTTGAAAGAGCAGAGTATGTGGGTACGAGGGGTCATCCACTGAAAATAAAAAAAGCAACGCGAGTCTGGATGTTAAGAAATACTTTAACAGCAATAGAGTGGTGGTCGAGTGGAATAAGCTATCAGACAGTGCAGTAACCACCAAAATAAGTAACCATCCTTTAAGCCGCTGTCACACCTTGACGATTTAGCCAGCGTATGCCGATTTATGAAAAATTTGTCTAAAACGCTGGCACACGTCGAATACGTTATGGGTACGTTTTGTATACGTTAAGAGCACATTGAAAAACACTGCATACGTCGTAGTACGCTGGCTTTAAACGTTGTACTTTTGGTTGTCCTCAAATTTTTGCATGCTTGAAATTTACGACGTATGCCGGCGTATGACTCGCACGTTCCGCTACGCTGGCCATAAGTTGTAGGCACGTTATGCGATCGTTGATACACGTCGACACACGTTACTTGTAAGTTACTCATAAGTCGAAACACGTCGAGGTAATGTTTAGCGTACCCGAAACTTATTTCTAACCTATGAGTAGCGTTTTGTAAGCACGCTACACGAACGTTGTTCACACTTCGCAACACGTTACTTGAAAGTTCCTCATACGTCGAAACACGTCAAAGTAATGTTTAGGGTACCCTGACTTATTTATAACCTATGAGTAACGTGCTTGGGAATTATTTGTACAGCATGTCCTACGCACAAATACGTATGTAGAGGTATTTGACGTCTTCAGGATGACCACAGAACTAACTGAACGCGTTTCTAACTTACAGATACCGTATAATGGCGTATTGGCAGCGATTAGGGGAATTGGTATATAAAAAGGGGCTTCACAGGAGGAACCCGTCTTTTTTTTAGACTTCGTGGTGAGTACATGTCCATGTCATTCCGAGAGATGGAGGATACGGCAAGGCTGAGACGACAATACCTACCTGTCCTCGAACATCAACATGACCTCATCGAGTTGACACTGCACCAGTTGCGTGCCAATAGAGCCGGGAGAAGAAGACGTGAACGGAGGAGAAGGAACTGGGTCAGACCATGGATCGGGAGGCGACGCCATTACGGCATATATGACCAGCTCATGGTGGAACTCCGGAACGAGGACCATGCATCCTTCATCAACTTCCTGCGAATGCCCCCAGCGATGTTCGACGAGCTGCTAGCCAGAGTGGGTCCAAGGATAACCAAGCAGTAAACCTTCTACAGGGATCCGCTTGAGCACCATCATGAGGTTGGCACTGAGCCTGCTGCTGTTGGTGCCGTGACTGCAGTGCTGTGGAAGCGATTTAACTCGTTCAATGGAAACGATTTCAATTGCCGAGCACCAGCGTCCAAAAACAATAGGCGAGTGACGCATTTATTAAAAGTGAAGTTGCAGCCTATGAATAGAAAACCTCACGTAATCGTCGACGATACGCTGCCACGCGATGCATACGTTAGACTATCGTTGGGCATTGGTTGTGGACGCCTAAAACACGCTAATCAATCGTTGGTATAACTTATCTATAAGTTATCGAAGCGTTCTGTGTTCATTACTAGTACATTATGCATTTGTCCAGGTCGTTTTGAATACTTTAAAAACTGAAACAAAAAAATAGTTCATCGTGGGAATGAGAAAAAAAAAATTAGCCGAAAAGAACATCGAACAATGGTGCAAAGTAGTCTCCTATTCGTGGACGCAACGAGGAAACGTCATCACCACACCCTCCCCATCACGCTCACCTACTACTACTGACATGGACCTACTACTACTACTACCAATACTACGACTACTACTACTACACGTCTACCTAATACTACTAATACTACTGATACTACTGACATTGACATCTACTCAACATGGAGTCTGGAACACTGACGTGTTCCTCTGTGAACCCATTTGTATATACCAATTCCCCTAAACGCTGCCAAATCGCCATTATATGGGAGATGTAAGTTAGAACACGTTCAGTAAGTTCTGTGGTCGGCCGGAAGACGTCAATCAAATTTGTCTCCATACGACAATGTGCGTTTGAGATACGTTTACACATAGGTTCAAAGCACGCTACACATAGGTTCAAAGCACGCTACTCATAGGTTCAAAGCACGTTACTCATAGATTAAAAATTAAGTTTCGGGTATGCTAAACATTACCTCGACGTGTTTCGACTTATGAGTAACTTACAAGTAACGTGTGTCCGACGTGTGTCAACGATCGCGGAGCGTGCCGAGAACTTATGCAGCATATGCGGAACTTGTGAGCCATACCTCGAGTACGTCGTAAAATTTTCAGCATGCTTGAAATTTCACAACGTACTAGACGTACCACGGAATATGACAGCGTAATTCATTGTTTTTCAGCGTGCTCCTAACGTATACACAACTTACCCATACCGTATTCGACGTGTGCCAGCATTTTAGACACATTTTTCATAGGTCGGCATACGCTGGCTAAATCGTCAAGGTGTGACTGCGATGTTGACACTTCCAATTTTCAGGCGGTTATGATTTAAATCGGCGTGCGGCAGGTTTTAACAGAGAACGCCACGAGTTCGTCGGCGATACGTGCAGCGCGCTATGCCTAAGTTAAACTATCGTTGGGCATAGATTGTGAACGCGACAACAGGCTAAGCATTCGTTGGTATAAGTTATCTATAAGACAACGAAACGTTCTGTGCCCGTTACTATATGTTATGCATACGACCAACACGTTATGAATACGACCAAAACTAAAAAAAAACCTCAAAACTTCAGCGTACGCCAACGTTTTACATACAATTTTTATACGTTGCCATTGCTGGCTAAAACGTCAAGGTGTGACAGCGCCTTTAGGAAAGGATAATATCAAGAAAGTGATTGAATATCACTTCTGGTTCTGGTTTGGAGTGTTGGCAGTCTCTCTTCAGGGCTCTCTGCTGACGATCTCAAAGTTAAGTTTCCGGTCGTTATCTGTCCCGTTTTAACTGTTTATTTTCTACCTCATGTTACTGTGTGTTCCCAGTTCGGTTTTGTTTCAAAAGTCGTGCTATTTTGTGGTTTTCGTCGACTTGTCTTACCGAGTGCTTGAGGCCTACCCATCTTCCCTTCGTGTACGATCGTGTTTATTTGTATTTTCTCCCCATACCTTCAATTTATATCTTCCCCACTTTCCCAAAGTCCCCCATCCCTCCCAACTAAACACTATTTTTTGTCTAATAAAAAAAAAAAAAAACTACCTTTCTCCTTGCACACTCACAAGTCTCGATTCTTCTCCTTCTTCATCCTCTTCTTCTTCCTCCTGCCGGCACACCATCTTTATTCTACTGAGTTGACCTCTCTCGCCATTCCTTCATAATTTCTTCCGATCTACAACCTTCATTCCGAATCTTACATGTTCTTCAAAAATAACATCAAAAATAATAATCTTCCTTGTCTCCTTTCGATCTCTCCACCTCCTGTAACCACGTGTCTCTCTCACTCTTCCTGGTACTTTTCATCGACCAAGCAGTTCACACTGCATTTACCGTCCAAATTCACCACACACTTCCACGATTTTACTTCAACTTCCCTTTTCCAAATGTTATGCAATCCTTATTTAAAAAAATAATTTCACTTTTGACAAGAACCTCCCAGAGCCAAGTGCTTCTCCTAACCACGTGATCTGTTTAGACCCCCTGCGTTTATCGATCCAATTTCACCATTCACCTCATGATTTTTTCTACAACACTTCCATGACCTAATCTGATGAAAACTCTCAACAATAATAATATAATAAAACGATCTCTTATAATGCTCCATCTTCCTCTTTCACACGTGTGGTCTCTTTTCTGTATCATAATGCACTACTCTCTCTATTTAACAGACTGCTCTCATTTCGACCTTTCCTTCATACCTTGCCAAAAATCCAACTGTTACAGCGTTTCTCTCTCTCATTCTCTGAATGCCTTTATTGATCCTCAAGAAACGTGTTTAATCGCATTCTGACTAAATTTTTAAGAAACCCCAGTTTGCTATGAGTGTTCGCTTTCCATCAACCATTCTTTTTTCCAATTTCAGTGCAACTCACCTCTCACCCCTCACTCTCAAAGCAACTATCCCACTCTTCTCCCTCCAAGCTTCCTCTCACCTCTCTCAAAAACTCCCCTCACCTTTCTCCCACCATTCACCCCTCACTCATCCTTCCAAAGTTGCCCCCTCTCATCCACAAAGCTGCCTCCCTCTCCACTCTCCCTCCATCTCTTCACCCACCTCCTCAAATCCTCAACTGCCTTCTTCCCCTATCTTGTCCCCCTCTCCCCAGCACCACAGAGCCTTTTCTCTCCTCATCCGGCCCCCTCCCTACTATTCTGCAATCCCCCACACTCTTTCAACACTCCTTACCTCCCCCCCTCATCCCTTGTCCTACCTCCCCCTCCCCCTCCCCCCCACCCCTGCACAAAGCCTCCCTCCCTCCTCTTCATTAAAAGTGTGGACCTCAAATATCCGGGGCCTTCGCTCAAACCTTTCAGATCTTTCCATACAGGTTGCACTGACAAACCAGACATAATCTGCCTAACAGAAACTTTCCTCCCCCAAGACATGTCTGACTCCCAAGTATCTCTCCATGGTTACTCCCTCCTCCGTATGACAGACCTGAGCCTCTCCTAGTGGAGGAGTTGTTCTTTTCATCAAAGACTCTATTCCTCACTCTCCATGCACTGCCCTCACTCCCCCACACCCCCAGAATAGCTCTGGCTACGGATTCCCCTCAACTCCCACCTCATGTTTATATGTGTACTGTACCATCCACCTAACAGTGATGACTCCATCTACACCTCACTATCCGAAAACATGGACCAACTTCTACTTCTCATCAAAACTCTCTCTTCTCATATGTGGCGACTTCAATTGTCATCATGCCAGTTGGCTGGTGTGGGTACCTCTCTCACCTGTCATGGCACCTCAGCAAAAGCTTTCTGCGACTCATTGGGACGACTCAATCGGTCAACTTCCCGACCCGGATCTCAACCAATGGTCTCCATCTCTTCTGGATCTGATTTTGATAAATTTCCCTGAAAATATCTGCTGCTCTTCCTCCACTCCAATTGGTTCTTCTGACCACGTGCTTGTCAAAGTGGACATCTCTCTGGCTTTATCAAGAACCACCTCATGCCGTTGAGTCTGGCATTTCACCAAGCCGACTGCAGGGTCTCCAAGCAGCTATCAAACTTACAGACTGGTCTCCTATCGCTACTTTCTCCAACATAAACTCATCCTGGGAATTCTTTCAAAGAAACTTGCTCTCCCTCATGCACAGATTTATCCCCTCTCGTCTTCAGTTGTCCTACCCTTCCTCCCGCCCTTGGTTCACTGAAGTTTGTGGCGAGGCAGTTGTCCTGAAACAACTTGCCTTTGCCTCATGGAAAGCAAACCCAACTGAGGGAATATCAGTTCCTTCCATAAAGCTGGAACAAGTGTGTATCCCCTCAGGAGAGCCAGAAAACAACATCTTTCTCATCTCAAGTCTGAACTTTAAAACCTCTCTGCCTCCTCAAAATCCTGGAGGCGTCTAATCAAATCTGTTTCTGGTGTATGTTCCCCCTCCATCCCTCCCTTACTCAAATGGCAGCACTGCTGATACCGCACGTGAAAAGGCTGAATGCCTAAACTCGGTGTTTGCAGCAAAATCTTGTGTCCGAAACCCATCACTTTCTCTACCCACCTTACCCAGTCGCACCCAACTGTCCCTGGACTCTGTGTCCTTTTCTCCTGACAAGGTGGAGAGCTTGCTGTAAAACCTCGACTCAGATTCTGCAACCAGTCCAGATGGCATCAGCCCACGTGTCCTAAAAACCTGCTCTTCTGCTCTTTCTCACCCTCTCTTTGCTCTATTCACCCTCTCATTTGTTCAAGGTCATCTGCGATCTGCTTGGAAATCAGCAAACATTACTGCCCTGCATAAAAAGGTGCGAAAACAGATCCCTGCAACTACAGACCAATCAGCCTTCTCCCAATCATCAGCAAGGTTATGGAATCCATCATCGCTTCAGACATTAAATCCTTCCTCTTCTCCAATGGCTTGATTTCGATCATCAATTTGGTTTCAGACCAGGTCACTCTACCCTGGATATGCTGCTTCTGCTCTCCCAACAATGGATGGAGGTACTCAATGCCAGACGTGAAAAGCCGACACAGTCTGGACCCTGCCCTGCTCACCAAACTCTCTTCCTATGGTATCCAAGGCCATCTCCACTCATGGCTCGCAGACTTCCTCTCTGTCGCAGTCAACGTGTGGCCTGAAATGGAGTTCTTTCATCCCCCCCTTCCTGTCCAGGCTGGAGTTCCTCAAGGTAGCGTTCTGGGCCCTGTTCTTTTTCTGGTTTTCATCAATGATCTCTCCGACTCTCTGGGAAATCCTCTTTATCTCTTTCCTGATGACTCCACCCTCTGCAAAACCATCGTCATCCCTCAGACCGGCAAGCAGCAGCTTCTTCGCTCACTGCAGATCTGGGTAAAACCACAAACTAGTCCAACATGTGGAACATGTCTTTCAATCTGGACAAATCTCACACTCTCGCTATGTCTCTCCGAAAGGACCGTTTAGAAACCCCCCTTCACTTTCTCAACAATCCTCTGGAAGTCCTTTCTTTCAAGCTTCTGGGTCTCACTATCTGCCATGCAAAGTCCTTCCTCGGCCCACCTGAGCTCCTGACCACTTACAAAGCTTTCATCCGCAGCCTGATGGAGTAGTGCTCTCCCCTCTGGGCTGGTGCTCTTGCCTCCCACCTTTCTCGGCTTCACGCTGTGGAAACCAAGGCATTTCGGATAATTGGCATCTCCCGCAATGAGGCTGAGTCTTTGGCCTTCACTCTCCCCACCACATTTCCCCAGGGAAATTTGTCCCCACCACATTTCCGCAGGGCGCTCAAGGTCCGCCGACAACCCCTTCTGGTAAAACTACTAAAGTCACGAATCACTGCTCACCTTCACTCTTTCATTCCTCTTTTTTACCGCCTTTGGAATAAACTTCCTCACTCTTCAATCCCATTCTTCCCTCCAGGCCTTCAAAACAGCTGTTACACACCACCTCTTGTCATCCCCCATCCAAATCCTCGAACTTTTCTTCCCCGATAATGCACCCAAGCCCACCTCCTTCAAATTCCCTGCTTTCCTTCCTGAAAGTCCCTGTAATGTCCATCTTGTATTCCCCATGTTCCCCGCCCAATCCCTCTCCCTTCCACAGATCTCCTAATGTCTCTGTTCCCCACTGTTTTGTCCTTCCCACTCCCGCCCCTCTTGTCTCATGCCCCCCTTGCTGTGCGTTGTGTGTTAGCTCTCACACGAGCCTCGACAAGGTATACCAAAAAAAACTAAAAAAAACTATTAAAGCATGTGGGTTGGTATCAGAATATAAATATTCTTAACTCAACCATACACCAGTCTTCTTGACCAAAGGATCTTTAAGCTCAGCATGCAGGTACAAATTTCACCTGTTGCTCTGAACAACTCAGCAGGAATGACGTCTATGAGGACACTAGTTCTCATGTTGTTAATTGCTTGGACGACTTCATCCAATAGTTCTCATGTTGTTAATTGCTTGGACGACTTCATCCAATAGTTCTCATGTTGTTAATTGCTTGGACGACTTCATCCAATAGTTCTCATGTTGTTAATTGCTTGGACGACTTCATCCAATAGTTCTCATGTTGTTAATTGCTTGGACGACTTCATCCAATAGTTCTCATGTTGTTAATTGCTTGGACGACTTCATCCAATAAGATAATTTGTTCTTTCGATTTTTCTTATGCTTAGCACACCATTCAATGAGACTACCTGCATCACTGTCTTCGCCTAGTATCAAGTTGAATTGTCCAATTTCAATTAAAATATCACCGCTTCTTTGTATTGGCAATGGCTTCTTGCACTTTTCAGCCTCATCTTCACACTCTTATGTTCTTCAATGTGAGAGCCAAGCCAACTTTCTGCTTTTACCAGGTAAGGTACCTGTTCTGAGTCAAGCATACTGATTCAACTTATTAATTATCTATTAACTTCACACAATAGTCTCCACCCTCTACATAACCTATTTATTAATCCTTCCTCAGCAAGTCTCGATCCTGTTCAGAGCTACCTCATACCTCTTAAGAGGCCACAGAAGCCTCGTTAACAATGTGAGATGCTGTCATAACAAGACAACTTGAATTTCTCTATTTGCTCTCAAACATTATTTTGCCATTAGTGAGATATCTAAACCAAATTGTCCATCTCTTAATGGCACCTTCTACCATCTGTTCAAATGCTGAACATTTTGCTCCTTCGCAGTTCCTGGTCCACCCTTATTTTCTTTTTATTTGCAAGCACTTTGTACAATTTCACCAAATTTAATCAGCCATCATTGCTACGTTGATTATACCTAAATTTACTTATCCATTGAACAGGATGATGTACTCACAAGAGTGGAGTCATTGATAAACTTCTAAACAGAGTAAGAAGCACTTTCTCTGCAGCTCAGAATTTCTATCTCTAAGAAATTCAAATATGGATGTCCGACTAATAACTTTGGCAAACTCGGTGCTGTTGACACTGACATGCTTGTCCTTGGCCCCTCATTCATCCTTCACAAGTTTCAACCCCAGACAGTGAAACTAGTGGAACACCTGATCTCTGCTTCCATGGTTTCACATCTAGATGTCACAATGGATCCAACACTTTGCTGAAATCTGAAAATCTAATTTATTCCAGCTGTTGCAGACAATTATGTCGCTGTTCTACTTTGTCAAAGCAATACATTTTCTGCTAAAAATAACATAAAAAGTGACTTGCGTCGAGAAGAAAAATGGTTATGTTTTTGGGGTATTAAGAGAACAATTATGTACTATATATTCTTATGTCGATTTATCAAATTATTACATTTGATTTATCAATTTATTACATTGACCTCCCTCTCCTCCACATTATATAGAAGGAAGTTTGTTAACCACATTCGAAAGTCCCAGTTAACAGATATTTTAATGGGGCTTTTGTTCTTCTAAAGCAGTCCTAAGTTTTTAAACTTAAGCAGCATGTCAGAGATTCATTTAAAGGGCAAACAAATTCTCATAATAATCAAAGATAAATAAACGAGTCTCTCAGTTAAAAGCTGGATGTTGTGGTATTTGTGGATAAGCATTAGTAAATGCTTATAAATGAACGATTAAAATTGATTGTTACATGTTATCAGTGGTTGAAAGACACATCGGTGAATTGTATTATAAACTGCTTGATGTAATGAGATAATTTTGACTGTGGATGGCAGTATTGTACTGCAAACTACCTGGTGAGATTCGTGAAGGTGCTGGAATATTCTGTGACAAAACTTCCAGGATAGACTAGAATTGCATTTGCTGGAAGGCACGAGATCATTGTGTTACTATGAAAGCCCGCGAGAGGGAGGAGTCAAGAGATAGGTGATATGTGACGAGCCGTGTTTCGATCATCCCCGGGCTCGCTTTAAATCTGATGAGTGAACGAAGTGTTCATGTCCAGAGTGGTTGTTAACATGTGGAGCCAATAGTAATCAGGTTGGTTAAAACTCATTAAGATTGTGTGTCGGGAAATAATTCCTTTGAGCTCTTCAATCATCCTGAATGGGCCAGCGTTCGAGAGAGAATGATGCGATAGGACTCGATGGTTCAACAGCCTCAGAGAACGAGGTGAACACGCGTGAGTTGAGCCGGCAGGACAGAGACACTGGATGAAAACAACTCAATGTGGGAATCGGAGTTGGACATTGTATGTAATGGTGAACTTCCTCATTTGACTTTGTATCTGTTTATTTGAAATACAACTTTCAAAAACGTTATGCTGTTGATGTGGTTACTGTAATGTCACTCAGAAGTCACAGACCACAACTGACAAAGATCCATTTGATTGGTAGCTGACCTGTACGACCATTCATACTCGTGAAGTGCAAACCTTGGATTGCAGCCATTCGAGAACGAGCTGGGTCTGGCACCATGAACAACATACGTACACTAAACAGAAGGAAACCCCAAGGTGTATACCTCAACAGAGTCTTTGTTCATCCTCTGGATTGTCTGTTCATAAACCTTGCTGTGAGTCTGTTATTCCCTGTACTCACAAACCACAACTACTTCTTCTTCTTCTTCTTCTTCTTCTTCTTCTGAATGGCAGCTTGGCTGCCAGGTAGCTATCATTTTGTTGGGGCACGACTATGCTGCTGATGCAGTGCCCCTATACCAGTGCAATGGTACTCATTTTGCTGACCTCGGAAGGATGACACGCTGAGTCAACCCCACCTGGTGTTAATTCAGTGGCCGACAGGGGTTCAAACTCAGGACCCTAAGATCCCAAGCCAGCCATCCTAACCGCTTAGCCAACACGAGACTACCACAACTACATACCCGAGAAAACTGTCTTATTGACAGGGATGTAAGGTGCAGCAGAATGGAGTCAACACAAAAAACAATCTTTCAAATTATTATACAGCACCAATTTCACTCGAGCCTTTTTCTGCTTTAGACATTATCCCAAGTGCTGTCGTATTAAAGAAAGATGAGGATAATTATCCCATTTTCGACTGTTCACGTCTGACATCAGTGTCTCGGTCAGTAAGGGAATTCAAGCAGAGCAGAGATGAAACCCACTGGAAAAGTTATGGAAGACTCCTGGGTTTGCCTTTTGGATAATTACTCCGTGCATGTAGCGCAAAGTGGAGTGAAGCAATTGGTTCACAGGGTGTGTCTATCAGTCTATTAACGTGATTGAGGAATTACTTAATTTTAATTGAATTTAATATTTTGAACATTGTAGAATACGAATCGGAACACAAAGTTGCAGTTTAGCAGTACTTTAGCACTGAATTTGGCAAATTGTGCGGAATCTCATCCCGACCGAGCAGTACTTGGGCAAAATTTTATGCCATCTCAACCAATCAAATGTCACGCATTGTGAGGGGAACAGCGAGATTCAGACAAAATGGCGGTGCTTAGTGATGCAATGACAGAGCTTAGCCAAAAGATGTTTGTTTAGTCCATCTTTTTTTCAAACATAATTCCAAAATCATCAGTTGCTCTGAGCATTGTTGGCAGAACGATCCCCATCGGCTTCGTATGGTTGCCATTGCTCCTGTAATTCAAAGTGCACAAAAAGGCCAATATAGATCGTGCTCTTAAATGCAAAGCAAGAGTTGAGAAGACCCTTCCCATGTCATATTTCCTCAAGACTACACAGGGTAAGGTGTTCTATGAACTCTCTTATTCCTGTATACAATAGAGTGAAGAATGCTCTTTTTCATTGCATTCATGCATTTCAGTCACGGGATAACTTTACTTCGGTCATAACGTGACCTTCGATCAGGATCAGTGGCTGATAAATCAAGTGCAAATTGCAATTAATATTGTTTTATTGTACCTAAGAAAATAACATGAGATGCAAAAATATTTTTTGTACCAAAGCAAAATCACAAATATGAAATTTTAGCATTCATAAGATTAAAACTGAATGAACTAACCTTGAACCTGATAATGTACTCTATTCAATTAGTTACGGTAAAAAAGAAAAGGTTCCTCACTTGAGCCAGGTGCCTCTGCAGAATAATTTTCATTCATGTCTGAAATGAAATGTAATATAGAACACCTTTCGGACCGACATAATAGCTGAGAAGCGTGTCAAATCCCGACCCAGATATGGACCGTCATCCTGATGTTTCGCATGCATGTTGAGGCATCGATGTGAGTGCCATACCTCAGAAGGGCAGTAGGCCACAATGCCTATCTGCCAGCTATGGGAGCGTTTGTGGATGTTAATGACCTCACATTTTCTTCCACGAAGAGTCGGTGAGTTATCGCCATCCCCCTGAGTGAATACACATTCCTGCCACAGTCAAATATCAGACCAGGCCAGCCAGTTCCAGAAAAAAGACGAGGGCCAGAACCGTTCCAACAAACTGACCACAAAGTAAGTTGGGAATAATTTGGCCCAATAAAGAAGACACCATTGCCCACTAAATGTAAAACTACGTTAATTATAGTAACCTGATTTGTCTATTATGGACAAATTATGTCGACAAAAAAATGACTTTTTGACATCCCTCACCTCCCCCTTCCTCTATTTTGCAACATCTGCAGCCCAACTCTCCATCCCTGCCCCCATCTACACTGTCAATGTGCCCCTTTAACTCTTTTTCTGAAATGTATTTTTCTCAGTTATTCTTCCCTCTCCACCCTTTCCTTTGCTAATGTCATATATATATATATATATATATATATATATTATATTATATATATATATGTATTTATATGTATTTCTATAGTATTATGTATTTCTATATGTATATATATATATATATAGAGTGTCCCAAAAAAATACAACTTTTAAAATGCTTCGTTTGATCCTAAAAAAAGCAGTAGTTTTGTCACTAATGCTTCATTTCTTGTTGCAGAGACCCTGAAGTTTATTTTGATACCAAGCAAGCGCCAGAAAAATGCCAAGACTGACCGTACAACAACGGACGAAAATTGTTGAACTTTGGCACCAGACGAAAAGTGTCATACAGGTGCAACGTCTTTACTGAGACATTTGGTATCCACTTGCGCCAGCACCAAACTTTTGGAAATAAAGTGCACCATCACAAAGTTTCACAATGTGGGAACCATCTGTGACCTTCACAAGGGTCACAGTGTCGGAAGAGGACAGGTCGTAGTGAAGAAAATGTGGAAATGGTGAGACAGGCGGTCGTTCAGAGTCAAAAAAAATCGATTCGACGACTTTCTGCCGAGACAAACATTCATAAGAGCACCGTAATTAACACATAGAGACGTTAGAGATCCTTCCCAAGACATTCATGCCTTTCCATACAAAATTCAAACGGAAACGTGGCTTACTGATCAACAGAAACGAAAACGACTCGACTTTGCAAATGGGTTCTCAGGAAAGTTGGAGGAAGATGCAGACTTCCTCAAAAAACTTCACATGACGGACGAATGCCATGCTCACTTGTCCGGGGAGGTAACAAGCAAAACTTTCGGTACTGGGGAACTGAAAATCCTGGTAATGCATCAACTGAACTGGTGCCTCGATCTGTTCTCAAAGCCACCATGTGGGTGGCGGTTGGTTGGTATGGGATAATTGGTCCATACTTCTTTGAAGATGACCAGGGATGCACTTGCACGGTAAACCAAAGGAACTATCGCGAAATGATTCAGGAATTCTATCTGCCTGAGCTACGTACTCAGGCCCGTAGGAGAAACAACCTGATCCAGATGAGAACCCAGTGGTTCCAGCAGGATGGGGCACCGCCCCATACAGCCAGAAAACAAGGCGTTTTCTTAACCAACATTTTGAGGGCCGCTTTATCTCCCTCTACGAAGACGTTGAGTGGCCACCGTATTCCCCTGACCTTACTCCTCCAGACTTCTTCTTGTGGGGGTACTCAACACAGGATCTATGGAAACCCTAGGCCCCAGACTCTTGATCAGCTGAAGGAAAACATCCACCGAGAAATCCAGAACATTCCTCAGGAAACGTTTCCCAAAGTGATGGAGAACATGACAACTCGTTTGCAGGCAGTGATCGGACAACGTGGAGCCTACGTCGAACATGTGGTCAAAAAGAAAACGACGATTCTATACCAAAATTTAAATTTTGGTGGCAATTTTGACATTGGTACAATAAACTTCAACCTTTCAGCTTTCTATCCAGCCATATATCTTTTTAAAACATATATGTTATGACCATCTCTTTGCAGATGAAAAGTTGTTATCTTTTTGGGACACCCTGCATACATATAATATATACACATAAGATTGGGGCGGTTGGGATTACACATTTTTAAGGAAAAAGAAGGCACTTCCAATCAAAAGAAAAAAACTAGATCGACTCCGCTAATGTGAGCAAAAAAGTGAGAGCAGACCCGGTCTCAGGCAACGTTTCGCCGGCTTCACAGGTGGCTTCCTCAGGCACAATAGACCCAAGGCCTCGGCACGTGTCTGGTTTTTATTTCAATACGACCACTCATTTCCGTTGACGTGCTGGCGCTCGATATCAAATGGAGGAGTGTTCTTTTTATTTTATTTTGCAAAAGCAAAAACAAACGTCAAATCACATTATTGAAGGGGTGCTCTGCTCTTTTTTGTTTTTACCTGCACGTGATCTGGTGTTGTATGTGTGTGGGTGAGCACGCGTGTGCACTTGTTTTTGTGTTTCCGGAGCACGAACACGTGCCGAGGTTCGGGGTCTATTGTGCCTGATGACGCCGGCAAAATGTTGCCTGAGACCAAGTCTGATCTCGCTTTTTTGCTCAAATTAGCGGAGTTGATCTCGTTTTTTACTTTTGTTGGAAGTGCCTTCTTCTTTAAAAACATAAAAATAAAAATGTATAATATTGCCCTGAACATGATATCAAGTAAAACAATCAAATGCAACATAAACAAAGCACAACTGCTTCTCGCTTGAAAACAACTTCCAACAGTTTGGCACAAAACAAAAAATATCTGCCCAACAATACAAAAGGAGACTAAGCACTGCTAAAAAAATGTCGAGTTTACAATTTTTTTTCAGTAATAACTTTCCTATCAAATTACAATGTAACCCAAACTCTCTGCCTGTGGCATTTAAGGCTGTCTTCATTCTTGGATTTCTAACTTCCTCCACTCATGCAGTAAACTTGTTGTGTCAATGGAACCCTGTCCTCCCCTTTCCTCTCCCAGTGGAGGTTAGTGTTCGCCAGGGCAGTGTGTTGGGCCCAGTGTTGTTCCTCATATACATAAATGACCTCTCCAATGCTCTGGAAGACCCTCTCTTCCTTTTTGCAGAAGATTTCGCATTGTTTCATACATTACCCCCATTCTTTTGCGAGGAAGACAGCAGCTGTATCACTCTCTGCTGATCTAGAAGTGATGGTCTGATAAATGGAACATGTCCTTCAATTCTGGAAAACCTCATTGTCTCAGCCTGTCACTCTGGAAGGATCATCAAACAAACCCATTTGTCGATTTCCCTGGCTAGCCACTGGAAGAGGTTCAGTCTCTTGAACTTCTGTGCCTCACCATCAGCCATGACCTTTCCTGAGCTGATCACAAAGCAAAGCTGACCTCCAAAGCCTGCCACAGATTGGGCATCCTCCACCGATGAGAGTCTTTCCTTGGAAAATCAGAGCTACTCAACCGACAAGGCCTTTGTCCCTAGCTCAATGGAGTCGTGATCTCCCTTATGGGCTGATGCCCTGGCATCACATCTGTCTATCCTAGATTCTGTGGAATTGAAAACTCCCAACATTATTGGAATCTCCCACGATGAGGCTGAAGCACAAGATCTGTTGTTTTCACATTGCAGGCAGGTCGGTGGGGTCTCTGTTTTTTTAACCCCTCTTCTGATATTTCTCCCTCTGATCTCTGTCCTCTGACCCTCACCAGCATCTCCAGGATACACATGGTCTTCCAGTAACCCCCTTCTGGTTAAACTTCCAAAATCCAGACTGACTGTACATCTCAACTCCTTTGTTCCTCGCTTCTCCCATTTATGGAACCATCTTCTAGAGGTTGTTCTTTCCCACTCTTTCCTCCAGGACTTCATCAGTCAGCGCACTGCCACCTCGTGTCATCTCCCCCCCGCTATCTGACTCATGATCTTTATTACCCCCCCCCCCACCCAATTAACCTTTCTAACCTAACCATCTTACTTGCTGGTTTCAGTGTTTCCTCCCTTTCGCTCTTTTCCTTTCCTGTTAATTTATACCTTTGCTGGTTGTGCCCAATCATTGCCCCACTACCCAACTGTAAATTTAACCTCGTTCTACCATTGGCCTCACTCTTGTTGAGAAAAAAAATAGACCTTGTGAAGTTACTATCCTCTTGGTGTGACATCTGTAAACCCTTATATTCACAAGTTCCTTTTCATGGCTCCACTGAAATCCATGTAGTTGTGTGCCGTTTACAACGAAATACTTTTTTTTTACTTATTTAGAAACTTTGACAACTTAATTTCATTTTCACTTAACTCAGGTTAGTAAACAAATTGCTGGAATTTTGATCCTTCTTATCCTCAACTCAAACATTTCATTCCCACATGACTACCGCAATGTTGTGCAAACTTAAAACTCTTTCCAAAGATAAAATTCAAAGATTGTTGTGTGTCTGTGGCTTTTTGGCAGTATTCTGATCATCTCGTACTTTTACTCGACGTTTCTCAAGTGCTTTCATTGCCTCCAGGGTTGTTGTTTGTGGTGTGTGTGTGTGTGTGTGTGTGTGTGTGTGTACATGTTCAAATGCCTGTATGTCTGCTTGTATGCCTGCTTGCAAGATAGTTCGTTTGTGTCCAAGTGTATATATATGGTTGATAATGCATGTTTGCAATTAGAGCTTATCCTGTGAATCCAAGGGATGCTCTCCATCAGTTTTGACCTCTTCAAACCCCTCAGCTTCAGGCACCTGGAAGAAGTGCATAAGATGTCACTTTGCCGCACACATTTCTGACACGTTATACCATGCACAGTAATGCTATAAACCGTGTACAATGTGCATCAGGAAATGCAAGACTGTTCAGGCTTATCAAGGATGTTTTACCAATATAATTTATAATCATACATGAACTCATTGACTACTCATTTAAGGAAAAGAAAAACTGTGATGTCATAGAGTGTCACTGAATTTGTGTAATGCTGCTTTTTGTGTGCGATATTCGAACTACTGTAGTGTAAAGTTTTGTGCTGAATTTCGATTTGCCCCTTCACTCTACCACCCCCTTCCTGCCCCCCTCCCTGACCCCTGATAACTCGATGTGCCCTCATCATTATGTGATTGCTTTTTTGTCGTTCCCATCTGAGTACCAAGCTCATGACGGTTATGAAATCTGAGATTGAACTCCCATGTTTGATCTGTTCATTACCTATACCAATGCCTTGTAACTCATGTAAAAGCACACTGTTCCCTCATGTCCTTGTCTTGTATGCAATGTATGTACAAGTTCCGCCGTGAACCTGACGCTGGATAAAAATAGGAATATTTAGTTTGGGTTCGGGTTCTGTTCAAAATAAATTTGTGAATTATTTCCAAAAAGCATTTGTGCATTTTAAGGCCTCGTGTGCAATGATACAACTTGTCCCGAGATAACACAAGGGAAGCCTTTTGTGGTTGCATCAAGTCAGTTGAATCAGTCTTGAGCATCTGGTATGCACATATACAACATGCATTTTAATTAAATAAAAGTGTATGTATAGAACATGAACAAATTCCAAAATTGAGGATGTGGTTGAGTGATTAACAGCAGGACGTGTACCCATTCACTCATTCATTCATCTAACTAGCTATTTATTTCTTGGCAGTCAGCAATGATGACATGCTCCCATACCCCCTCTCCCACCCTCCTGACAAATCCCACCTCATGCCTCCACATGTGCCTGGGTCAGTCCTAGCTGATCTTGGAGTTGACCTTGGTTGAAGTTGTTTGGATTGGCTAACAGCGGAGAGAGCCCCCTTCACCTCCTATTACCCCATCTCACTTTTTTTCCACAAGTGGAGTTTTGTGCGAAAAGGAAAACTTCAAGTGGGGTGACCACTGCAGCTTGGATCAGCTGAAAGCTGACTGTGCTAGTGATCATTTCAGTAAGAGTTGACACGATGTTTACTGAATGGCCGTGTTTGCCGGGTCGGCAAGCCAAATCCCCCGTGACTGCTCTCGAGAAGGCCAACATCTTGTTTGTTCCTTTTGCACACACCGGATAGAGTCTTGCCTCGGGTTGCATCATGTTACTTGTTACTGTATGTGAGGCCTAACTCTAACAAGTTTAACTGGCAGGACATATGAAGTGTGAATGCCACGTTACCTCCCAGTACATGCTGTCCTCGAAGCAATTGACATCAGAAGGCTGCCCCCACCAAGTATGTTTGAGGAAGAAACCTGGATGAAAATGAGTGTTTGTAAACCTTACAGAATGGTTACAAATACAAACTTAATACGAATTGTTTTGAACATCTGTGCAATTTGTAAACTTGTCTGCTTTAACAATAAAAATATCAATTAAACAAGAAGTGAGCGTCGAAGGCTAACGGTTCAACGCCGTGACAGCGAAACACTTGAAAAATGATTTGTCTATCCTTGTGTTCATTTTGTACGTACAAGGGATCGTAAAGAAGTTTTGCCTTTTGTAGATTCAAATAATCATATTCAAGATGATTTTGCAAGCATCAGAGGCAATAGGATGCAATCAGCGATGCAGCACCGGATTATAACCAAGGCATGGATGATGCATCAGGTGGTAAAGGTGGCATTTTGATTTGTGAATATCCTAAAATGCTTGGATGTGCAGGTATTCCCCGTGTTTTTGTTGTAGCTAATTATCGAAAGTAAAATGATGAGTGCATGTGACTGGTTGTTGTAGTTTAAAGCACAGTGCTGCGTTTAGTTCAATGTTACTGGCAAGGGCTCACGTGCGAGTGCTTACCTGTAATCAAGCCACCACCTATCGCCATAATCAAGGAGATGAGGACCTGCAGAGCCTGGTACCCACCCTGCTCCGCGGGAGAGCGTCCTTGTCCAGGTTCAATAGCCTTGCTCCATTTGTGAAGACGTTTGAACAGAGGAGTGTTTTCGTTGTTTGGCACTAATGTTGGAAAGGTCAAGTACAAGCTGGAAATGAAAAAAAAGGAAAAATTAACCAGTTGAAGCAACGTTAATAAACTTTAAACTGTTGTAAAAAGGTAATGGTTTATAAACATAAAGCAAATAAAAAAAAGTAAATAACTGTTTTTTTCCTCGACAAAATTGAGGCTCCAATGGAGAGCGAGCTGACGGAGGGTATAAACTGACAGCAGCACTGCAGGTAAGTATTGGACACATTAAGTAAGGGGTGAATGAACAGGAATGGTTAGAGAGGAGGGGAGTAAACATACAACCTGTAAGTAAGAGGGTTGAGTTGGGAAAGGTTAATGAGGCCAATAAAAAAAAAATTGTTTGGGGGGGGGGAGATGCGGTGGTGGCATGAAATGGTGATGCACTGTGTGGTTGAAGCCTTGAAGGGAATGGTTGGATAGCACAGCCTCTGGAAAGCTGTTCCACAAGTTGAAGGCTCTGTCTCAAATCACCAACATAGCAACTCTGACGTCGTGCATCAGAAACTTCCCAAGTCTGTCTGTCTGTCTGTCTGTCTGTCTGTCTCTCTCTCTCTCTCTCTCTAACTATCATCACACATCCTTTAAATCATCTCTCCTCAGGTTCCATCCTCAGTCCCCATTTGAACCAACCTACAAATCAGGTGGGTGAGCTCAAGAAAGGGCTATATAGTTTGATCTATATGTTGGGAGTGGAAAACACATTTTCAAATTTCCAACCCACCTCCAGACTCACAGTTCGTGCAGGTGATGGAGAAAAATCTTGAATAAATTAATAAGACCACCAAATGAACTACCACCTTATGGCCCAACAATGCAATATTTGTATTCTTAACACAATTATCATAATGAAAGGAATAGCCGACACCATTTAACGAACTCTACACATGTAAATCAACGTTTTATTAACACTATAGGTCGTTATCATAGGAATCCCCCAGGCCTTTCACGTAACCACACCTTAGTCCATAGACCTCTTCACTAGCAAAGGCCGCAGCAATGGCTCCAGAAAGTCCTCCCAGAATTCCTGGTATTCCATGCAAGTTGTGAACACCACATGTGTCGTGCACTTTCAACTTTGATGCCAAAAGTGGCTGAAAAGGCACACATGAGTGAAGATTAAAAATCTTTCAGGGCTTTCTCACTTTTTTCCAAACAGAGAGTATATTTACATCCAGCCATAGTTATAGTCATGACTTTAAAGGAAGACCATGAGTGGAATTGTGCCATTGAGCAAACTGATGAGTGATCACTCGGAATGATTCCTGCTGGTCCAGGTATACCTTGCTACAATTACCCAATTCAAGGTTTATCATTGTGTGTTCATGTGACGTTTGGCTTGTTGCAGTGATTATAAAAATTACTTGTTATAAAAACAGAAGTGTGTGTGTGTGTGTGTGTGTGTGTTCCATTACCAATCAACTTGTAGAGTGCTTGTCAAGTGGCTTAAGCAATCAAGCAATCACCCCAACGAAACGCTGGCTGCTTGGTAACTGAACAGACCCCAGGTGTGTTTCATCATCAATAAACTTGCTATCGCTTGCCAAGCCAGCCATTCCTTTTCAACAGCGTCGAATGGTGGAATGCTTGCTTGAGTGCTTAAGCCGCTTGATGAGAACTCGTCAAGAAACTTGGTAACTGAACGCATCCCAGGTCTAACAGTGTCAATCCTTGTGAGTGGAATGGAAGCGAAACATTGCATTTTAAAAATGGATCCAACTTTCCATCCGATACGGGTTTTGACGACACTAAAGCAGGTCTGTGGGTTTTCACAAACAAAGCGGGTCAAACCCGTGAAATCCGGGTCACTTGCCATCTATGGTAGATTCTGTTAGCGTTTTCATTCTGTAAGTAAGTCACGGGGGATGGTGTCGCGGGGAATGACGTGTTACACTGGTGAGACGTCCCGTGAAACCATGTTTAACCTGTGAAGCTACAATACACGTACAGGAAGCAGGTCATGTCCGTGGCTTGTGGAAAATGTCCTTTCCATATGTACAGTATTGTACTGTATGCATATCCAGCTGCTTTGTGCTTGGCTCATGGAAGATATGTTTTCGGACCGTGTTATGCTTGCGGTTCGTGGAAAAAAAAATCTCCGTGAAAACCGCAAATACGTGGAGCGATTTCTCGCGAATGTAGGAGCACGTCGCAAATTATCAAACGTGAATACGCGGAACCTGTGAATGTTGGAACCACGAATGTCGGGGTCTGGGTATTAGATATTTCCGGGTCCCTCATCGTGATTAACACTCGACCCAAACAAAGCCAATGTAAATCTGACACAACGAAGTCGGACAGTGTATAATCAGCAGAGGCCTATACACCGAATGTGTTAGGTCCACCAAAAAAACAAGATGGCGGCCATATCATTTTGGCTGGGTGCTATGATGGGTGAAGTCAAACGACAGATGTGGGTGTGGTCTGGCAGCTGTCTGACAAATGGGTGCACACTTCAAACAACAACAACAACAACAACAACAACAACGAGCTCTTCTATACCTGCGACATGTCGCTGGTAAAATGGTACCATTAGGTACCTGTGTCGGAATGGCGACCTGTCCAGGATTGTGCCCAATAACCAAGGAGACAGCTTAGGCAGCACCAACACTCTGCACAGAGTATGGTCCCAATGGATGGATGGATTAGAAACCTAATAATCGACTTACTTGGTTGGAAAGCTATAATCTATTAACTTGGAACAAAAAATTAGTGTTAGTTTAATCATAGAAATGCCTTTTAAAAGCCTGTCTTTCCATGATGGAAGAAGAAGAACCTGGAGCTTTAATGTAGTGATTCCAATGGTATGACACAGCAGGAACGCTTTAGAATAACACGTGACGGACATGGATGGAGCACACAAAATTGTATATACGGTCGTAATTCTTCTTGAAGAAAGAAAGAAAAAAACCTTAGAGGGTACAGCATAGAGCAAACTTCATAGTTCCAGGTGTTGATTGCAGCAAACCATCCAATATCGCGAGGGTTAGGTTCCTGGAAAATGCTGTGATAGTTAAAACTGCGATGGTGGAAACCAAGGGCCAATGGGAAGAGGGGGGTTCGGTTCCTGGACTTTGAGAAAATATTGAGGAAGGTGGACAGCAGCTAGAAATAAGCACATTACTATTAAAATAAACATATTATATAACATATATATATATATATATATATATATAACTATATATATATATATATATATATATATATATATATATAATAAAATATATTGTTAGGCTGTGGAAATTCGCAATACACCATAAAGGGTCCTTAGATCAGTTATGACGATAAGTATATGTGTATTACATTCCCCACCATTGTTTAGAGGGAATTTCCGTGTTCACCGGGCTGCGATCCTTTGAGATAGCCGTTTTTCTTTTCTCTATCATTATTTTGGACCAATCATCCCCAACAACCAAATCGCCACACCAACATCATTCCCAAACAACTACAACTCAAACACCACCACCTTCGCCTCTTTACCTCCACAACTCCACCCCGCAAACATCGCTTCACCGCCATTCTCAAACGACGCCCGCCAGCAACCAAATCGCCACACCAACATCATTCCCAAACAACTACAACTCAAACACCACCACCTTCGACTCTTTACCTCCACAACTCCATCCGCAAACATCGCTTCACCGCCATTCTCAAACGACGCCCGCCAGCAACCAAATCGCCACCACCAACACCCTTCCCAAACCACCGCAGCAAACTCCCACCACCTCCGCCTTTCTACCACACGTCGTACCATGGGTTGTGAATGCGTTCCTTTCGCCTCGAAAAGCGGATCAGGAATGCTTCACGCCCCCTTTTCATCCGCCCAATGGCTGAGCATCGGGTGGTGTGGCCCCGCCTCCGAACCCGCTGTGATCCACAAATTTGCATAGACGCTCCTCCCTCGGCCTATATAAGCGCGAGCACAACCAGCTCGCGGCAGAAAAGTGGCAGTCTGGAGGGTCTGGAGAGCAAGAAAAAGTGGGGCAGTGGAGTGGCAGCAGCAGTGTCGGCAGTCAAGTCGAGTGCAGTGTCGACGGGGCAGTCAAGTCTGCAGTGTCGGCGGGCAGTCAAGTCGAGTGCAGTGTCGGCGGGCAGTCAAGTCTGCAGTGTCGCGGGGCAGTCAAGTCTGCAGTGTCGGCGGGGCAGTCAAGTCGAATGCAGTGTCGGCGGGGCAGTCAAGTCGGGAAACGGAGCTCAAGCCGACGGGAAAGGCAGATGGGGAGCGCCGGAGAGAGCTCACCGACCACGCCAGGGGCACGAAGCCAGGCGCAGCTATGCTGACATCGCGGCTTGCCCGCCATCGTGCCACGAGGGCGCGGGAAGACCCTTCGGTCCCGTGGACCTGGCCGCTCATCCAGGTTCCACGCGCATTAGGCCCACGGGCCCAGTCTGACTCCCTTGTCTATGAGGGGGTCTTTTCTTGCTTTTTCTTTGAATGCGTGTTGTGGCGCCGAGTCCCGTAAGTAGAACCGTATAAGTGACTGTACATAATTGCTTATAGACGGTCGTAGCACCTTTTGCTTTGCTTTTGTTTCTGTATACGTGCATGTTAGTGTTTTGCATTCCTGACTGCATATGTGCTTGTATAATAAATGTATGAGTGTGCAATAAATGTGCTTGTCGAACTGTTCCCCGTTTTGTTGCGTCCTTTCCCTTGTTTGAAAGTTCCATCTTGCATCAAGGAAGGAATTGGTAGAAGGGTGTAAGCACCGGTAAATAATCACGTCCGTCGGGCGGCGATAACACTGCTCGGTTATCACTGAACACGGAACGGACCGCTTAAGCGGTTCGTGTCCTAGGCCGGCCAGCGGCGAGGTACGATCGCCCGGTTAACTACCCGCGCAGGTACTTAGGTAGGTCGAGTTTGGCGAACAACCCTATCCTGCGCGGGTGACCGATTGGCACGATTGTGGTGGGGTCGAAAGACCCACCCGTGACTAGCTCCTGGCGGTAGTTCCAAGGAGGGTCACGACTGAATGTCCGTTCCGGTGGGCGACGCGGTCGCGATTTGAGTTACGTGACCGATCGCACGCCGGGCGGACCGAAATTCGTAACAATATATATCATGTTAACATTGAAATAAACATGTAAATACAATAAACAGTGTAAATCAAAGAAAAACATCAGACTTTTACCTTTTAAATTTATTATTTATTCCAAAACAGTGAGGTGGGTGAAGATAAATATATTACGGACTGTTCATACTGTACTCTGCCGTAAATAGAAAACACAAGACTTAGTTCGGAGATGATAATGATGCTGCTTGCTATAGTGGGAGAGTGGAGGTTAGAAAGATGATGATGCAGAACTTGTGTTGGCTGTTGGATCATCGGGACCAAGATGAACTTGCCTGCTTCATTGCCACATAGAACAAGGGTAAAACGATCCTTCGCCACCTTGACCTGGACTAGATTTTCCCTGCTTGGACAGGAAGGTACGAGATGGCATCCTCTTCCAAAATAATCCCGTCTCTTTGGCATTATAAACCTTCGCCGGTATAAATCCCTTCCTTTGCCTCGATTCATTTGATGAGCCATGGTTGAATTGGAGCCTTTGGACCCGGGTGCCTTGTGAAAACATTAGTAAATCCACAATGATTTCTCCCATAAACCGGTCCACTCAAAGGCATTTTTTTCTGTTTGGTCCTCGATCCAAACATGAAGCACAATTTCCATCCTTTCAATATGAGGATCACGAGATTGGAATGAGACTTTTGCGCTTTGCTGGTAGGACCCTTGCATGGATATTTGACTCACGTTTACACACAGTTGATTGAATAACCCCGTCATGGCGGCCCACAGATGCCGCACTTTCACTTCTTGCCAATGTATCTAACAACTCAATTTCTTACAATGTCATAACATTTCTCTGCCTTTCGGCACGATTAATTTTGTCCATCGTTTTACTTTTGGGTGCCATTATTAACTGTTGCGTGTGTACAAGATCTTGTAGATCTAGGATTACAGGATTCCCTGATGTCATTTCCTGTTCGAAGATAATTCATGATTAAACTCGGCTTCGTTCTGTATGCTGGTCTGATTACTACAATTAATGGTGCATGAGAAACAAGAAAAGGCTCATAATGGGAGGTAATCGCACACGAGGATGCAAACACTGACTCGTCTCAGCTCAAAAACTATGATTGGCCGAAATTAAATACTACGAAAACAAAATCCCAACGCAATAGGTTGCCCGCGATTGGTAGAACCCCCTGATATTGTAACCCATGATATTTGAGGGTTGACTGCAAAAGGAAAGGTTAATAAATGGCTGCACACTTTAATGAACTTCATCTATAAGAAGCACTTCACTCCTATTAGAAGAAGAGGTTGGTAGACTTTCAAAATCACACCTCTTTATCCTTGTACGAGGCTGACAGGAAATACTTTCGAGGTATGAGCATTCTTCTTTGACTTGTTCGAATCTCAACGCAGCTATAACGTGTCATCTTGGAGGCATCAATGTGCGCACTGTCCATCATAAGGATGTTAAGCCAGATGATCCATCTGCCAGCACTCGTCATTGGTGGGCGTTTAGAAATCCTACGATGTCCTATCCCAAAGTAGACCATTCTGGCAAAATTCCAAGTTCATGCCCTGAAAAATAACTGGGAAGGCAAGGGAAAAACCACCCAGCATAACCCTTGCCAAGAGACTGTGTCAGCACCACCAACACTCTGACAAGAGATTGATGATGATGATCCCAGTAAGATCTTGAGGTGAGCCAAATCATTCCTCTTGCGCAGGCTCTTCAGGTTGTAGTGCATGATCATTAAGCTATTTTGCACTCGGTTATCTCCAATAGCTCTTTTATTTGGTTATTTTCTGCAATCAGTTACCTTTTTGACAAGTGTTTGACATTACGCAGCTGACTTGCTCTACAATGTAAATAGAACAAATTAGTAGAAGTAGCTTATTGGTTGTAATAATAATTGTAATGCTTTTATATTCTGCAACATGGGTCGAGAGATGAAAATGGTCTCTTTACTCAAGTGCTAAAACCAATGAAATGGACTCTTACGTCAACTCATATCTGTTGAGATGATGAAATAATAATGAAAAAAAACAGCATCACGTCGTAAGGTGCCCATTTTGATGCATTCACTGTGCTGGTGTCACTTCTTGGCTTATTACCCCCATGCACGCAGCGAAAAGCGGGGCTAAGCAATTGGTACACATATGTCTTGTCTGTCTATCTACAGACGTCAGTTTATGATTGAGGAACCACTTAATTTCCATTGAATGTTATATTTTAAACACAAATCGAAATATGAATCGGAACACGAACCTGCAGTTTATCAGTACTTTGGCTCTGCATATGGCAAATGTTGCAGAATCTCGTCCCAAGCACACATGTGCAGAGAGGAGTGAGATAATAGTTTTAGTCTGTCTGCCTGTATTGCAGTCAAACAAAATTGAAAATCATTCCAAACAGGAAACTTACTCTTTTTAAGGACGTCATAAAGGACACAAACAACAGTCACGAATAACTCATGTAATGCGTTAACTTATGTGGTGTAAAAGACGTACATCGACGGCGGTATATGCTGTATAAAGCATAAAGCGATATATGCTGTTCGAAACCTACAATGCTGAACAAAATAAAATCCAAAGCGGTTTAAAGTTATAAGCCAATACAAGACTAACCGTAAGATACTTGAAGCCCAAGGTAGAAATTGCACCACTGCAAAAGCCAATCACGATAGCTCCGTACGGGTTTATCATCATGTCAGCACAGGTCCCCACAGCTACCCCTCCAGCTAGTGAAGCATTCTGAATATGAACCTGCGAGGTTTTGGGGACATAAAGGAAGAGTAAGCAGAGACACACGTCATTTATTAGCTGTTCCTCATGAACAATAGCATCAATTATTGAATGGTGATGACATTTGATAATGTATGAATTTTACAAATAAAATATACAAAATGTTCTTAATCTTTCAAAACCCACAAAAGTCACAAAGTTTGCTGCAACTTCCAATCTCGAAAAAATTCTCATCTTTAAATTTTTTTATTTGTAGAATAACTAAAAAAAAAAATTGAACTGGAGGTATAAGGAAGGAATTAAAGGGAGGATGGTGAATTATAGGACAGAGGGAATGGAGGTATAGTGAGTGGGTATGGTGAAGAGTTGGAAAACAAGCTCAAATGAGCTAAGATCCTCGTCCACTTAATGATGACGTCATAAAAACGAATATGACGTCATTGTGATGTATCAGGTTTGCGATAAATTATCTGTTCTAATGCCCGGCTTGATTCCCGCAAACAAAATTCAAACAGCTTGCCTAGTTTTGGAGATAATGGTATAGGCAATTTCCATTAGCCGCGATATTATGACGTCAACTTTTTTCTAGGAAGTATTTCCAAAATCGGAGATGGTTACTGCCTGTGCGTGGGCTTTCTGCATATACATGGCAAGTTTCACGAAGATCTGATGAAAACTCTGGGTTGTGAAACAAAAAATGTCAAAAAATAGGAATGACGTCATAAAAATTGATATGACGTCATAGTGATGTATCATATGTGCGGTAATTAATCTCAGCTAATGCCCTGTTAGATTCCCGCAAACAGAATTCAAAAAGCTTGCCTAGTTTCGGAGATAATTTTTTAGGCGATTTCCATTAGCGGAGATATTTTGACGTCATAACTTTTTTTTCTAGGAGGAATTTTCAAAATCGGAGATGGTTACTGTCTGCGCAGGGTATTTTTACATATATATGCCAAGTTTCAGGAAGTTTCGATGAAAACTGTAGGCTGTGAAACAAAAAAGTCCACAAGAAGAGGATGAAGAACACCAACGTGAGTAAGACTTAGAGATCCTCCGCGAGGATCTAAAAACAGGGATGCCCAAAGCTGTCCGAGCCTGAGACGCAGGATTGAAATAGATAAAATGAGCACAAAAAACACATGGGAGTAAGCACTCAATACAGAGAACAATCAACACAAAGAGAGAACATAAAATTGACAAGAGCACAGATGAATCCAGAACGATTACTTAGCATTTGGAAGCAGATCACTCGGAGGACCAAGATCAAAAACCACATCCAGGAACCGGAAACCGGAATCAAAAAATTACTTTGGAACTAACAGCGTTGTCCTACTGTCATGAGTTCTGTTCATGCCATTGGAAGTATTATGGATCAATAATACATACCACATAATTGGAAATGTTGTTGAGGTATATACTGTGATAAAAGGCAACATAAATTAAATAAGTATTGTGATTACCGTGGTGAGGCACTCGTGCAGCTGCATGCATGTGTGGGGCTGACGGATGTCAAGGTTACTGTTAGGAGCAATATGTAGGGGCTAATGTCCAAGTGGCTGGACAAATCACTGTACAAAGCTGTGTTTAGACTAAGGGTCCAAACTACTATCGCATGAAAGAGAAACGGACTGGGAGAAAGAGTTATGATGGAGAGAGTCTTTGAAAACACCAAGGCATGTGGACACTTCGGCACCAGACGAGCGAGACTGCTGTCATTGGCCTTGTGCCACAACCATAAAATAGCCAACCAAATGTCAAAAATTAGGAGGAGAACATGATGCGACCTGTGAGAGAATGAACAGCTGTGGCACATCCTGTGGCTGAGTTCATTTTTAAAATGGGCTCAAACAGCAAAGAGGGTATTGAGAGTGTTGCATGCTAACCATGATGCAACTCCAAAGTAACTCCAAAGCCCTGACTCAAGAACCAGCTGCACCTCTGCGGATGGCCGCTCGGGTTCTCGACAAACCTATACTGCTTGGAATTACTTGATTTTAATTGAATTTTATCTTTTGAACACGACAGAACATGAATGGGAACACAAACCTGCAGTTTAGCAATACTTTGGCTCTGAATTTTGAAAATTGTATGGCATGTATGCCTGGTGTTGCCTTAATGGTTAGGGTGGTGGGCTTGGGATCCTAGAATCCTGAGTTCAAATCCCACTCGGCTGTTGAATTAATACCAAGTGGGGTTGACTCTGCCTGTCATCTTTCTGAGGTCAGCAAAATGAGTACCAGCTTGCTGGTATCCTGTATCGGAGTGGCGACCCATCCAGGATTGTGCCCAATAGCCAAGGAGACTGCTTAGACAGCATCAATGCTCTGCACAGAGTATGGTCCCAATGGATGGATGGATGGTGTGTCATCCCGAGTGTGCATGTGCACAGAGGAATAATGTAATTGTTTCAATCTGTATGCTGTCTCGCAGTCAAGTAAAATTGAAAATCATTCCAAACAGGAAATTTACTATTTTTAGCGGTTATCAAGGACACAAACAACAGGCACAAAAAAATAATGTAATGTGTTAAATAAGGTGGTGTGAAAGATGGTGCATCAGCGGTGGTAAACTTCTGATTCAATGGGTTGTTTTGTTTTTTCTACAGCATTTCAAAATTTTTTCGATTTAAATTAAATTATATATTGAACACTGCAGAACATAAATCGCCTTGTTTGCACGTCCAAGAAACCTTCAGTTTAGTAGTACTTGGGCAAAATTGTACGTCGTCTCAACCAATCAAATTTACCGTGTGCTCTGCGAGTGGAGTAATAGTGAGATTCAGACAAAATGGTGGTGCCGAGCAATGCAACAACAGAGCGAACTTCATCCAAAATATCTGTTTGTTTAAGTGCATCTTTTTCTCAAAGATCGTTCAAAAATCGTCTCCGAGAAGAGTTGCCAGAGGTTCAGCTCTGTACTTTTCCATTTGAACCATCAGCTTCATACGTTTGCCATCGTGCCTGTCATTCAAAGTTCACAAACAAAACTAATATTGATCGTGCTCGGAAACACAAAATAAGAGTTGAAACAAACCTTCCCACGTCCTTTTCCTCAAGACTGCATGGGATTTGGTCAAACATGTCCTCCACCGTGTCTCAGATTATCATTTACCAATCTTGTTCAAACTTGGCACACAGATAATGAATGATGGCTTACATAAGTACATCATTTTGTTTTTTTGAGATCAGATCGAAGATGGCCGACTGGTGGCCATTTTGTTACTTCATTGTGTCGCTAACTATTTCTCAGACATGCATGGTCCGATTTTGTTTAAACTTGGCACAAGCACAGTACATGATATGACATACAAGTGCACCTCACTCCAGTTTGTGATCTGATCAAAAATGGCCGACTAGTAGACTGGCGGCCATTTTAGTTGTACATAAATATGAGCTAGCCCTTTAACTCCATCCAGTAAAATTACTAAAACAAGAGGGCTATGACGTTGTACGTCTTTTTTACTTGTTGTAATTATTATCATTATTTTATTACGTGCTTTCATAATTTCTGGACACACAAAAATAATTCATCCTGATTAAATCCACCCACGCATTTGGTGAGATAATGGGATAGTAAAGTTTAATTCTACAATCTCAATATTTATCCTCGTCGAAGGAGAGGGTATTGCGTTTGGATCTGTTTGTTTGTCTGTCTGTCTGTCCGTCTTTGTTTGTTTGGCGGCACAGAACTTTTGTGTTTTTCTCCGCACCGCTTGTTGGATCGAGACAAAAAAATTTTTTTACCAAATGTGCGTCTACTCATGTAGAATGATTTAATGATAATTATGACATCATAGGTCACGTGGTGTGGCAGCCATGTTGGAAAAATGGGGAAAAAAAATTTGGACTTCTGTATCTCTGAAACAGCACCAAGGAAAAAGTTGAAATTTGACACATGGCAAGCACTTCTCATGGGGAATAAGTGTGATTTTTCATGACTTCAGAGATGCTTTCATTTTCATGCCATAATTGCATATGTAGAATGCGACATATGAAAAATTTTGAGGGTCATCTAGGGATAAAATGGTCCACAGAAAAAAATTTGATGACATCATTGGTCATGTGATTCTGCACCATATTGTTTTTTGGGTTATTTTTAACATTTAAAAATCCTCTTCTCTGAAGTGGCTGAACAGATCGAGATGAAACTTTACACCTAAAATCACCTCTCCATGAGAAAAAAAAAGGTTCACACATTTGATGTCATAGGTCACATGGTTTGGCAGCCATATTGGATTTACCCTAAAACCTACAAAAAATCTCCAAAACGGCGAGACAAATCGAGGGGAAATTTCACATAAATGTTCCCCAAGCCATGGGGTGAACAAGTTTGTTCAGGCATAATTGATAGGTCACATGGTTTGGCAGCCATATTGGATTGAAGAAAAATATTAAGTAATGTTTTCTCTGGAACCGCTTAATCAATCGATGTGAAACTTATGATCGAGTAGTGATGGGGAATATGCGTTTTAAATTTAAACTTGATCGGATGCACGGTCTGGCAGCCAGATTTATTTAATTTTTTGATCTGGGTTCTTTTGTTTAAAGATATTATTATTATTATTTTTATTATTATTATTATTATTTTTTTTGAATAAGGCTCACTTGGCTGTGCCTGGATGGGTTTGAGGGTAGAGGAGTAGAAGCTGAAATGTGAATCCTATCCAGGTTCCTCCTGATGACTTCACTTTGCTCTTTGCTTGTTCAGTCCTTCTGATTACTCCAATGCAGGACTGTACCTATTTGGTCTTCCATTTGATTTAGATTGAATTTATTTTCATCCAATTCTGAATTAAATTGCATAATAATAACAATAAAAACACGTCATGGATTAGGGTCAGGTGTCCAATCAAAGCGGGGTTGCATCAAAGCGGGACGTCTTGGTACCTGGTCATCACTGCCAGCAGTTTTAAAGTGGCAGTTATAATTATGTCTCTTATTAATTATGTAACACACCAGTACACAAACACCACACAAAAGACACCACACAAAAATACACCACACAAAAGCAGTCCTTGTGAGGGTCTGCAATCTCTGATTGCTCTTTTTCTTGTTTGAGAGTGGGAGGAAAAGGGTGGGATGGGTCAGAGAATCACTGGAGATTTGTGGGAATAGATGTACCTGGTTGGGAAACGCTTGTGGGAACCAGATACAAATGCGTGCATGGACCAACATACGTCAGGATTCACACACCTAGACCTATGTCAAATTCCATTCCATTTGCAGGCATTTTCCAGGTTTCACTTGACATTTTATTTTTCTTTCTTCTCATGACCTGACCCAGGGCGCTCCCAACACGTATGCAGTTTGGTGGAGATCGGCCCAGCCCTGTTTTTCTATGATTTTCAGATGTACATACACACACACAAATATATAATTGCCTTATTTAATATAATAGGATAAGGCATTCAAATCAACATTAGGAAGAATTTAGAAATTCAAGCAAATCCTCTTATTAAGCCTCCCCTTACAGGATAGGGGAGGCTTGTTGCTGTTGTGAAGTTTGTTTCTACAATTAGCACCCCCAATTTATTCTGGTACCACAGAGTTTCTTGGACCCATAAGAGTACAAAACCACCATTTAGAAAAAAAAAACAAAATTATGTGTATAGATGCCTGTCCGAGCTGTATCTTGGAAATGTCCGTCCGCGCTGTATCTCGGAGCTGGCTGGGACTTCCGGAATGAATTTTTGCCTCAATAATGGGAATAAAACGTATGCAGGGTTCATATTTGTTTAACCTTGACCTAATGTTTAAGGTCATGACCCAATTATAGACATTTTAACACTTAACCATAAGTCGACTAAGGTTTGTCCAAATCAGTACGAAATTGCCTTGTCTAGATAGCTTTGAGCAAGGCATATTTATGGTTCATTTACCCTTCCGGATTAAAGGTCAAGGTCAAATGGTGATCTGAAAAAATTATTCATTTTTTGTCATCGCTCAATTTTGCCAATGCGGAATCTCAAAGACCAGTTGGCATTCGAAGATGTTCTTGCATCATCTCATACCTGTATTGAAGTTGTGCACCTGATATTTGATTTGTGGCCTTGACCTACTTTTTCGGATGTACCGAATTATCAAAAAACACCTTTTGATCACACTTTAATAATATTCCTCCAATTTTCATATTTAGTTTTATGATCAATTGTAGATGGGGACACTTAAAAAAAAAATTACACTCTATCCTTAAATGGTGAAGGTCAAGGTCAAAGGGTCATCATTGGATCACAGGCCAAGGGTAAATTGTGGGTGATCGCAGATATCTGGTTATTGTTTCACACCTGGCTCATGATGCAAGGACCTTGGGTGCAGCAGGAGGCTATTTGATCCACCATATTAGTTCAATCTGTAATTAAATTTACTCAATTTCACTGTGGGGGCAGGGAGGGGGGCAGAGTGGGGACTGAGGAGGAAAAAGTGTGGCAGGTAAACAGACATCGACATCACCAAGGTGGCTTTTTGGGTAGGGTGGGGGGGTGAAGTTGTAGGGTGAGAAATTAGCAGAACTCTTGCTTTTTGATGAGAACGTCTCACAGACATCATAATCAATACACGATTACAATCACTCATCCATTCTGAAGCTTCCAACCAGTCTTATCTTATCCCGTGTTCATGTACCCCTCTATCCCAAATACTTATTGGTACCGATTTAAATCCAGTTCAAATCTATCTACCGATTGTATTGTCACTACCTTTCCAGGGAAACCATACATGCATGAACTACTCTCTGAGTAAAAGACCCGAACCTTACAACCATTCCACCCCCAACTCTTCATCTTTAATCTCAGGCTGTGGTCCCTGGTCCTGTCACTATGCTCTCACACCAAGTAAGTGGTGTGGGGAAGCTCATTCAAATGCTGTATGCCTTATCTTTGTCCAGTGTCTATTATTCATGTAAATCAAGTAAAAGTGCACCAATGTCTACTGTCTTTGTCCTGCTTATCATTTATGTACAGCTCCTCCAGGAATGTTTGATCGATGTTAAAACTCCAATTTCCTACAGAAGCAAGTTTCCCATGCCTGCATGGGATTCCAAACGGGGGGGGAGGGATGAAGGGGACAAAGATGCAAATGGCATCTTCTGTCACACACTTGTGTTTAATTTGTTTATTTTAATTTTATCATCTAATTGTTTACAGTTTAAGCTTCAATCCCTGCTGGTGCCAGAAGGGTAAACTATGATAAGCACACAACATCCACCTGGTCATTTAGTTTGCTTCATCTGCCAAAAGCAACTTGTATTAATCATAGGCCTCAAAACCTGATTGTGATGGAAAATCCGAGTACAAATGGGTTCTTAAATGAACCTTGAAAGGCTGTAGCTGGAAATCTCACACAGATATTACAAATGTTCAGCCAAATCGTTAAGTGTTGGGGAAATAAAATGGGGAAGAGAAGAAACATTTTATTTGGAAGATTTGGAAGATTATGGAAGATTAAGAGATCCACAAATTACTTAGTAAAATAAAATAAATAAAAAAACAAACCTGCCTGAACTTTCTCTCGATTAGCTTGCTTCAGCAAACCAATACATTTCCTCATAAAACTAAACTAAAAAGCACAAAAAAAACAGAAGCACTTACCATGTCCAACTTTCCCTCTCGACATGTCAAACTCGATATTGCAAAGGTGGCAACAAGGCTGGCAGCGAGTGACAAATATGTATTCATCGCAGCACGCATTTGATCATCTCCATGAGCAGCGATGGCAGAATTAAAACTTGGCCAGAACATCCACAGGAAGATGGTGCCTGTGGGCAGAACCAGGTGTCAGTAGGTATAATTGGTGAAACCCTAAACCAACCTAATAGTGAGAAAATGGTGATTGTACATGTCGTCTCAATGATATCAGCAAAATCATTTTTCAGATTCCCAGGAGGTGACTAAATTGGCATTACCCACATGTGGATCATGAATCCTATTGTTATGGGTTTTTGAAAACGTACCCCAGGGGGAGAGCATACATGGACACGTAGGTGACGCGAGGATCAGCTATTTCATGAGTCTTTGTATTAATCGATAGAACTTGGTCCCTCGCGTTGTCGAGGCTGTATTTTTCCAGTGACGTGTCTTCCCCCGTTCCCCTCTGTTATTTTGAGTCTTTCCTCCACACCATCGTCCTGTTCAATCCCTCTGCTTCTTTTTCACATCAGCTCTCTTCCCTCTCCCCAAATTGGTCCGCAGCTGATAGGGGCGGGTCCACAACGTCACGTGTGGAAAATACCATACCGTTCTGAGGGAACTTTCAACGCAGCCCTCACCCCTCCGTGTGCAAAATGCCTACTCGTACTGTTCTGCACACTCGCACCTCGCAGGCCGTGATGAGCACCAGGCATCAGGAACATGCATGTGAGATGCGACACGAACATGCATGTGAGAGCACCTGATGGGTTAACGACCACAGATGGGTTGAACGTGCCAATTAAGCAATGCGTGAATGGAGGGAACAAGGAGAGGAATTCCGCCGGACCTAGGGACGACCGAATGGCCACGGGTTTGAAGGCAAGACGGATGGGCTGAAGGAGGGACTGTAGAAAGGATGTTTGATGAAGGGGAGATTATTGGTGGACCGTTGAAACAGGCCGATGGGGTAAAGGAGGGAAGATTGAAAGTAGCAATGGGAATGAACAGAACGCAACGTAATTTGCCTGTCAACAAATGTTCGTGCCTTGTAGGAGGTTTATGATCACGAGAGAAGCAGAAAGGGAGAAGTGAATGGGGAAAGCTCGCACGAGCAGGGATACAAAGAGCTCCCAAGCAGACGGCTCAGAGAAGCAGAAAGGTTGAGTGAAGCAGAAAGGTTGAGTGAAGCAGAAAGGCTGAGAGAAGCAGAATGGCTGAGAGAAGCAGAAAGGCTGAGAGAAGCAGAAAGGTTGAGTGAAGCAGAAAGGTTGAGTGAAGCAGAATGTCAGAGAGAAGCAGAATGGACGTGAGAAGCAGAATGACCGAGAGAAGCAGAATGGTCCGAAGAGAAGCAGAATGCGCCGAGAGAAGCAGAAATGCCGAGAGAAGCAGAATGGCCAAGAGAAGCAGAATGACTGAGAGAAGCAGAATGGCTGAGAGAAGCAGAATGGCTGAGAGAAGCAGAATGGCTGAGAGAAGCAGAATGGCTGAGTGAAGCAGAATGTTGAGAGAAGCAGAATGGCTGAGTGAAGCAGAAGGTTGAGTGAAGCAGAAAGGCTGAGAGAAGCAGAATGGCAGAAGGAGAAGCAGAATGGCGATGAGAAGCAGAATGGCCAAGAGAAGCAGAATGGCTGAGAGAAGCAGAATGGCCGAGAGAAGCAGAATGGCCAAGAGAAGCAGAATGGCTGAGAGAAGCGGAATGGTTGAGAGAAGCAGAAAGTCAGGAGCGAACGAGACAAGCTCACATGAGCAGAAGACTCAAAGACTGAGAAGACTCATGAGGGAAGGAACAAAAACGTGTGAGGGTAAAGGAAGGAAGGTTTCACGAGCAGTTGGTGTTGAGCTTCTGTGGAAAAAGAACACTCCTTCCACGAGCGTCATCCTGCCCTCAAGATCCTGTCAGCCACGAAGGACGAGGATGGTGAACGGTGGCACCTCATCGATGGGGGCCTGATGAGTAAGAAACTGAGGCAGAGGATGGCGAGTCACACATCGAGCTCGCATAACTGGGAAACCAGAGAGAACTTGCCTGCTGGGTCTGGGTGCAAGAAGCTGAGGTAGGACGGCAAGCCGTACATCTAACTCACATATCTGGGATACCGGAGAAGACTCGCCTACTGGGTCTGGGCACTCAGGGACACGGTTGTGTATCCCATCGCCTTGCACATCGCCACTGCCCATCTTCCCCATTCATTTTCCTCCACATTCTCCTGTATATTTGTGTGAGGTGAGGGAGAAACGAAAAGACTACTTTCCTTTTCTTCATGCATTACTTTTATTTTATTTTCAAGTCCTTGTTTTAGTCTTCACCCCTGAGTGAATGATGGCCAAGTCTTTTGTGCAAGTAAGATTGAAGAAGAATACGTGTTATGGTTAAATCTGCTCTTATGTGCCTTTTTTCTTTCTTGCTTATAAATACTTGCTTTTAAATGATTGCTTGCTTGTGTGTTTGTAATAAATAATTGTTTGTTGTTATTTCCAATCTGTCTCGGCTGTCTTTTCCTTTATTGGTCTGACAGTGCACAAGTAAAGTTGGACGGGAAGTTCTACCCCAATAATTTGCTTTGTTAGCCAGAGCACACTCACTGTAAAGCTCGGCAGTAATCCGAGTGTGCTCTGAGGGCACGTGACCCTAATTAGCCAGCTGTCCACAGGTAAGGTATCATGTGAAGTTGTGTAACCCTGCCCGGATTGGCCGTGGCAATCAGCGTTCATGGTTGCCTCGCAACCTGCCAGTGTGCGGAGTTATCTGTGCCTGGTGGCCAGAGAACCGGGTGTTCGGGAGGGACCCAAGTGCTCCCCCTCGTGGCAGGCCTCGAACCCCGGATCCACAACAATATTGATGGCATTTCATTGTGTTCCCCCACCCCCCATCCCCCACTTCTGTGGTAAGCAAAGTTTAATGTTGAAACCCTGAGCAAATTAACAGCAAATTAAAATTTCAGTTTGATCGTCAAACCTTCATCACCCGTCTCTGTGATGTCTTTGCTTACTAGCTGCCAGCTCAGGGTTCACTTTTGGTGGATATTCCCATCAAGCCGATCTACTGCTCATGCACCACACAGTTGTATGGTGTCAGGCACTGGCCTTACGCCATGCACTGCTCTTGTTCGATGTACTGGTGTTACATAACATACTGTTCACGTGACAAATATTCGTCACGTCCCATACACTGGTCACCCTTAGATGGATATTAAGCTGGATGTCCAAGATGTTAGCACTCCCTTGTGGATGTCAAAGATCCCAGTGTCTTTCCCAAAGAATATGCGATTGTCACCGGCACCCAGGCCAAATTTCAAATCCTGCCTTAAGGTGCATGGGCACTGCATCGGAGTCACTGCCACACTGCTGTACAGTAATCATGCAACCATTGTACTGAATTAATATTTTAATCCGAGTACAATTTGCATTTACTGTCAACCGCAATGTAATTTTGCTTTGTCATCTTTTTGTTTGGTTCAGTGGGTTCTTTTGTGACCAGACACCACCTCCTCTGCTCTGAGAGGCTGTCTTTCAAAGCTGTGGATTCCTGTTCTGGGAATGTATTATTTAAGCTTTTGTTAATTGCTGGTGTTAATGTGTTAATGTAATTACCTCCCCCACCGAAGGTGGGCGGAGGTTATGTTTTCACCCCTGTCTGTTTGTTTGTCTGTCTGTGAGCAGGATATCTCAAAACGTTGTCGACGGATTCAAACTACATTTGGTGGACAGGTTGGGTATGTGATAAGGACGAATCGATTCAATTTTGGTGAAGATCTGGATCCACATTCGGATCCGATCTTTTATTAGTTTGTTTTCAAGTGATTCTTCACCATTGAGAGACGGGGCCAAAAACGATACGTAGCTTGATATTTCAAAAATTTGTGGAGGGATTATCATAAAACTTGGTGGATAAGTTGGGTTGGTGACGAGAACAAGCCGATTAGATTTTGGTGTGCGGCCAAGACTAATGGTCCGGATGCAAGATCCGGCCTATCAGTGGGACACAAAACGTAAACTGTTCAGCTTGGTGGAGGGATGTGCTCTATCGAGTTCCGTTCTAGTTTATTTGTGCGTCTCATTTTATACTTTCGCATTTGCTTTTGTGCAGGGTTTGTGTGCCCTCGTCTAGGCGAGGTGCTGTCGTGGGTCTCATTTGGGCCTGTCACTGCGTTTCCTTCCCTTGCTCTTCTTCTGTTCATTAATTTTCCTCCACTGCCTTTTTTAAATGTGTTGCCTTTCTCCTCTTCTGTCACTTTACTCTTCCCTCAAGTCCATAGAAATAAAATCACAGAACATTCTGTGAAAATTTCATCGGGATCAGATCAGCCACTGAGATATTTAAGGAGGAATTCAGATGCACGATGAAAATTGATTCACCATGTGACTCCGGTCATACCTAATTTCAGCTAATGCTGCTTTTTACGCCAATTTACAACACAAACCTGTTACTTGCTCTCCAACTTGACAATACCTAACAGTGTATCTCTTTCTCTCCATCCCTCTCCCTGATTGAATGACCTAAAGTTGTGGACCCACTCTTTGAAGAAGTTTTGTGACTGAAGGGTTGAGGCCTCAATGATTGATGGCACTCAGCTGAAGATCCGGATGCTCGTCAACTCAGACATTCAATCAGCTGCAGGAATTCTTCAGATTTCTCTTTTCTCTCTCTTCTATCTTCTCTCTTTATCTATCTTCTGTTGTATAATTTTGGTGTGCAGCTGTGACACTGCTGCAGTGCCCCCTGTAGATCAGGGCCCTGAATTTGGAATTTGGCCGCAACAAGCATGCAATTTACCCTATACTTGTGGAATATTGTGGTCAGGATAGCCGACTTAACTACCCCTCTATACATTACTTATTGATTCGGTGCACAGTGAACATCATTTTTGCATATTATGGGAGTGCTGATTGAATGTTGAAAATTAAATTGTCAGTAATTGGCCTTGAGCTGGACTTTAAAGGTTGGTAAATCTTTTATATTTGCATGACGGCTTGCACCTTTGCAAGTACACATTCAAGCGCAAACACGATGAGCTGTGATATGAAACATCGCCCACCAATCATGGCAAAGAGGTCCGAGTGGTAAACAGAGCCCTCCTTTTCATGCGTCTCTCCATGCAAGCCATCACGGAACATGACTCTGGAGACAGCAAGACCAAAATAGGCGCCAAACAGGTGTATGACCATTGAGCCACCAGCATCATTCACCTGCAAAATCGTACAAATGAAAACCACAAGCATTGTCGATTAGATTCATTCCATACTTAAACAACGAAGCATTCTACAATTTATTTTGAGCTGAGAGCATTAATTAATAGAGAGGAATAAAAGTAAAATGAAAATTAGAAATTACTGATAATTAATAATCCAGGATTTTGAAAAGGGGAGGAAATGGAGGTGGTCGAGCCGCATGTCTCAAAACGCTCACAATACATGGCCAGCACCACGGGTGTGAAGACGTTACTGGATGTCAATGGCCATAATCCTTTAGAAAAATATGTAAAAATGTTTTCAAATAAATGTATGATTTGTGAATGAATAATCATGTATTTTTTTTTTCTAAACAAAGGGTGGGATTACACCAAAACTCCTTGTCCCAATCCTCCCCTCATCCCTGATACACCTTCTCCTTCTGGTTTACTAATGGTACACACAGTTCCTTGACGAGCCTATCTCAATCCATGGCAGTAAGAAGGCCTCTCTCTCAACATGATCCATTTTTGGGGATTGTCCTTTCTTCTTGCGTTGCGGTCAGCCCAGGTCCATTTCAGTTTTTCTAATTGTAATTAATATATCGTTGATTTTAGTTTTCTCTGACTATTGGCTTCTCATTGTATCTCGTTTAGCTATGCTGAGACAGCATATTTCATGGCTCTTTGCTTGGTGATCAATTTTTGATCTGCCTTCTTTGTAGGAGACCGTGCTTCACTGGCCTTAGCACATGAAGAACACCTGGACATTGGTGGTACAAAACAGAGACTTCGGACCAAAATATGGTGGCTGGGGTGTAACAAAGTTGCGGAGCGATTCTGCAAGATATGCCATGGATGTCAGTTATTCACCATCTATATGCACCTGAATGTATTCGGTCAATGCAATTGCCAGATCATTCCAGGCAAGATCTAGTGGTAGATTGGATGGGACCTCTTCCCTCTGTACACTCGCTATTAGTGATCGATTATTACAGCAAGTACAAGGAAGTGGAGATATTTAATGTCCACAACTAGTGCGAGAGTTATCAATAGCATGGAGGAAACCATCAGTTATCATGGATTGCCATTACCATCAAAACTGACAAATTTGAAGAATTCAAATAGTATTGTGAGTACAATGGGATCAACTACCGTAAGGTGACCGCAAAATGGGCATAAGTGAATGGGGGAGGTAGAATGACAGAACTCCTCCCTCCAGAAGTGGGTCCAGATCACACAAACAGAATGGCTTGAGTGGAAGAAGGAACTTCAGGAATACCTCACCTCATATCATGAAATCAACCACCCACCCCACAATGATGAATTGACTAAGTCACGTTGAGCTGCTATTCAACAGGAAAATGGGAGGTAAACTTCTTCAGACCAACCGCTGGATCTCAATGTGCATGATCACGATGCTGAACTGAAAGGAAAAGCCAAAGTGTGGGCAGATGCCCATAATGATGCACATTATTTTGACGTCGACCCGGGGATCAAGTACTGGTCCAACAGGAGAAAACCAACAAGCTGAGTACGACCTTCAACCCGACCCCTCACACAGTGGTGAGCAAGAATGGTAATTGTGTGATTGTCCAGGCTTCAGATAGAGCGCCGTACAGCAGGAACACGAGTCCTGTCTCATGGTATATGGCTGACTCTTCCATCGGGAACGATGGAGATGAGTGGAAATATGAACTGTGCTAACAGCATCGAGCTGCCAGCGGTTACTCCTTCACACCCACCACATCTAGTAAAAGAGGCTCAATATTTGCTGAATATAACACCTCCAATCTTTCAGTGCACACATCCTGGAAGAGAGAAAAGGGTACTGAAGAAGTATGATGATTTTTGTTGCAATTTGCCGTGCAACAATGGGATAGAATAATCCCTTCAATTTAAAGACAGTGTTGGGTTGTCCACCCCGACCGTGTGAACACCGTTCATAATGTTTGTTTGCATGTTCAGTTTGAACTCATTTGCATTTTATGCCGCAAATCATATCCCCTGGTTATGAGACTGAGATGATGTGACTGAAACAAAGGAGGGCTGTCGTGTACTTGATGGACGTTACTACAGCATGTCTGTGATCTCCCGGAAATATTAGGCTGGGGGCATGGAGGAATAAAGGAGATTTGATTGATTACATTCAGGGATTGTAATCAGTCGCTGCATCCTTTGCATGGAAGTGCTGGAGATGTAATAGTAAAATTTAACCAGAGAGTTGGTGTCAAAGCCACCCCATGCTCGCCTGTTTATACATTTATCGTTTTTAAAAGACTAGTCTAATAATATTTTTTTTATAAAGCATTGCAGTGAAGTCTGATCCAAATAATTTTAAAGCAATATATGTATTTGTATATTGTAATCAGTAAACTAGTACACATATTACATGAATGGCAAGCGTCTAGTATAAACAGGCGAGCATTGGGTGGCTTTGACACCATCTTAGGTTGAAATTTAAAAAAAATTAAATAATTTGTTAATTTCAACTTCACTACACCAATAGTATACCCAAAAGGAACCTCCATTCCAAATATCAGCATCCAAGTACACATATTAAATGAATGGCAAGCTTCTAAATAACTTGCACCAAAAACTTTAACGTTGATGTGCTACAAAAAAGTTAAGTTCAAAACAGGACAAAAATTTAAAACATTTGAAATTATTTTTAAATTTCATCTTCACTACACCAATAGTATACCCCAAAGGAACCTCCATGCCAAATATCAGCATCCTAGTACACATATTAAATGAATGGCAAGCTTCTAAATAACTTGCACAAAAAACTTTAACATTTTCACGCTCACGCCGGGGGTATCGCTATAGCTCTCTGTTCTTCGAACAGGCGAGCTAAAAAACAACATTTTCATATAAATTACTCCAAATGATGTATGAAAGTCATATCAGTGACACTGACCTTTAAAACACTTATGGCGATGTGTTCATTCAGAGCAAAGAAAACTTCTTCTAGTACTGTCATTACCAACAGTTGTAAAGGACTTGTTTTACCCAACATGGCACCAAAGCTGATGAGGACTGCTGCTGTGCAGAAATCGGCATTTATCATCCTGTGAAGACAAACATACGTGTCATGTATGAGCAACATTATTTATTTTCGTAACACAAGGCTCGATTTGCTTCAAAAATTGTAAAAATGCAACTTCACAGGTGCATTTCAAAACGGATTCTTCTCTATACACTGCACATGACTCTTTGAATGGCCATTTTTATGACCTTTGGCTGAGATAGTAAATTGTGGAACTAGCGCTGCTTGTACAACATCGGTTTATTCCGGACAAGCAGTTGTCTTTTGCAGACATTTTTTTGTTGTTGACAAATAGTCACGAAGACAATTTGCATCAAATCCTATCAGGTTGTCTTCCAGGATAGTGCAGAGATAACGCAGAGATATTGACCCGTGTAGCCTGATCCCATGGTGTTCTTTGTGAAGAGTAGGCGAGTTACCAGTGGCATCCTGGCCAAATTCCAAATTCGTGCTCTAACTCTCCGAACAACAAACACTTAACAAACAAATACCTCCAATCCGAGTTAAGGGAGGTCTTTGTCCTGCTAAGGACTGAAAATAGGCTGGTGTGAATGAATGAATGAACGAACTATATTGTTACCATGGAGGAAATCCAACATGAAACCAAGGTAGTGTGAAAACTCCAGCAATGATCATTTTTACCGTACACTAACAAGAAGGATGCTGACTGATCTCACCCCTCCATGCCAATGTGGATTGTCAGAGTGTTGGAATCGAAGTGGTGTAACCATCCTTGCAGTAGCACTGCCCATTGCAGACCAAATGCTGCGATTAAGAAGTTGAAACCCACGCTGCTGAAACTGTAGCGCTTTAGGAAAGTCATGAGGAAGCCAAAACCAATGAAAATCATGACGTGTACATCTTGAAAGCCTGAAAAAAAAAAACACAACATGGTATAAGCTCAAAATGGTGCTGGCAGCACAAGTTATGCACACTCGCTTCTGAGCTGTCCAGCTTGGGTTGGAATCATGGCCAAGCTATAAACTGTCATCGTGGTGTTTCACAGGCAAGGTGATTCATCGATGCGTGTGCCGTCCCACGGATGGACGTTAAACTGGGCGTTCCGTTTCTCGGCATTAGTTGGTAGATGTTAAAGATTCCACAGTGTCCTTTGCGAAGCGGAGGCGAGCTACCACCGGCACCCTGGCCAAAATCCAAATTCCTGCTATAACCTTCAGGTGGCACTGCATCAGCATAAGAGCTGTGGACCCAGCAAACGCTGCTACCCCACAGTCACATGATACACACAAAAGAATAATAAAAAGAAGCTCAAAATAGATGTGGAAATGTTATTACCAATCACCTAACTTAAACCCCCTTTTGTGTGTGCACTGCACAGAAGGATTTAGGAATCATTAAAAATAAAAAAACAGTTAAATAACTGGAACGGCACTCAGTCGAGCACACACCTCCACCAGGCTGACCAGTTTACATTTTGTATCCCACTGATAGGCCAGATCCAGATCTTCATCAAAATCTAATAAATTTGTCCTCGTCACACACCAAACACGTCCACCAGGTTTTGTCCAAATCGGTCCACAAGGTTTTGAGATGTCGTGCTACATATCGTTTTTAGCCCTGTTTCTCAATGGTGAATAATCACTTTAAAAAAAATAAAAAAATTAATAAAACATTATTGCATCCGGATCCGAATCCGGATCTTCACCAAAATCGAAAATTTTGTCCTTGTCTCACATCCAACCTTTCCATTAAATTTCGTCCGAATCCGTCCGTAACTTTTTGAAATGTCCTGCTCTCAGACAAACAGACAGACGGGGTGAAAACATAACCGAGAAAAATTCTGGCCTATCAAGCACATACTACCTGTTGGCCGAACCGCAGCATCACTTTTCTCAACAGGTTGGCACTCAATTTGGATGACCCAGACAGGTACTACTGAGGTTGAATTCCGACCAAAGGTATGAACCTTTCCTAACCCAACCCTCTTCCTGATTTCAGATTTCTCTCTCTCGCTCTCTCTGCCTCTCTCTTAATTTCCTGTTTGTTCATTACCTCGTTGGTTGTGCTCAATGTTTGACCCACAACCCCACTGTCAATTTAATCTTGCTCCTCCGAGACCCTCGCTTTTGTGGAGAGAGAGGAATAAAAAGGTGGGAAGATTACAATCACTTATTAGCATGATGGTTTAATCTTCACAAACTCTGCTCCTCAAGCATCGATATCAATTCTACTTATTTTAAATAATCCACATTATGTTCGACTTGATAAGATCGAACCAATAGTTTACTACCTGTTGTGTTCTGTCTGTAATTGGATGTTTACGTCCATAATTACATCACACACACACACACACACACACACGCACGCACAGTTGCGGCGTTTGGGAGGGCCAATAAGAAGGGCTGAGACAGTAGGAAGTGTAGCATCGAATGGATGTGAGATGTTAGAATGCCATCACTTTATCCGCCACATGAAAGATAAGCAGGCCATCCCATCCAGTCACTCATATAAAAGGTGATTCACAATGAAGTGAAGGTTCTCAGCTATTTTCTAGCAGTTGTCTGTGTGAAAACATGATTGTTGGGTGAGCAATTAAGGGCTACTCACTTGGGTATCTGAAGTAGAACTCATTTTTCTGTGCTTCTGTGTTATTCGTTTGTTCCTTTGCATCAACATCATGGTCATATCGAACAAATATGGCAAACAGGATAAGGATCACGACCTCAAACACCAGTGCCACCACCGGGAACTTGGGGTTCATTTTGGTGTGGTAGATCGCCATGGTACCGGTTCACAATTTTCATATGAGCTGTAAAAGGACACCGAACAAAAGCACAACAACAGGTGGAGTTAAGAGAAATAAACTACTTTAAATACCGTCTTCAGAATCATTGTATGAAGAATGTCGTCTCTCTCTTTAATAGCCCTTTCTTAGTCTTAGATATAAAGCCATGTCTTTCTTCGAAGATCCCAGGGTATGCACGGTGAGCTGTCAGATACTAGGTCTCTGGCCAATACCAAGATTGTTTGTATTTTATTTTTAAACAGCGGTCTATTGTTGGAGGTTTGAACTAGTATCAGATACAAACATGGGAAGACATCAGTGTACCTTTGCATGAGTTGTCACAGCTTCAGTAGACAATGGACAAATCAATATAGCATTTGGGATCGCTCCACACGTAACAAGGGAAGTGCTCAGATAGAAACTCTCAGCGGGGTTACCTGTTTAATTAGCACTACCAGGAGTAGGTAGTGGGAATACAGTACTGAGAGGTGAATATAGCACAGAAAAGCCCACTGTTGCATCTTTGTATTTTTCACATTGCTTTAGGTTGACGAAGGGTGCACTGTTAGAAAAACGAAGAAATAGGAGCTTCATGCAGTAATGCTTCATCAGGATTAAAAAATATACAGGGTGAGTCAAAGGTAGCGCCCATTTCTGTTTTTTCGGCTGTCAGATTCTTCTGGGAGTCATGTTGTTAATAATTGTCTTGCAGATTATTATTAATTTTCGTAATTTATTTATTTTGATTTTGTTTTGCAGGTTATGCTGCGAGTTTGGAAAGTTACTGAATTTGCACCAAATTGAGCTTAATGGCACAATTAACAGACACAATTGTGTCTACTGGGCTGCGAATAACCCAAGAGTGAGAGTTGAGAAGGAGGTAAATTTACCTGGAGTGACAGTTTGGCAGCCATATCTCCATTAGGGATAATTGGACCCATTTTCTTTGAGGGATCTGTCACTGCAGAAATTTACCTGGATATGCTGCAAACCTTCTTTTGGCCCAGGGTACAAGATCAGGACTGTTATTTCCAGCATGTGGAGATCCACCTCATTATGGACGTTATGTTCATCAGTGGCTTGATGAAAACTTTCCCAGAAAGTGGATCGGCCGCCGTGGTCCGATCGAGTGGCCGGCACGCTCCCCAGCCTTACACCTCCAGATTTCTTTCTTTGGGGCTCATGAAAGACCTGTTTATCGTGAAAAGCCTCGTACCATTCAGGAATTGAAGGCTCAAATCACTGCAAAGTTTGAGGAAATTTATATCGAACTCTGCAGACGTGTGTGCCGCTCTGTGCCTGCTCGGCTGCAATTGTGCATCGATCACGAGGGAGAGCACTTTGAAAATTGCAAGTAAAACAGCTTGGTACAGTTCTGTAATAATTTTTCTTGAATAAATGGTTAGATAAACATGTCATTCATTATTTTTCTACCTTCTTGTACACTGTAATACAAATGGCAAACAAACAATCAACTGACAGAAATTGGGCACTACTTCTGACTCACCCTATATATACAGTATTTGATGAAGACGAACACCCAAAAAAGATAAAATAGGAAATTGTGGAAGTTTTCGACGAAGGTGCAGTCGATCCGACCGTGTTTTGCCACCATCAACAGAGTGACTACATTTAAGCACAGCTGGGAGAGCGTGGAAGATGATCCAAGGTCTGCACGGCCGACTGAGGCAGTGAACGAACAAAACCTTGACGGGGTGGAATCGATGATCGTGAATGATCGACGAGTCGCTCTCCGACATAGTGCGGAATAAGTGGTAGTTGGTATGGGAAGTGTTCAAGCCATCATTAAGAAACACCTTAATGGATGAATGAAGTTGTAGACCATTTACCAAAAGTTCTCTCTCTATCTCTCCCCCTAAGCAGCAAACTGCAACTTGTGGATGCTTCACAACAACATCTGGATCATTTCCAAGTAAATCCACAGAATTTACTCTCAAATTGTACTCAGGATGAAACATTGGTTTTATTATACTTTTTTTCTAAAGAAGAATTCACATGTGCCTTACATTTCCATTGCCAAAAAGAAGTCGAAAAATGTCAGCGCCAAAGCGTTGGAGTTGCTTAACTACAGTGGCGGACGGAGAGAGAGGGACCTTCAAGAGTTCGAAAAGTGAGGTTGAAAATGCATCCATGATTCGAGTTTCCAGAGTGAAAACCCTATCTGGCTGCTTACCCATGCGACTTATCCAGCATGCCAAACAGTTATCAGCTGAACTGGATTCAACGTCCTGACGCGTAATGATGGAACAGTTGTGCAGGATGAGGTAGGCTCTTTACGCACAATCAATGCTCCTGCAGCAAATATATCCACTGTCTGTATGTGAACTGCTCCAGCTGTCCTTCAGCATCATGCAGTCATTGTGGCTATCAAAGGTTGTGTGTGAATGTGTGAGTGTGTGTGTGTTTTTGACAAGACTGTCTTCACAAACAAAGCTACTGAAGTCACATGTAAGCATGCTCACAGGTTCAAGGGCAGGGTGTAGTTCACACCACCTGTACAATGCTTTCTATACTTGGTAAGGGGTACCAAAATGCAGGATTGTCAGACCTATGTACTGATTTGGTGTAATTACAAAAGCCTCAATTGCTGGTGTAATGGAAGGTCTCAAGTATGATCATGCAGTCCGACTTTATAAGCTAGCATATGAGCCATTCATGAGGCTGATATGGAAGGACTTCTTTGTATGAATAGGAGACACACATGTGAATGACGTGTTTTACTTGAATGAACTTCGAAGAAGCATGAGTGACACCGACATGACAACGTGTCGAAAGTTTCTCTAAGGGACATCCTTGAGAAAGATTCATGTGAATGCATCATGGAGCTGGTCGGTGTATATCTGAGGGACAAGAATGATGATCTGTCAACGCTCTGGATGTCCGATCTGGAGGAGATGGTGGAGATCCTTCTTGGCCTACTCAGAGCTTCACGAGAAAACAACTGGATCTTTCACCTGGCACGCATCCATGCAATGATCCCATTGTGCTTCACCTGCAAGAGGCTGAATTATGCCTGCTACCAACCATACTATCATGCCAGAATGACCCAACTTTTCCACCGAGCCCCCAGAAATACACATCTACCTCATGTAAGGGGGCTTTTCAGTCCAGCTTGGTAACCGTAACCCCTTCGGGTGAATTCAACCTGATCAGACAATTGAGGAAACAATGAACAAAGACATCCAAACTCCAAGAGGAACGAAACGATTCAGCTTGAAGCCAGGTGCTGTTCGCAGGTACTATGTGACGGCAAAGTGCAGAAGTATTTACACCAAGCAATTGAGAGAGATGATATGCCACAGCACATCCCACCTGACTCATCCACATCTGAATCAAGCTAGGATTACAAAAGATAAGGCTGATGTCCAATCCCTGGTTGATTAGATGGAGAATATCTGGATAAATCCAATGAGCCAGGATCAAGATGAGTTAGTCAGCTCATCAGCAGTAATTTTAGCCTCTCCTGATATGACATGGGCTCTTTCTTTTCAGAGCTCATGAGATCAGGACAGATAAGTACCAGGAGTTCAAGAAGAAGCATCTGGAAGAAAATCCACCGAGTGTAAAATCCCACAACCGAAAGGCAAAACAGAACGTGAAAACATTTTCTAGTGTCAATAAGGGGGAAGGAGAAAGGGGGAACAGTTGCCACTGAAAGCAGACAGGAACTTGTTTGGGGCAATTCCATATCAGTAAGAACGTAGCCACCCAATAATGATAATCGCTCCTCAGATTTAATCATCGATATGAATTGCTAGTATGCGAGTCATAACCATGTTTTACGAAACATAACCAAGTCGACCAATAGCAGGCATTTTGTTTTTCAAAATCGACATCCATTCAATGTGGGTAGTTCACGGGATTGATGATGAAAATTCAGACGCCTACTTGCTAATTTTGGTGGTGTCAGTCATTCTGTGAACCACAATGATGATAATAGTATGACGTTGCAGTCATAATGTCCAATCGATCCATGATATGATTCGAAAGTCCATAATATGACCCAAACATATGCTTCAGACATTAGGCAAACTAATAAATGATCAATGCTGATTCTTCTCTTTTTCATTGTCTAATTCAGTTATTTTGGACAAGTTTCCCATTTTAACAGCCACATCACACCTGATAACACCCCACAACCGTCCCACCCTAATCCAACCCACCCCATCCATCCATCCATTGGGCCATACTCTGTGCAGAGCGTTGGAGCTGCCTAATCAGTCTCCTTGGCTATTGGGCACAATCCTGGATGGGTCACCACTCCGACACAGTATACCAGCATGCTGGCACTCATTTTGCCGACCTCGGAAGGATAACAGGTCAAGTTAACCCCACCTGGTATTAATTCAACAGTTGAGCGGGATTTGAACTCAGGACCCTAGGATCCCTAGTCCACCACCCTAACCATTAAGCCAACACCAGGCCAACACCACCACCACCACCACCACATCCGTGGGGTGTACGTGAGTTTAAATTATTTTCACACTCATGGCATGCCCATGGATATCCTGATTATGGCTACAAATTTTTATGGATATTTATTCAGCCTTTTTCGGTGATCTAAAATTATAAATTTTCGGTGATCTAAAGAGGTATACCCACTCGCTTCTGAGCTGTCTAGCCTGGGTTTGAATCTGGGCCCAGCTACAAAGTGTCAACCTGGTGTCTCGCAGGGAGGGCAAGGCATCAATGTCCCTCGGATGCAAGTTAAACTGGACATCCTGTCTGCTGGCATTAGTAAGTTAACGTTAAACATCCCACAGTGTTATTTGCGAAGATTAGGTGAGCTATCCCTGGCACCCTGAACAAGTTCTACATTCCAAGCTACAGAGGGTGTTTGCTATCAGCAGCAAAGCTACACCCTCAGCTAATGATGCAACTTGCAGCCAAGTGCTACGTACGCAGGATGAAGTAGAGTGGAGTGTGGACTCCAATTCTCTTTAAGTAAATAAGTGCGGCAAAGCGTCACTCCCAATGGGATGGGGTAAGACAAGTCATACAAAAATATGCCAACTCTGGGAAAATTATTACCTCTGCCATCTGCGATGGACAGAGGTTATGTTTTTCACTCCTGTCTGTTTGTGTGCAGTATATCTCAAAATGTTTTGGATGGATTAAGATGAAATTTGGTGGACAGGTTGGGTTTATGACAAGGACAAATTAATTCGATATTGTGGAAGATCCGAATCCGGATACGAGAACTTTTTAATTTTTACAAGTGATTCTTCACCATTGAGAAATAGGACCAAAAACCACATATTGTTGTGGGCCGGGGTTCGGTGGCGATAAACGACCACGAGGTGGAGCAGTAGAGTCTTCTCCCACCGAACACCCGGAATTCTCAGACAACTCCAAAGATCACGGGTCCCTTAGAGGACCGTGGTCGCCAATATTTTAACGCGCGTGAGGTAGGGTCCACTTGTCTAATTCCAATTTACCTAAGTACTCACGCCGTCTAACTACCGGGGAAACCACACCCTCGCTCCGAACCGAGTCGCTATCACCGACTCGGATCCGGCGTAACCGAGCGGAAGCTACCAAAGCCACGCGGGACCAAATGAACAATTTACGGCACGAACGGCCTCACTACTTCTCAACATGCACCATGCTAGGCCAATGGGAGAAAGCACAGAAAACGAGCGGGTACATTTAACAGGGGTTTATTTATAACAATAATCGGGGAGGGGAAGCACACAAAGCAGAGTTATCACGAATAAAAGAAATGCAAACCATGTACAATGAAAACACTTTACAATTTCTACTTATACAGACTGGCGCCACACACACACACAAACACACACCCAAACAAATGGTGGCCGCGGCCTGTATTTGCACCTGCCCGCCTCGTGCGGTCTGCTCGAGCTTGTCCGGTAGCGGGACTCAAACCCACCGCCAACAACACAGCACCAAGCCCCAGGGACCAAGAACGGCGCCATGGATGCCATCCAGCACGGACATGGACCAGATGAGAACACCAGCAGCAAGGTGAGGCTTCCTCGCTTTCTCCTTTACGACGGGGCGAACCTTGCTTGCTCTCGATGAGGCGAACCTTGCTTGCTTTCGACGAGGCAAACCTTTCTTGCTTTTTCTCTACGGCTCGCCACTTCGTCTTATCCTCCCCCTCCCCCGCGGGTCGAGGGCACCGCTCTGAGGGACTCGCCTCCGGATTGGACGAGGGGTTGTCGGGCGACTCGTGGCCACCCTTCATTGGTCGGGCCGAACACTCCCTCTGGCTGGGCGGGGCCGCCCCTGAGGTGGTCAGCCCCCCTGATTGGCTGGGGCGTGCGTGCGATGCTTGCCCTTCGCTCATTGGCTGGAGGAAACGCTCTATTCCCCTCCTTGAAGCGGAGCCTCGATCCGAAGCGACGGAGGCTCCGCCCACACCCTCAACCAAAAACAGGTGGGCAATGGCGACCGGGTTGAGTGCGGGTCGGTGTCGCTGTTGTTGTTGTAGATGTAATAAAAACCTCACTAAAAAATAACTCGTAGCGCACACACGAAATTCCCATGAGACATAGGGGATGGATTCTAACTATAAACACATGCTTATCGAAATAACTGAACTACGGGGACTCTGGCTGTTTGTGTGCAAAAGGCTTCCAGATTCGTAACAAGTGAATAATATATATATATATATATATATATATATATATATATATATATATATATATATATATATATATATATATATATATATATAAACAGATGTTTGTTACGACAGAACTTTAATATGATACAAACAAACACGACATAATAGTGACCAAAGCTTTTCGTGCTGCACTCTTCAGGGTAAAAAAAAAAAATCGCAAGTGAAGGAGGAAGTGAAGGCGCGTGCTTTATACGCAGGTCTCAATAAGGTAGACGCTGATTGGCTTCAGCCGTAATGACGTCACGGTTAATCCGAACGGCCCATTGCGTCGGCTCATCATCTTCACCTCGAGCTCCCATTGGCTGGAGCAGAGTTCGTCGATGATTGACGTTTGCAACCACATCCTTGAGATCGGAGGGAGGGGTTTCCCCGAAGGTCTATTCACCATTTGTTACCAGACTTCCCTTGATCTTTCCATGCTGAAAGAGACGGTATTACAATTCCTTTTGACGACATAATATTGGATCGGTGGTAGGATGAAGGTTGCTTCCAACATACGTAAATGAAACGAGCTCCGACCTTGGCTCAATAATCCTGAAATCTCTGCATTGTACTGATCTGCACAGATAGGGTTGGCAACCAGGTGCTGTGCTGGTAGAAAGCAGGTACAGTGGTCGGTGGTTGCTGGATATTTCTACATGCTCCACTGGTTGTGTTCTAACCCTCACAATCTTTCTTGAATCGCCAAAGGACGTGTTGTTTGATGCGATCAGCCAATCTAAGTGTTGTGCGGCCCACGTACCGAGCTTCACATCGCACTTAAACTCATAAATAACATTGCTGGTTTGTGAGGTGGGAAGCACATCCTTGTTGACTGACGTCAGCAAACGGCGAGAGGTAAGATTACTCGGGGTTGCACAGCCAGAAACGTGTTGGACACAATACGTTTGATTTGTACTTCAAACCTTCGTGATGATGCCCTTTCCCAGGGCATCCTGATATGGGCTGACCATATAGACTCCGTGAAGTTTACCACGAGCTGGAATCGTCAAACACGTTACCGTTTTTGGACGTGTTGGTTGATTGATCCAACCTTGGTTTTACAACATCCCTCTACCGGAAGCCGACTTTCACAGGGCAGTATACTCGGTGGGACTCCTTCAGCTCCACGAGGTACAAAATTGCTTTGATCAATATCCTGGTTAACAGAGTACAGAGGATTTGTTCACCTTGTAATCTTCCTGCTGAAATTGACAAAATCATGAATATACTCGGTGAAAATGGTTATCCTGAGCATATAGTTAAGAGATACACACACAAGTTTCTAAACACGACAAGAGATCGGAAGATTGGTCCTGACAAATGTCCGGGTTGTGGGGAGGCATACCCACTCGCTGATTTGTTTTACAAATCCCATGCGTCTTATCAGCAAGGTGAGGGACACAGGACACACAGGACACAGGACACAGGTCCCGTGTGCTCTATCCGATACACAAGGTACCATATTTAAACTCGCTCGCGGCCAGATACATGGAGTGTGTGGTGGAGTGTGTGAGTGTGTTGAAATGTGTGAGCAGTACGAGTAACATGGCGTGCGTGAGTGCATGCGAGGGATTGGTACATGGATCGACCCAGACGGGAGACACGAGTGGCGAGCTAAATAGGCCACAAAGGGTTAATTTGGCTACCGCGGCGGGTTCGCACGACGGCGCGTACGAGGTCCATGGCGCGTTTCGCGCACGGCCTGCATGCACGCGTCTGCGCGATTGCGATCCGGCACGAGAACGTTCCACGTTGGATACAAGCCGGCCACGTGGACAGCGAAAATGCAGGCGAGTGTTTGAATTTGGAACGGACGGGTCCACATGCAAGCGCGTGTGCGAAGCTCCACGTGCTGCATGCCGCGTGTTCTGTTCGCGGAACACGCCGAGACCGGCGTTCCGGACCAAACGCTCAGGCTGGCCTACACGGAAACCGCGCAGGTTCAGTGTGCGTGACGTCATCGGCATGGACCTCGCGGCGCGAGTTACGGGCAAACAGCACACGTTGGCTCGCGTGGGGAATCCCTCGGAAGCGAGCGCTCGGTGCGATTAGCAGGGTGACGTCATGGCTGCACATATCGCCCAATGGAAGGATGAACGGGCAAGCCTGTCGACCGCGCCTTGGTGGTGCAAAAAAAATAAAAAGCCTCGCTCCAAGTTCACATGGCGGTGTTTGGGTAAAGGAAGCACAAGTTAGTGGGATGGGTTTAGCTTAGATAGACCGCCTCTTGGGGGCATGGGCCATCCTCCATGGGCCCGTGGACTAGTTAGTGGGAATGTTAGGTTAGATTTAGAATGGAAATGAATTTTGGAGACATGGACCGCACATGGAATGTGTAGGGACGTAGCTTAGATACGTAGATTAAAGGAACGTGCGTTAGGATAAGGGGACGACGAGGAGCACGAGTTAGTTAGGGGGAATTTAGTTAGCAGAATGGCAGTGTTGAGTATGTGAATTGAAAAAAAAAAAAACAGAAAATGTACTGATGATGAATGAGTATGGGACAGCAGGCCCAAGTGTGAATGAGCCGAATGTGGAATGCATCGTGGATGAATGAGTGGGGAGGAGTGAATTCCACCCAAGTGAACCCGGGGTCAGTGTAATGTTAGTGGGTTAGTCAAATTTACCAAAGGAGGTTGTTGTATGTTGTGGTGTAATGAAGCACGAAACCCATTTGGAGGGGTGCAGGAGTCCATGGACCGGCTGGGAGCGTGGCTGTTGAAACGTGAGTATCGAGTAGAGGGCACTCCGGGCACAGGACTCGTCGGCCAGAGTAGGCCAAGGGACCGGGATAGTGTAGTGGCCACGGGCGACCCTCGGAAAGGGACC
>CM068962.1:53529283-53545078 GCA_035128595.1 Eptatretus atami
GGCAGGAAAGGATGCATGGGGTAGATAAGAAAAACATGGGGTAAACAAGAAAAATGGATACAGAACGAAACTCTCAGGAGAGAAAAATTGATAGTTTGGAAGGAGGATGGCTCGGTGTGGGGGTTAACGAGGGTAGAAAAGATCATGGTTCTGGATTGGGACGATCTGAGATGGTGGTGAACAGCTGTCTTGAAGACCTGGAGGGAAGAATGAGATCGAAGAGAATGTGGAATGAGATGGAAGGCTTTATCCATTTGCTGATGACTCCACCCTCTGCCATGACATCTCTTCCTTCAGATAGGCAGGCAACAGCCTCTTCCCTCTCTTCAGACCTTGACAAAATCACAAGCTGAACAAACACTTGGAGTATCTTTCAATCCTGACAAATCTCTATCTCTATCTCTATCTCTATCTCTATCTCTATCTCTATCTCTATCTCATCTCTATCTCTCTCTCTCTCTCTCTCTCTCTCTTCTCTCTCACACACACCCTCACATCTACTTTCTCACAATCCTATGAAGACATTCAGTCACTCAAACTCTTGGATCTCACGAGTTTGCCTAATATCTTTCTTTGCAAACCACATTCAAAGTTTGCCTCCAAAGTAGGCATCCTCCATTGTGTAAAGTCCTTGCTTGGCACACCTGAACTCTTATCCACCTACAAGGCCTTCATCTGCAATTTAATGGAATACTTCTTTCTCCGCTGGCTAGTGCCACTGCCTCACACCTTGTTCTCAGCTTAATGCCGGGGATACAAGGCCTTCAAGATCATTGGAACCTCGTTCGATGAAGCTGAGTCCATAGGCCTATCACTTTCATTTCGCAAACAGGTTGATGGTCTCTCTGTCTTCTACATCCTCCTTTATGGACTTGCACCTGCTCTTTCGCTTTGCCCCCCCACCCACCCCCCAGTTTCCACAGGGTGCACACTGTCTACTATCAACCCTCTTCTGTTGAAACTCCAAGATTCAGATTCACTGTTCACCTCCATCTCATTTGTTCCCCTTTTTTCTCACCTGTGGAATCACCTTCCACAATCTTTTCAGTCTCATTCTTCCCACCAGGTCTTCAAGACAGCTGATCACCACCATATAAGATCATTCCCCATCCAAAACCATGGTCTTTTCTGCCCCTGTCAACCCCTCTCTCCCCACCTCAAACCAACCTCCTTCCAAATTTCCAGTTTTTCCATTGTCAAAGTTTGCTTCTGTATCGATCTTGTTCACCCCATATGTCCTCCCCATCTCCTCCCCACACTCAATATTTGTGCAAGTCTCCATCTATTTGGTCCTTCAAACCTGCGGTTTGTGTTTACCTCCTCTCTCTACTGTTCCTTTTGTTCTGATCCGTCCTGATCCCTTCAGTGTTCTAGGTCTTCCAGGAGCTTTGCATACAAAAAAACAAGTGCGGATGCATCAGGCGGTATCTATGGAAAGCGTTGAAGGTGGTGTGGAGGAAAGGAGTGGTGCCCAGTCAATGGAGTAGGGCCAAAGGAGTTTACATTCTGAAGCTTGAGCGGTTTAGACCAACATCATTGCTCGATGTGGATGGGAATATATCGATGGGAGTGTTGATGGGAAGACAATATCATTGCCGCACCCCCCCCCCTCCCAACATCATTAACTTTTTGAACCCTGGGATCCTTGGACTTTTGACTCCTCCATCCTGGGCTCCAAGGAGAAAAATATGGCTGCTCAGGTATATGGAGGTTTGAATCGCGGCTGGTAAAGCGGCTGCTTGGGTTGAAAGGGTTCATAGTAAATATAATCATTTTAAAGTTATCGTGTACACTGTACATTCACAAGCCCCAGATATGTTCTTCCCATTGGTGTTCAGAAGCACTTAATCCACATACACAGTCTATTCACTGGTAGCAATCTTTTGGGGGGTTTGTGTAGTTTGTGTCCACTCGGGCCTTGGACTGACCCACATGGTCAGGAGTTTGCAGTGTGAGTAGCTGCCCGTTGAGCGAGCTGAGAAAGTTTTCCAAATCTTTCATTGTGCAGAGGCACTGTCATTTTTCTCAGGTAGATTCCAAGTATTTTTGACTTATGTTCGAGCTTTGTGAGCCATTTCGGATCACAATCCTTCTCCCGGACACATGGTATACTTTATTTCACCCCGACCACGTAAGTTTGCGAGGTGTTTCTGCGCATGCTCAGGTCTTATACCTGAGTGTTAGTCCATGACCCAAAGCAATTGGACCCCAGGTAATATAACCACGATGTATTATATATGCACATAAGCCATACGCATGTTTTTGCTTAATGTAGGTATATCGGGTTATTACCTCCGCCACCGAAGGTGAAGGAGGTTATGTTTTCACCCCTTTCTGTGTGTTTGTCTGTTCGTGTGCGGGATATCTCAAAAAGTTGTGGACAGGGTGGGTGTGTGACAAGGACGAACTGATTCGATTTTGGGGAAGATCCGGATCTGGATCTGACTACTAGAATTTTTTTAATGATTCTTCACCATTGAGAGATCGGGCCAAAAACGATAAATAGCACGATATCTCAAAAAGTTGTGGACGCATTCGGACGAAACTTGGTGGACAGGTTGGGTGTGACAAGAACTAGAATGACACTCGCAAAATAAATAATTGAATTGGTTCAATTTTGGTGAAGATCCAAATTTGCATCTGGAGACGATAATAATTTTTTATTCTTAAAGTTGTTCTTTACCATTAAGAGATGGAGCCAAAAACGATATATAGCATGATATTTCAAAAAGTTGCGGATGAGTTATGACAAGACAAGGTGAATGAGTTGTCAATATCAGCCTGACCTGACCTCTCCTGACTTGAGTTGGTTAGGTGACAAGAACAAGTCCATTCAAATTTGGATCCGGTCCGGATCCAGATCTGGCTTATCAGAGGGATACAAAATGTAAACTATTCAGCTTGGCGGAGGTATGCACTCTGCCGAGTGCCATTGTAGTTATTATTGCGATTATATTTACAATTAAATTCAACAGGGCTTTGTTTTTACAAGCAATCCCTGCAGTGAAATGTCTACCAGCAATATATTTGAGTGGGGGCTGAGACTTGGACTACGCCTGTCACGCATGCAATGTCCATGCCAAATGTGCACCTGTTTCAATGATCTGGATCTGCATCTGAACACAAGGAGCTGTTACCACTGCATCAAAGATGCAAATGCAGATACACATGGCCCTGCTCAAATTTGCTGAGGAAAAAACAAAAAACAATAAAATAAACTAACCGAGCCAAACCAAAACGACAGTCTCATTTTTTTCCAAACCAAACCAAACCACCTTGAGGTTTCCAAGGTTTTTTTTTTCTTTCTAAAAGTATGAAGTATGCCACAAATAACAAAGCTAGCCTCCAAAGCCAGCCAGAAACTTGACATCCTCTGACGATCCAAGTGTTTTGTTGACAAATCAGAGCTACTCAGTCTACAAGGCCTTTGACTGTAGCCCAATGGAGTACTGTCCTCCCCTCTGCGCTGCTGCCCAAGCATCACATCTGCCTCATCTGAATTCTGTCGAATATAAAGGTAAGGTCAGGTATGGGAGCATGTGCCGGAGCAGCGCATCGCTGCCTCAACTTTCCGCTGGTACTCCAGGGGCCTCTGTCTGGCCATCCCTCACGCAGATGCCTGGCCCATCCCCATCTCCTTGGGATCTTGCGATCTGATCAACCTGCTGCAACCACAAGGCACGTGGTTGGCCCATTGGCCTCCTCCACTCATGAGGCTCCCGCGCTAAGAGAATCTGGTGAGCAGGATCAGCATCAGGAAAATGAGCCACATGTACATACAGCCGCAGCTGACACTCATGGACTATACCGGTAAAAAAAACCTCATCTGAGTCTCTTTCAGAAACTTATCGTTGAACTCAAGGTCTGACCAACGAAAGCCAAGGAATCTCTGAAAAGACCTGGTACGGAAGGAGTGAAGTCCCCATCTCAGATTGTTGGTCAGAGTCCAAGTCTCACATCCGTAGAGCAAGACTGGAAGCACCAAGGACTTAAAGCCTCAGACTTTCATCCTCCTGCACAGGTACCGACAGCACCACCCCCGTGATCCAGTGAATCCATGACTCCCCAGGCCTGACCCAGACGCCTATCGACCTCTGGCTCACAACATGCGGTGACATGAATATCACTGCCAAGGTAAGTGAATCTCTTTCCTGACCTCAACATCCTCACCACAAACATGTACAGACAAGATAGTCAAATAACTGACCAAATGCAGCACTGGAGTCATCAGGAGGAACCTGGATAGGATTTGGGTTTCAGCTGCTACCCCTCTACCCCCAAACCCATCCAGGCGCAGCCAAGTGAACCCTACAAAAACTGTTTGCAAGATTCATGCCTCCATAGACAACGAAAAAGAAAGAAAGAGATGTAGAGAACATAAAAAAAACATACACACAAACAGAAAACAGGCACACTACATACCAACAGAAAGAATACAAACCACACACCAACAAAAAGCACACACATCCACACCCTCCCCTCCCCCCACTCACACCAGAAATACCTTAACTCTACAGAATGTACACAGGAATCCACCAGCACCCACATCAACACACAGGCCCTCTATTTATAATGACGATCCATTTCCAGTAAATAGTGCTGACACACTTCTGGCTTAATTAATTGATTATTTAAAAGAAAGAAAAAAAAACCACATTATCCATTTTTTTAAATCATTATTTCACACAACTTCAAATGCTACGGGAACTTGTTTACACAAAAACCAACCAAACTTAAACTAGAGATTACAATGACATCTAAAAACCTCACATGACCGAATCAAACTCTTCGCACAATAACGCCTCTCCAACATGATGGAATACATCTTCTCAGCACAAACCACAAAATCATCCTGAACAGAACAAATTCTAGCAAATCTAATAAGCTGAGATAAAAAAAATACTTTGTAGCCTATCTTAACTGGTGCATTACTAGATGAAAATGTATGCAAGACAACAAGAAAACTAAAATAGTCAACTTTATGATACACATTTGTACTAAAACAAATATTTCCAACTCGAACACATCCAGATATGCCACTACACTATTATCACCACCACTCTTATCTGCGATTAGGCTTTCTGGATAAATCCGATGAATAATCAGCCGATCAAAAAACTTGTAATCAATCACACAAATATCATCAAGATAATGACATGTAGAAGATAATATTTTCGCAAAGCCTAACTTTGTACTTCTCCAAACAAATGTACCAAACAAATGATGTACTTCTCCAAACAAATGTACCAAATAAATGATGTACTTCTCCAAACAAATGTACCGTCTGTCCACAGCCAAGATGTCATTGAAAGCCTGGATCTTCGTTTTGACCCAGGGAACTCATAATCCCAGCGGCTCCGACTCCTCATTCAGCACCTCGAGGGCCCCCAAAAGGATATCCGGCATCTCCTCAAAGGTGACTCCATCATCTGTGACATCAAGGTCAGAGATCCTGACATTCCCAAATGATACACCACAGCTTGATCTCTCTGATATGCTCCTCAGAATCCAGTTCTTCGATGAGCCCGATGTCTGTTTCTATATCGTGTCAAACATTCAAGATGGTACCCAGCTTCTCGAGCAAGTAGATCCCCGCCTGCTATTTTTGCAAAGGAGCTGCTCGTCTTGGATGTCAGTTGCCATCTGTCTGAGGGATTGATCAACATTAAATGCTTCAAATTTGTGTCGTTTGTAAGTGTGAGTGGTTTCACAGAATATGCACACACATTTAGCATTGAACACTGACTGCCTCTCTGAACGTCACGTCCCTGGCACCTCATCTTTACTTGTCTTTCTTCTTTTCCTTTTTTATTTATTTGCCTTTCCAATTTTGATTTGTTGAACTTTTGATGACAAGAGCGATGCCATGAAGCCTTATTTCTTACAAAGTGTTCCACTCTTCCTTTATCTCCATAATCTATGTCAACTGGCAATGCATCGATCTTGCGAAATTCTTCCACATTTTAAAGAAATGCATTGTAGACTGTGGTTGCATCATAAGTGTGTCTTGTCTGAGGACACGACAACTTCTCTGGTGTAGCTTGCTGACAGATGATGCTGGCAGTCCAGTCCATGATGAACTGAAAATAAATTGTAAATACGAAACAAATACAATGAGGACATTGAACAGGACTGCTAATTCAAATATCTAAAGAATTACAGCAATGGGTATTAAATCATCATGGCTCTACTGAAATAACACTTAATGGTTAGCTTTAATAGATATAATTACATCATTATGCAGTTCCTTGACCGACATACATAGTCCGTATGCCTTAAATATATAATCATAGCATTTTATGGTGTAATTTTTATACTGACATCGTTTTACATGGTAATAGGTGATGACGTCACTATGACGTCATAAAGCACCCTTCCCATTGTCCACTTCTTTGGAGCATGGCCTTTTTAAAAAAAAAAAATCATAATTCACATGCGCAGCTCAGGTGCAAACATGGCGCTTTTGTCCACCGTGTAACGACCCTCGTCATTTTTGTCGCTAAGGTACGACGCTAATTCAGGTTAAACTTCCAAAATCCAGGCTGACTGCACACCTCATCTCTTTTATTCCTCGCTTCTCTCGTTTATGGAACGGCCTGCCTTCTAGAATCTGTTTGGTCTTACTCATCCCTCCAAAGCTCCAAGCAGGCAGTGCCTCGCCACTTTGTGTCACCCACCCATGATCTTTATTACACCCGTTAACCCTTCTTAACCGAACTCTCTCAGATGCTGGTTTCAATGTTTCCTCTCCTTCTCTCAATCTTCCCTTATTCGTTGTTTATTCCCTTGCGGGTTGTGCTCAATTGATGCCACACTATGCAAATGTCAATTTAAGCTTGTTCTTTCATGAGCCTCGCTCTTGTAGAGAGAGAAAAAAACGTTTTGTCAACCTTAAGGTAGAGTGATACTGTCATTTCGGTTTGGTTCGTTTCTTGCATTTTTTTTTTCCTCAACTCTTGGGAAATGTTTAACTCTGGAAACTATTGCTACATCGACGACTGTGTTGTAAACAACTTGTATTAAAAAGCGTTTCTAAACTTCTCGTTTTCCTGTCCATGTGATATGCGTTTTCACACACACACACACACACACACACCCAATATGGTGAAATTCAATGTGTTAAAGTGAGGAAATGTTTGCACGTAAAATGGTAATTTAACTCTCTTTGTAATTGAAGACTCATTACATGGAGTAGCTTGTACATAAGGAGAGGATAAATGCATCAGCAAATGATGTAGTGTAGTAGATAGTAGAAAAATCGTGCAAATTATGATACAAGCATCAAATTTGGCATTTCTGTTCTGCAGCTTTCTGATCAAATCTGCCCGATGGCCATATTGAAAATCCAAATTTAGAAAAATTTGAAAAAAAAACTTCAAAAAAATTGAAGTCACAGCTGGCTGAAATTCTTGAAGCACAAGTGAACATCCCAGACAGAGAACCAAGGAGATGCAGTCATCATTGATGGCTCAGCACTTATAATGCCCTACCTCCACGCACTTCAAAGATATTTTGATGACTATGCTGAAGAAGACATCATCCCAAAGGTGGAATCTTATGGTGCCAGGTACGAGAGGGTGACGTAGTGTTTGATGTGTACAAGAAGTCAAGTCTGAAGTCCGAGGCAAGGTGGAAAAGGGGGCAAGGAATCAGAAGAAGAGTGACAGGAACCAGTAAGACCCCAAGTAACTGGAGAAGCTTTCTTCGAGATGACAGCAACAAGACTGAGCTGTTTCACTTCGTGTTGCGGAAAAGATGTGTGAAGCACAGAGGACAAGCACAGTCATTGTCACAAAAGGAGAAGATGCCATTAGCAACACAAGAAGTCACTGGATGCTGTGTCTCCATGTTGTCATGAAGAAGCTGACACTCCGAATATTTGTACACGCCAGGTGAGCAACGACGGATGGTAGCAAGTCCATTATCATTAATGCTAATGACACGGACGTACTAGTCATAGCAGTATCTGTACTGCCATCCTTACAGGAACTAGGTCTTGAGAACATGTGGATTTATTTGGCCAAGGAGCCAAGGCGCGATGGATTCCAGTCCATGAGGTAGTTTCTGCAATAGGGCCTGAGAAAGAGAGATTGGATCTCACTAAGGAGTTTGCCTAGAGAATATCGTGTTCTTTGCAAACCACATTCAAAGTTTGCTCCCAAAGTAGGCATCCTCCATTGTGTAAAGTCCTGGCTTGGCACACGCTTTAACTCTTATCCACCTACAAGCCTTCATGCTGCAATTTATGGAATACTTTCTTTTCTCGCTGGCTAGTTGCCACTGCTCACACCTTGTCTCAGCTTAATGCCGGGATACAAGGCCTTCCAAGATCATTGGAACCTCGTTCGATGAAGCTGAGTCCATAGGCCTATCACTTTCATTTCGCAAAAGGTTGATGGTCTCTTTGTCTTCTACATCCTCCTTTATGGACTTGCACCCTTGCTCTTTCTGCTTTGCCCCCCCCCACCCCACCCCCCAGTTTCCACAGGGTGCACACTGTCTACTATCAACCCTCTTCTGTTGAAACTCCAAGATTCAGATTCACTGTTCACCTCCATCTCATTTGTTCCCCTTTTTTCTCACCTGTGGAATCACCTCCACAATCTTTTCAGTCTCATCTTCCCACCAGGTCTTCAAGACAGCTGATCACCACCATATAAGATCATTCCCCATCCAAAACCATGGTCTTTTCTGCCCTGTCAACCCCTCTCTCCCCCCATACACAACCAATCAAACCAACCTCCTTCCAAATTTCCAGTTTTTCCAATGGCAAAGTTTGCTTGCTATCGATCTTGTTCACCCCATATGTCCTCCCCATCTCCTCCCCACACTCAATATTTGTGCAAGTCTCCATCATATTGTCCTTTCAAACCTGCGGTTTGTGTTTACCTCCTCTCTCTACTGTTCCTTTTGTTCTGATCCGTCCTGATCCTTCAGTGTTCTAGGTCTTCCAGGACTTTGCATACAAAAAAACAAGTGCGGATGCATCAGGCGGTATCTATGGAAAGCGTTGAAGGTGGTGTGGAGGAAAGGAGTGTGCCCAGTCAATGGAGTAGGGCAAGGAGTTAACATTCTGAAGCTTGAGCGGTTTAGACCAAACATCTGATGGGAGTGTTGATGGGAAGACAATATCATTGCCGCACCCCCCCCCCCCCCTCCCAACATCATTAACTTTTTGAACCCTGAGATCCTTGGACTTTTGACTCCTCCATCCTGGCTCCAAGGAGAAAAATATGCCGCTCAGGTATATGGAGTTTGAATCGCGGCTGGTAAAGCGGCTGCTTGGGTTCAAAGGGTTCATAGTAAATATAATCATTTTAAACTTATCGTGTACACTGTACATTCAAAGCCCCAGATATGTTCTTCCATTGTGTTCAGAAGCACTTAATCCACATACACAGCTATTTCACTCGGTAGCAATCTTTTGGGGTTTGTGTAGTTTGTGTCCACTCGGGCCTTGGACTGACCCACATGGTCAGGAGTTTGCAGTGTGAGTAGCTGCCCGTTGAGCGAGCTGAGAAAGTTTTCCAAATCTTTCATTGTGCAGAGGCACTGTCATTTTTCTCAGGTAGATTCCAAGTATTTTTGACTTATGTTCGAGCTTTGTGAGCCATTTCGGATCACAATCCTTCTCCCGACACATGGTATACTTTATTTCACCCCGACCACGTAAGTTGCCGAGGTGTTTCTGCGCATGCTCAGGTCTTATACCTGAGTGTTAGTCCATGACCCAAAGCAATTGGACCCAGGTAATATAACCACGATGTATTATATATGCACATAAGCCATACGCATGTTTTTGCTTAATGTAGGTATATCGGGTTATTACCTCCGCCACCGAAGGTGAAGGAGGTTATGTTTTCACCCCTTTCTGTGTGTTTGTCTGTTCGTGTGCGGATATTCTCAAAAAAGTTGTGGACAGGGTGGTGTGTGACAAGGACGAACTGATTCGATTTTGGGGAAGATCCGGATCTGGATCTGACTACTAGAATTTTTTAATGATTCTTCACCATTGAGAGATCGGGCCAAAACGATAATAGCACGATATCTCAAAAAGTTGTGGACGCATTCGGACGAATATCTGGTGGACAGGTTGGGTGTGACAAGAACTAGAATGACAACTCGCCAAAATAAATAATTGAATTGGTTCAATTTTGGTGAAGATCCAAATTTGCATCTGGAGACGATAATAATTTTTTATTCTTAAAGTTGTTCTTTACCATTAAGAGATGCAGCCAAAAACGATATATAGCATGATATTTCAAAAGTTGCGGATGAGTTATGACAAGACAAGGTGAATGAGTTGTCAATATCAGCCTGACCTGACCTCTCCTGACTTGATTGGTTAGGTGACAAGAAACAAGTCATTCAAATTTGGATCCGGTCCGGATCCAGATCTGGCTTATCAGAGGGATACAAAATGTAAACTATTCAGCTTGGCGGAGGTATGCACTCTGCCGAGTGCCATTGTAGTTATTATTGCGATTATATTTACAATTAAATTCAACAGGGTTTGTTTTTACAAGCAATCCCTGCAGTGAAATGTCTACCAGCAATATATTTGAGTGGGGGCTGAGACTTGGACTACGCCTGTCACGCATGCAATGTCCATGCCAAATGTGCACCGTTTCAATATCTGGATCTGCATCTGAACACAAGGAGCTGTTACCACTGCATCAAAGATGCAAATGCAGATAACATGGCCTGCTCAAATTTGCTGAGAAAAAACAAAAAACAATAAAATAAAACTAACCGAGCCAAACCAAAACGAACGTCTCATTTTTTTCCAAACCAAACCAAACCACCTTGAGGTTTCCAAGTTTTTTTTTTTCTTTCTAAAAGTATGAAGTATGCCACAAATAACAAAGCTAGCCTCCAAAGCCAGCCAGAAACTTGACATCCTCTGACGATCCAAGTGTTTTGTTGACAAATCAGAGCTACTCAGTCTACAAGGCCTTTGACTGTAGCCCAATGGAGTACTGTCCTCCCCTCTGCGCTGCTGCCCAAGCATCACATCTGCCTCATCTGAATTCTGTCGAATATAAAGGTAAGGTCAGGTATGGAGCATGTGCCGGGCAGCGCATCGCTGCCGTCAACTTTCCGCCTGGTACTCCAGGGGCCTCTGTCTGGCCATCCCTCACGCAGATGCCTGGCCCATCCCCATCTCCTTGGGATCTTGCGATCTGATCAACCCCTGCTGCAACCACAAGGCACGTGGTTGGCCCATTGGCCTCCTCCACTCATGAGGCTCCCGCGCTAAGAGAATCTGGTGAGCAGGATTAGCATCAGGAAATGAGCCACATGTACATACAGCCGCAGCTGACACTCATGGACTAACCGTAAAAAAAACCTCATCTGAGTCTCTTTTCAGAAACTTATCGTTGAACTCAAGGTCTGACCAACGAAAGCCAAGGATCTCTGAAAAGACCTGGTACGGAAGGAGTGAAGTCCCATCTCAGATTGTTGGTCAGAGTCCAAGTCTCACATCCGTAGAGCAAGACTGGAAGCACCAAGGACTTAAAGCCTCAGACTTTCATCCTCCTGCACAGGTACCGACAGCACCACCCCCCGTGATCCAGTGAATCCATGACTCCCCAGGCCTGACCCAGACGCCTATCGACCTCTGGCTCACAACATGCGGTGACATGAATATCACTGCCAAGGTAAGTGAATCTCTTCCTGACCTCAACATCCTCACCACAAACATGTTACAGACAAGATGTCAAATAACTGACCAAATGCAGCACTGGATTCATCAGGAGAACCTGATAGGATTGGGTTTCAGCTGCTACCCCTCTACCCCCAAACCCATCCAGGCGCAGCCAACTGAACCCTACAAAAACTGTTTGCAAGATTCATGCCTCCATAGACAACGAAAAGAAAAGAAAGAGATGTAGAGAACATAAAAAAAAACATACACACAAACAGAAAACAGGCACACTACATACCAACAGAAAGAATACAAACCACACACCAACAAAAAGCAACACCCACACACCCTCCCCTCCCCCCACTCACACCAGAATACCTTAACTCTACAGAATGTTACACAGGAATCCACCAGCACCCACATCAACACACAGGCCTCTATTTATAATGACGATCCATTTCCAGTAAATATGTGCTGACACACTTCTGGCTTAATTAATTATTATTAAAAGAAAGAAAAAAAAACCACATTATCCATTTTTTAAAATCATTATTTCACACAACTTCAAATGCTACGGGAACTTGTTTACACAAAAACCAACCAAACTTAAACTAGAGATACAATGACATCTAAAAACCTCACATGACCGAATCAAACTCTTCGCACAATAACGCCTCTCCAACATGATGGAATACATCTTCTCAGCACAAACCACAAAATCATCCTGAACAGAACAAATTCTAGCAATCTAATAAGCTGAGATAAAAAAAATACTTTGTAGCCTATCTTAACTGGTGCATTACTAGATGAAAATGTATGCAAGACAACAAGAAAAACTAAAATAGTCAACTTTATGATACACATTTGTACTAAACAAATATTTCCAACTCTAACACATCCAGATATGCCACTACACTATTATCACCACCACTCTTATCTGCGATTAGGCTTTCTGGATAAATCCGATGAATAATCAGCCGATAAAAAACTTGTAATCAATCACACAAATATCATCAAGATAATGACATGATAGAAGATAATATTTTCGCAAGCCTAACTTTGTACTTCTCCAAACCATGTACCAAACAAATGATTACTTCTCCAAACAAATGTACCAAATAAATGATGTACTTCTCCAAACAAACTGTACCGTCTGTCCACAGCCAAGATGTCATTGAAAGCCTGGATCTTCGTTTTGACCCAGGGAAACTCATAATCCAGCGGCTCCGACTCCTCATTCAGCAACCTCGAGGGCCCCAAAAGGATATCCGGCATCTCCTCAAAGGTGACTCCATCATCTGCTGACATCAAGGTCAGAGATCCTGACATTCCCAAATGATACACCACAGCTTTGATCTCTCTGATATGCTCCTCAGAATCCAGTCTTCGATGAGCCCGATGTCTGTTTCATATCGTGTCAAAATTCAAGATGGTACCCAGCTTCTCGAGCAAGTAGATCCCCGCCTGCTATTTTGCAAAGAGCTGCTCGTCTTGGATGTCAGTTGCCATCTGTCTGAGGGATTGAATCCATTAAATGCCTTCAAATTTGTGTCGTTTGTAAGTGTGAGGGTTTCACAGAATATGCACACACATTTAGCATTGACACTGACTGCCTCTCTGAACGTCACGTCCTGGCACCTCATCTTTACTGTCTTTCTTCTTTCCTTTTTATTTATTTGCCTTTCCCAATTTGATTTGTTTGAACTTTTGATACAGATATATATAGCCTTATTCTTACAAATGTTCCACTCTTCCTTTATCTCCATAATCTATGTCAACTGGCAATGCAATCGATCTTGCGAAATTCTTCCACATTTTAAAAGAAATGCATTGTAGACTGTGGTTCCATAAGTGTGTCTTGTCTGAGGACCACACAACTTCTCTGGTGTAGCTTGCTGACAGATGATGCTGGCAGTCCAGTCCATGAGAACTGAAAAATAATTGTAAATACGAAACAAATACAATGAGGACATTGAACAGGACTGCTAATCAAATATCTTAAAGAATTACAGCAATGGGTATTAAATCCATCATGGTCTACTGAAATAACACTTAATGGTTAGCTTTAATAGATATAATTACATCATTAGCAGTTCCTGACGCGACATACATAGTCCGTATCCTTAAATATATAAATCATAGCATTTTATGGTGTAATTTTTATACTGACATCGTTTTACATGGTAATAGGTGATGACGTCACTATGACGTCATAAAGCACCCTTCCATTGTCCACTTCTTTGGAGCATGGCCTTTTTAAAAAAAAAAAATCATAATTCACATGCGCCAGCTCAGGTGCAAACATGGTCGTTTTGCCACCGTGTAACGACCCTCGTCATTTTGTCGCTAAGGTACGACGCTAATTCAGTTAAAACTCCAAAATCCAGGCTGACTGCACACCTCATCTCTTTTATTCCTCGCTTCTCTCGTTTATGGAACGGCCTGCCTTCTAGAATCTGTTGGTCTTACTCATCCCTCCAAAGCTCCAAGCAGGCAGTGCCTCGCCACTTTGTGTCACCCACCCATGATCTTTATTACACCCGTTAACCCTTCTTAACCGAACTCTCTCAGATGCTGGTTTCAATGTTTCCTCTCCTTCTCTCAATCTTCCCTTATTCGTTGTTTATTCCCTTGCGGGTTGTGCTCAATTGATGCCACACTATGCAAATGTCAATTTAAGCTTGTTCTTTCATGAGCTCGCTCTTGTAGAGAGAGAAAAAACGTTTTGTCACCTTAGGTAGAGTGATACTGTCATTTCGTTTGTTCGTTTCTTGCATTTTTTTTTCCTCAACTCTTGGAAATGTTTAACTCTGGAAACTATTCTACATCGACGGCTGTGTTGTAAACACTTGTATTAAAAGCGTTTCTCAACTTCTCGTTTTCCTGTCCATGTGATATGCGTTTTCACACACACAACACACACAACACACCCAATATGGTGAAATTAAGTGTTAAAGTGAGGAAATGTTGCACGTAAAAATTGTAATTTAACTCTCTTTGTAATTGAAGACTCATTACATGGAGTAGCTTGTACATAAGGAGAGGATAAAATGCATCAGCAAAATGATGTAGTGTAGTAGATAGTAGAAAAATCGTGCAAATTATGATACAAGCATCAAATTTGCATTTCTGTTCTGCAGCTTTCTGATCAAATCTGCCCGATGGCCATATTGAAAATCCAAATTTAGAAAAATTTGAAAAAAAAACTTCAAAAAAATTTGAAGTCACAGCTGGCTGAAATTCTTGAAGCAACAAGTGAACATCCCAGACAGAGAACCAAGGGGAGATGCAGTCATCATTGATGGCTCAGCACTTATCAATGCCCTACCTCCACGCACTTCAAAGATATTTTGATGACTATGCTGAAGAAAGACATCATCCCAAAGGTGGAATCTTATGGTGCCAGGTACGAGAGGTGGACGTAGTGTTTGATGTGTACAAGAAGTCAAGTCTGAAGTCCGAGGCAAGGTGGAAAAGGGGCAAGAATCAGAAGAAGAGTGGACAGGAACCAGTAAGACCCCAAGTAACTGGAGAAAGCTTTCTTCGAGATGACAGCAACAAGATGAGCTGTTTCACTTCGTTGCGGAAAAGATGGTGTGAAGCACAGACGACAAGCACAGTCATTGTCACAAAAGGAGAAGATGCCATTAGCAACACAAGAAGTCACTGGATGCTGTGTCTCCATGTTGTCATGAAGAAGCTGACACTCCGAATATTTGTAACACGCCAGGTGAGCAACGACGGATGGTAGCAAGTCCATTATCATTAATGCTAATGACACGGGACGACTAGTCATAGCAGTATCTGTACTGCCATCCTTACAGAGACTAGGTCTTGAGAACATGTGGATATTATTTGGCCAAGGAGCCCAAGGCGCCGATGGATTCCAGTCCATGAGGTAGTTTCTGCAATAGGCCTGAGAAAGCTAGAGGATCCCATACTCCATGCGTTCACTGGATGTGATGTCGTGTCTGCCTTCCGCAGGTAAAGGAAGAAAACTGCATGGCAGACTTGGAACGTCTTTGATGATGTTCTGACAACATTGATTCGTGATCTTGACTTTTTTGAAGTTTTTTTTTTTTTTCAAAATTTGGATTTCAAATGGCCAATCAGGCAGATTTGATTAGAATCCCTGGGAACAAATG
>CM068962.1:53545103-53573259 GCA_035128595.1 Eptatretus atami
GTGCCAAATCTGATGCTTGTATCATCATTTGCACGATTCCTCTCAAAAATTGCTGTTATCTGCCCCACTAACATGGGATTTGAACATCCGACAATGTGATAACGAACAGGCAAACCCACATGGAACATTTCCACATTTATAATTGCTTTATGTATTTTCAATAACTTAGCTTTCTACACTTAAAGCATAAATACACTTTCATTGCAGCTTCTTGTGTAAGTAGTAATGGCTGAAGAGGATTTCAGTGGAAGGACAACATGATCAGTTTTAGGTAATGGTATGGGGCTATAAGATGGAATGCTAACGATGGACACCAAATTTAACTTTTCATGGCAAGTGGCGACTCAATGCAAAATTAGTTTTTGTTTTTTTTTTTTAAAATGTGGGTCGATACGATGAAAAAAAAATGTACCAAATTAGGTCAAAATGCAATTTTAAAAAAGAACATAATTAAATATCTTTCAGCAGGGAAAAATAAACATCTGTTGATGTCATTGTTGTTATGTACCTGGTGTTGGCTTAATGGTTAGGGCGGTGGGCTTGGGATCCCCTGAGTTCAAATCCTGCTCAGGTGTTGAATTAATACCAGGTGGGGTTGACTCTGCCTGTCATACTTCCGAGGTCAGCAAAATGAGTGCCAGATTGCTGGTGTCCTGTGTCGGAGTGGCGACCTGTCCAAGATTGTGCTCAATAGCCAAAGAGACTGCTTAGGTAGCACCAACGCTCTGCACAGAGTATGGTCCCAATGGATGGATGAATTGTTGTTGTTTTATTTAATTACCAGCAAATACCAGCCGTTGCTTCGCTGATGGTAATACTAGAGGGGTGGGAGAACGGAAGACAGCATGAGGTGAGATGACGGTAAGGCAGACGTGTGGTGGAGCGTCAATTACGATTCCTACTGTTTCATCAAAATGATTCTGCATAAAAAAACAGTGAAGATGGAAACAAAATAGAGTCTGAAATCCATTTTCCACTGGTCATACTATAAACATGGTCCGGAGACAAACTTCCATCCAGACATAAATACCGCCCGGACGTGTCCGGCGCCAAGCTGTCTGGAGACAAACACCGCTCGGACACATCCGGAGCCAAACTCCCATCTGACATTAACACTGCCTGGACACATCCAGAGATATATTCACAAACATTAATCTTTATAAAGAACTGCATGTGACGGGTGGAAAAAAAAATTTGGCTCAATAATTTAGAAACATGTTAATACGGCAAATGGGTCGGAAATCGGGTGTTATTTCACAATCCGCTCAGGGTGACAGAGTACAAACCACTCACTCAAGGTGATGGAGCACGAACCACTCACTCAAGGTGACGGAGCATGAACCACTTGCTCTGAATGATGTGATGGGAAAAAGTGTCCACATTGAGTGAACAATTCGCTCAGAAGGACGTAGCGTGGTCCCACTCTCGACTGTAAGGCGTTCGGCAAGTGGCTTAAGCACTCATGCAAGCACTCCAATTCAATGGTTGATAAGGAACGGTTGCCCAGGCTGTCGCTGCATATCATATTGGATCCCTTCAAATTTAAAGCCAGTCTTCACCTCGCACACAGCAGTTCATGAAATAACATGAATTCGTTCAAATGATGACTTTATCCACAAAAGAGTTGCAGCTTAATGCAGAACAATCCTGGAGACATGACAAAGTTAAATCGCCTGTGAAATAAACATTGCAGATAATCTGTCATCTTGCCTGCTCATCTGTGCATGCGTCACGTGGTATATCGGTTCGGGGTCCGTGCAAACGTTTAAACTTTTTTTTAAAACGTCCGTTTTTCAGCAGATTTGCTTTGATTCCCTATCAAGCACCTCACAAAACCTCTGAAAATATCGACACAGATCTGGCAGACACAATGGATAGGCAGTCCCTCTGGGGAACAGGGTGCAAGGTCTAGCAGTGAATGCATAAAATCAAACAGCTCAATGAAGCTGGTTAATTTTGGCACATTCCTAAATTTTTTGTTCACTCAATATAATTCTTCAAACAGTAGAAAAAGATCAGTTTAATGCTTTGGAAATTTCACATTTCCTTGTGTATGTATGGAAAAGGGGGGAACATAGCTTGCTTGCTTAAAGGAAATATGGATATCAGCTTCATTATATGACTCATTATTGGGTGGTCGCTAGAGTACCCTTATTGTCGGGTTTCCGTCTGTGGTGTGTGTGTGTGTGGTGTGTGTGGTGTGTGTGTGTGTGTTGTGTCTGCAACGCGAGGCTCCACAGCACAAACCAGCAAACCGATTCGATGAAACTTGGCGAACAGGTGCCATATGGGTTGGGAGTGTGCGCGTTTGAGTTTCGTTGCTAAGCAACCACCCGTTGTATGCAGCGGCCGAGAAAAACCACATACGGTATTTCAATACTTGTCCTACAGTTTTGAATTGGGGAAACGAGACTTCGATTAAACACGTCGAGATATTTAGAAATTTTACTCGAGCCGATTTTTGATTTAGTTTTATTTTCAAATGGTAGTCCTTTCAAAAATCGGTTGTCTGTTACCGTCATTTTTTTTTGTTTGTTTGTTTGTATGTAATGGACAGCTCTGGAGGCAGAGGAGTCAACCGATTTGATGAAACTTGACAGGTAGATTCATACGGATCGAGTTGTATGCTTTTGAGCACCGTTGCTATGGACACCACCGTTGCCTAGCAACGGGACTTTGAAATGTTTGAAAAATCATAAAAAATTTATTTTTCGAAAATCAAAATGGGCTTCCACGCTTTATGCGCACTTAATCAACCTCTTTGTAAAAAATTCAGCCCGATCCGTCAAAAACTGTATGACTAGTATGCAATATGTCGCGACCACCCATGTCGCCTTCCGGCTTGTCTCTTTAAATTATCAGATTTCACAACAGATTTGACACTTATTTATCCGGACGATATCCGATCCTCAAAACCGAAAAAATAAATTTCATTGATATACTTTAATTAGCACGTGAGAGTAGATCGTGGAAATCGCAATCCATATAATGCATGAAATCGCTCCAAGCTCCTAATTTGAAAACTATAGTACTTACAAAAGCGATGTATACATTTATTCATAGCTATGATGAAAAAGCATTCAATAATATTAGTGAGGAAAGTGGAAAAAAAAACGTTATCGTTAAGAAATCATTGCGGCCTGTTCCAATTCAAGCATGGTTGAGCAGGCCAAAAAACATGGCGGCTTCAGACCCCAGCGAAGTTACTGAGGATATGCCTTAAGACCCCAGACAGCGAGGTGGCCGAGGATCGCCTGATGAAGGATGTAATTAAATAAGGCTTTTAATTATCTTCAAAAGGGGTGTTTTTATTAACCCAAACATCCAATTTTAATTCTTGCACTTCCTTGGACAGTAAAAAGAGAAGAGGAAAACAAACCAACAGCAGGGCTGAGGGACAAAATCGAGGGAGACTTGGAGAATCAAGGGATTTGGGGAAGAATGAGAGCTAAGGGAGGGTACATGGGGTGGACAAGATGAACACAGCCATAATCTCTCAGGAAGGAAAATTAGAAACTTGTAAAGAGGTGGTATGATTTGAGATGGTGGTGAATAGCTGTCTTGAGGAGGGGACTTGTAGAGGAGGGTGGGATTTTAAGGGTTTTGTTCACTTCCGTAAAGTACAGAAGTACATGTGCAGGCCTGACGATTCTCTGTGACAACTGCATAACTCACCTGGTCTTGATGCACTCAACAATGTCACAACGAGCCGCTACTTTTTAAGTTTGCAAATGTTGTTAATTGAAAAAAAAAAAACTCATTTGACCTCAACTGACTCCACGATATGACCTTGATTGCTCAATTTCAGCATGATATCTAGCCCTTCAGCAGTGTTGATATTTATGGGTTCAGATGGCAGTGTTAATAGTTGTGTTTGAGCAGTTGTGTTATTAGATGTGGATGCTGGCAGTAGTGTTATATCAAATGGACATTAGAACAGTGGTGTGGTTTGACCCTATTCATGCTACAATTGACCAGAATCAGACTTCAGGGTCCTTGACTCAGCACAAGGTCTACGCACACCCAACGATAGATAGAGTGTTCCCTCTATCAAAGATTTGTTCAGCAAAGTCTGTCTTGTAACTAGTGTACTACATTTTAAACCTTTTATATGACCTGTATTAGATGTACCGGTACTTGGATTTTTAGAACTAATTTGATAAGCCATCACATGAACGTATGTGGAATAAATAGGTGTGATGAAAGCGTAGTGGATGGATAACTGACTCAGTGACAGGAGCCAGAGGAGCCAGAGGAGCTATAAAAATGGGAAGGATGTGACAAATTGGGTAATACAGTGATCGGAACAGTAGTATAACTTAAAAACATAAAAAAAATTTTTTTAATACACTTTGTTCAATTATATTTTAAACAGAATATCCCATTTTACATGTGATATACAATGGGAATTGGGAGTTTTGTGGTGGGGAAGAGAATAAAGAAGGGGGAAGAGCAGTTCCAAAAAGCTTCAAGTCATTTGTAGTTTTCTGGGAATGAAATGTTAAACTATTGAGATCTTGTTTTTGTCAAAACGTAAGTAGGTTACACCTGCACATTTTCACTTCTGTGAATGAAGAATAGTTTATTTACCTGGTGAATATGTAGTTGGCAATGTCAAAGTGAAGTGAATGCAAGAAGCTGTTGTTGCATGGACAGCACCCACCAAAAGGTGTTCATCACAATCTAAGTGGATACCAACCATGCTGTGCTACAAGAATAATACCAAGGGATCGATAGTTTGAATAAATAGATGCCGGAGCAGTTAGACATTGTTTGTATTCTACGCATGTTCTAATATGCCGGTTTCCAGATTCAGAATGATTTCTAATTTTATCCTCTAAGGATAATCAATTAACCCAAACCGTTGGACAGCATAATGGTGGGATCACAAGATGCAACATGTCTCCTTATAAGTAGGAGAATAATTTACTTGACATGAGACATGGCACCAGAAATCAGACATGAAAAACACAGAAATTATACAAAAAAAACTACCACCGATATGGACCAAAAAACAAAACAATCAAGAGCACAAAACCGGGCAAGAGGGAGATAAAAGGAACAGGGGAATCAATTCAAGCTGTGACAGGACTCAAACGTGGCGAACTTGTGGTCCTGAATAGGAAGCGGGCAGAAAGGAACTGTGGAGATGCAGAAATGAAGACTGCAGGAAATGCGACAGTGTCCAGGAGGCCCCAATAAAGCGTCCCAGCGTGGCATGCAAGCCTTTATTCTCCACCCCTGCTATGCAACAAGTCTCTGCCCCCTGCCCTCCCCAACGCTAGCGAATTACCGGCTGCAGTGGAATCTCTTTGCACTGAGGGGTCCAGCAATTATCACCCAGGGGTTCCGCCAATCACTAGTCTCCTGGTGCCCCTGCCCTGAGGTTCTGACCCTGAGGACGCTGACAAATCCAGGCTCGCACACAAATGAAGGTCCACTTCCCACTCAGTGATGGATGGCTTGGAGGAGTCATCACCCCCTTAACCCCTCCCTCACTCCTTGTAGGTGAGAGGGAGACGTGTGTACCACCTTCTGCACTTGCCTGGTCATGCCCAGTTTACAGAAGGGAATAAAAGGGAGGAAACACCTTACACCTAGCTATTCTATGTAAGACTGCCCATCACCTTGCAGGCAATACCAAAGACAACTTAACAGTACTAAAGAACTACCTGCAGACAAATGTTGGTTGAGGCCTAAAAATAACGACTGCCTCCTACCCCACAAATATGGCAATATAATGTTATAGAAATAGAAAATTATAATGGCCATTAAAGTGCAGTTTTTGAATTGTGAGTGTTGTAATAATAATCAACAATAGACCTTTTCTATAGGCTTTATTATCACAAAACTCATACGCATATCTACAACAGAAATATACATAGGGTAAGAATAACAAAATACAATAACTAGTATACATAATACATACACATCACATAATAACAAAGTTAAACTCCATACTCTAATACCAATTGCATTCCTCAGAGTACATTATTCCTAATATAGTATATAACATACCTACATTGTTACAGCATGACTTTCCACGGAGTATGTGGGATACAAGTCAACACCAGCCATTGACCTTCATATACAGCGCTGCCACATCCACCCAATCAACGTTGCCACTAATTACAGTACGGCACTTCATTATCACAACAGTGAGATTTCTGAGTATTATACACAGCAACCCTTTGGGGGTGTTTGTGGATAATTATATCCTGAAGCAATTGCCACAGTGCCAGGTTGGAAATATAAAAAGTAAAAATGAGTTAAGGGTTCATTTTGCAGAAGAATTATAATATGCGAGTCCGATCTTGATATCTTTAGCAAGACCGTTCCAGTGAAAGTTTTTCCTTTTTATGCTTTATACCTAAACCCTGGTTCTGCACTTTGAAATATTCTTCCTTACACTTTCAATACTAATGGACAATACGTTTAATTAATTACAATACCAGGCAGAAGGCCAACTTCTGGTAACTTTTAAATGTCTCCAAGCAAGTGCTATCAGACAGATTAGTCAGACCAAGTACTCAAAGATAACTTGAGAGTTCAGAGAACATCTTACCCTGTGCTGTCTTGAGAAACAAGGACATGGGTGGGGTCTACAAGTGGCAAATTTGATTGGTCGTGATGACGTAAAATGCTATAATATTTTACCACAGTACTGTGAAACGGAAGGGGTTTGAAAGTGCCAAAAAGGAGATTTGTGTTCTACAGTTTTGAAGTTTCTTATTATGATGGAGCAAACGTACATGGTTATTCATGTAAACTTGTAACCAAAACTTCTTCTCTTCTTCAAATATTTTTCTTTAACAAATTCCACCATATTGTGTGTGTATATATATATATATATATATATATATATATATATATATATATATATATGTATATATATAATATATATATATAATATAGAAGTATATGTATATATGTATATATAAGAATATAATATATTACTAGCCGAAACCCCGTCACAGACGGATTCCGTTCATTCAACACCCTCACCAGCTCACCCACACTCGAGGGACATAGGACTGGACAGGGCGTGCTTGCCCCCGCCTACTCATCCCCCGCCCCTGCCCCATTCCCCCCTCCGCCTTCAATTTGCTTACCCCCGCCCAAAAATTTAATTACCCAGCTCTGCCCCTCCTCTTCACTCCCCGCCCCCCGTCTCTTGATTCCCCGCCCACTTGCCCCCGGGCCCCCGCCCCCTCTCCACCCTCACACTCAGCCCCACCTAATTCACCACAGCCCCGCCCACTCATCCCCCACCCCATTTCCCCACTGTCTCCGCTTCAATTTCTTACCCCCGCCCAAAAATTTGCTTACCTTGCCCCCCGCCTCTTCACTCCCTGCCCCGTCTCTTCATCCCCCCCCCGCCTCTTCACTCCTCGCCCCGTCTCTTCATCCCCCGCCCCCGCCTCTTCACTCTCTGCCCCCTCCTCTTCATCCCCGCCCCCGCCTCTTCACTCCTCGCCCCGGTCTCAACGAAAAGTGTTTATTCTGCTTCAGAGTTGAAGGTTGACTTTTGCCACTATGGCAATGCACTCTTACAGGTACGAAGTTTCTTTCAGTCCAGGTCACAGTACCGAGAAAAACGTGACGCGACTGCTAGGAGGAGCACAAAATTGGTCCTTCAGTATTAATATATAGATTAGATATATACATACATATTATATATGTATATAATATATATATATGTCCAAGAAATCGGATCCGAACTTAAAAAACACATTCTTGACTTACCTGTATTCATCAGTGCGAATTTTTTTGTTATTAACCTCCGCCATCGAAGATCGGAGGTTACTGTTTTTCACCCCTTTCTGTTTGCTTGTTTGTTTGTTTGTTTTGTTTGTGAACAGTATTACGGAAAAACTCCTCGACGGATTTCGACGAAACTTGGTGGGGGTTAGGTATGGTCCAAGGATCATGCCATTAAATTTTGGACTTGGTCCCCCCCCCACCCCCAAAAAAATTGTTAGAGAAAAAGAATTATTTTTTTTGCATTTCTACATGTTTTAAGTGATTTCCACCCCCCCCAAAAAAAATTGTACCCCCCCCCCAAAAAAAATTGTTAGAGAATTTTTTTTTTTTTTTGCATTTCTACATGTTTTAAGTGATTTCCAACCCCCCCCCCCAAAAAAAAATTGTTAGAGAAAAAAAGTTTTTTTTGCATTTCTACATGTTTTAAGTGATTTCCAACCCCCCCCAAAAAAAAATTGTTAGAGAAAAAAAAAATTTTTTGCAACTTTTTTTTCAACAAAATTTCGATTTCTTTTTTTTGCATTTCTACATTTTTAAGTGATTTCCAACCCCCCCCCCCCCAAAAAAAAAATGTTGGAGAAAAGAACTATAACTCTGTCAGCACTGTTGACATCATATTTAATGAATAAGATATAAGGTTCACTTGAGTGACCCAGCAGTATTGCGGCGGAGGTTTTGCACTCTCCCGAGTGCTCCCCCTCTAGTTAACCTCTGCTATCGAAGATGGATGGAGGTTACTGTTTTCACCCCTGTCTGTTTGTTTGTTTGTTTGTTTGTGAACAGTATTACGGAAAAACTCCTGGACGGATTTCGACGAAACTTGGTGGGGGATTAGGTATGGTCCAAGGATCATGCCATTAGATTTTGGACTTGGTCCAAAGTCCAATATGGCTGCTATGGCGGCCATTTTGAAAAAATATTTGAATTTTTGTTTTTGCATTTCTACATGTTTTAAGTGATTTCCAACCAAAAAATAAATAAATTTGTTAGAGAAAAAAAAACAACAAATTTTGCAACTTTTTTTCAAAAAAATTTCGATTATATTTGAAAAATATTTGAATTTTTTTTTGCATTTCTACATGTTTTAAGTGATTTCCAACCCCCCCCCCCCCCAAAAAAAATTTGTTAGAGAAAAAAAAATTAGAAATTTTGCCACTTTTTTTTCAAAAAAAATTAGATTTTATTTTTTTGGCATTTCTACATGTGCATCGATCTAGTTTCGTTTATTCAATCGTGGTTCAGTGGAGTCTGATCCGTTTTGACCTACAATGAATAGGATATCAGGTTCACTTAAGTGACCCAGCAGTATTGGCGGCGGAGGTTTTGCACTCTACCGAGTGCTCCCCCTCTAGTTTTAACTTGATTAATCGACATGGAGATATGGGCAAAAGAAAATATACGATGTAAAAACCCAGCCGAAAGTCCAAGGGAAGTGGTGTATTGGGGGCACGGCCGCTCTGTACGGCTGGCAGTTTGACTTTCTGGTCCAGTCTTTGATATTGTGTTGCCTTTGCTGTCCTGATAATATAAAATTTACTCTAACTCTAACTTGCTCTAACTGTTGATATTGTGTTGCTCTAACTGATAATATAAAATAAACATAAATTTGATCTCAGTTCCTTTTCATTTATACGTGTTGAGTTCTGAATTCTGATTTACAGTATATATTCAGTCAGAGCACAAAAACATTTTGGCCGACCTCTCCCACCCTCCCCCTCACCCCCCCCCCCACCGCACCATCCTCCACACCCCCTCCACAATTCCCACCCCCACAACCCCGATCAACCATCACCCCCACTAACACACACCAACCATTCCCTCCTCCTTCCCTCACTACTAGAGAAAGCAGGCGTGGTCAACGGTGCCTATGCCTCTGCAGCGACGTGTGGTGAGGCGCTTGAAGTTCTTCGAGCCACACTAGTATAATTCAATTGAAATAAAATAAAGATTTTAAAGTTCGTAGGAAAAAAAAATTCAGAAGTTTACTGCTGTTGACGCAGAGTCTTATACAGCACCTTATTTAACACGCTACATTAGTCCTTCGTGCCTGTTGTTTGTGTCCTTCATGACATCATTAACAACAATAGGTTTCCTGTTTGAAATGATTTTTTAAGTTCGTGTTGTGAATTTCAGAATCGGATCTGAGTAATGCATACAACATCCAGGTCCTTAGGCAGTTATTTCCATAAATGCATGTTCAGAATAGACTCATCCCCTTGTCTGGTGGGATTCTAACTCTTTGATGCGTTGGGGAAGGGTAGAGAACAGATTCCCTTTCTTTCTTATAGGATAACCTTTTCCTCTTTACGACACATTCATGACGTCTGATTTTACATTCGTTTTCATTTCTGCATGAGCGATTTTCACCGTTCGTGCACGCGATAAGACAGATGTTAGCCCAACGGATACTCGTTCCATTCCCTCTCCATCAAGACACATTGGCTTGGAAATACACGATTTATTTACACATTTTATTTTGGTTATCGTTTTCACATTGGACTTAAAGGACATTTGAATCATTAAACACGCCGCAAGCTTTTCCTGAACGGTTCATTCTGACGATCAAACATGGCTGTGGTCTCGGATCGTTTGCCTCAGCACCCACCTTCTTTCATCGACGTTTGACACCCACCTTCTTTCATCGACGTTTGACACCCACCTTTTTTCCATCGGCGATCGACCCATCGTTCAGGAGCTCGAGAGATGCTAACTGGCTCTTATTCGTATCGGGCTAAACAAAGAGTTGATAATTGCCCGTGAACGTTTTGTGAGTGCTTCATGTTTCCGCTCGGTTGTCCCGGCAAATGGCTGCTTTCTGGCATTCGTCCAGCGCCCCAAACATGGCGTCATAAGCCAGGCTTGTGTTAATTGGGAGTTGCATCTCATTCGATGGTCAGGAGAGACTGACTGCAAGAATGGACCGTTGAAGGTCTCATGCAGGAATGTGCCAATAGGCAAGCTGGATTTGGCTGAAGTCGTGCTTGAGGCTCCGCCCACACTGGTCGCCTATAACAGGATGGCAGGACTGCCCTGATGACAGTTGGTTAAAGATCCTGATGACGGCTGGTGACAGCTCCTGACAGTTGGTGACAGCAGCAGCAACGGCGGTTGGTGACAGTTGGACTGTTCCTACTGGTTCTGCTTGGTCCGACTGGTTCCTGGCGTACCTGGTTCTTGGTGTTCCTGGTTCCTGGGGGTGATGACGTGACATTGATTGGTGTTCGAGCCTGTTTGCGGGTGGGTGCATGGCGCGGCAGGGTGCTGGCAGCGGAAATGACCCGGGCCATGGAGAGCTCATATGGAGAGGTAGACCAAGCCACGCTCACACATTTTGGGTTATTTTATAAGACGAACGACGACTTCCGCCTTGGTAAGCCGAGACCAGAATTATTTTTCTCCCTGAATGGTCTGATGGGTACCCATGTCTCGTGCTTAATTGTTAAGAAAGGCATAGTGATAGGCATCTGCTCTTTGTCCATTTTGTATAAATGCTTGTTGAATCCTTTATTTGAGATTATTTTGTTGATTGAACATTTGAATGATTTGAATTCATCCATTTACACCACAAAGAAGTAAAAAGTTCTTCAGTTTATTTATTTTTCTTAATAATAAATTCCTTGTTGACGTTTCAACCTGTCCATGATTGTCATTTCCTTCCAATGTTCTGTCATTGTCCTAACCTAGATAGACTGGGAGATTATAATTCCCAAACTAATTAACCTGTCATAGTCGGCCGTCATCAGCAGTAAACGCTCTGCCACATTACTGAAGATCTAATCAAGATAAGATTGGTGCATCGCCGAGGGCGCATTCCCCGGTCAGGAGGCCATGTGGCCTCTAGTTAAATGGCAAATTAGACGATGGACACTGGAACTCGTGGTAAACTGATTGGCGTTCGTGGTTCTTAAGCAACCCACTGCACCATGAAGTTAATTGTGAGTGGTGGTCTCAGGTCTGGTTCTTCCGAGGAGAAACGAGGATGAACCCACTCAAAATACACTCGGTACCCGTGGCCGTAACAATACATTTGGCTGACCTCCCCCCCCCCCCACGAGGCACCATCCATCCACCCCCTCCACAATTCCCCATCCACCCACAACCCCCAATCCACCATCACCCCCACTAGACCACACCAACCATTCCCCCTCCTTTCCTCACTACCGGAGAAAGCAGACATGGTCAAAGATGCCTATGCCTCTGCAATGACGTGTGGTGAGGCGCTTGAAGCGCGTCAATCCACACCAGTATAATTTAGTTGAAATATAATAAAGATTTTAGAGTTCGGAGGGAAAAAAAATTCAGAGGTTTACTGCTGTTGACACAGGGTCTTATACACCACCTTATTTAACAGTTACATAATCCTTCGTGCCTGTTGTTTGTGTCCTTTATGACATCCTTAAGAACAGTAAGTTTCCTGTTTGGAATGATTTTCAATTTTGTTTGATTGCCAGACAGGCAGACAGAATAAATAAATTACGAATTCAGAGCTGATCGGAACAAATTCAGAGCCAAAGTAGGCGACTGATTCGTGTTCAAAATATAACATTCAACTTGAATTAAATTGTTCTTCGATTATAATCTGACGTTTGTAGACAGAGAGACAAACAAATGGAAGTGAACCAATTACTTAACCCTCGTTTTACTTCGTCTGTGTTGGGAAACAATACCTTGCTTGGCAGGACTTTTTGTAGTGGATCTTTTTACTCTGGGAATATAATTTTTGAAGGTAGTCGATCCAGTCGAAAAAAATATATATATATTTTTAAATTTTTGAAATTTGTTCTACCTTATATCTCAGTTTTGCGTCGATATGTTTGTCTGTCTGCTGTCGTCTGTCTGTTCGGTCCAGTCCGTTAATACAATGGCGATTTTGATGAAACTGTTGGGTTCATACCATGACCGGTTGTGCTAAATGAGAACTCGTGCTATGGACACCACCCTTGCCTAGCAACGGGACTTTGAAATTTTTGAAAAATCATAAAAAATATTTTTCGAAAATCGAAAAATCGCCACGAGCGACTGTGGCAGTACATTCAGCCATATTGTCAAAATTTCCAGCCGGATCCTATGAAAACTGTCGGAGAAGATAGACTTGAATGAACCCTGGTCGAAAACAATAAAAAAACACGTTCGTTATATCTCAGAGACTATGAGTCAGATATACATGAAACTGGTACGGTAGGTTCATGGTATGTCCTAGTTATGTGTGAGAAAGAACCGTTGCTATGGACCCCTCCGTTGCCTAGCAACGGCCGAAAAACCTCTAAATGGGGGGTATTTTAACGAAAAAACAATCGGCAGCATTAACCCTTGAAGCTAGAATCATGAATTTTCTTGTGCTTAATCCTCAGGTCATTCCCCATCGAACGGCCCATCGCGTCAGGTTCTATTGGGTAGTCGACTACCCATGTCCACCTACCGGCTTGTCAAACATGGTTAATTATCTGCCAAACTTAGGAAGAAGTGGTGGGTGTGTGTGCGTGTTAAGATGTGTATGTGTGGCGTAGTGTGTGTGTGTGGTGTGTGTGTGTGTGTGTGTGTGTGTGTGTGTGTTGTGTGTGTGTGTGTGTATATGTTGTGTGTCATGTGTGTTTGTGAGTGTGAGTGTATATGGTATTGGATGGTGTATATGTATGTATATGGGTATGTGTGTATGTGTTGTGGTGTGTAGTGTATGTGTGTATGTGTGTATGTAGTATGTGTATATAGTGGTGGTGGAGGTGTATATGTGTGTGATATGTGTGTTATATGTGTGTATTGTGTGTGTATGAGTGTGTATGTGTGTGTTGTAGGTGTGGTATGTGTGTAGTGTGTAGGTATGTATGTATGGTGTGTATGTGTATATGTGTGGTTGTGTGTGTGTGTATAGTGGTAGTATGTGTAGGGTGTGTATGATATGTGTGTATATGTGGTGTGTTGTGTAGTTGTGTGTGTGTGTGTATATGTGTGTGTGTGTATATGTGTGTGATGTGATATGTGTGTGTGTAAAATGTGTGTATGTGTGTAATGTGTGTGTGTATGTGTGTGTGTGTGTGTGTAATGTGTGATTGTGTGTATGTGTATGGAGTGTGTATGTATATGTGTATATATGTGTGTGGTGTGTATATGTGTGTATGTGTTGATGTGTATATGTGTATAATGTGTGTATATATTGTGTGTATGTGTGGTGTGTATGTGTGTATGTGTGTGTGTGTGTATATGGGGTTGTAGTGTGTAGTGGTGTATGTATGTATGTGTATGTGTATGTGTATGTGATGTGTATGTGTAGTGTGTGTGTGTGTGTGTGTGTGTGTGGTGTGTATGTGTGTGTATGTGTGTTGGTGTGTATATGTGTGTATATGATGTGTGTATAGGTGTGTGTATGTCTAGTGTGTATGGTGTTGTGTGTGTGTGTGTATATACCTGTGTGGTGTACGTTGTGTTACAGTATGGGATATGCTATTGTAGTATTGTAATGTGTAGTTATGTGTATCGTCCGTGTGATGTGTGGTGTGTGTGTGTGTGTGTCCGAGGTTTGTGTGGGTGGTGTTGTCGTCGACACGTTTGCCTTCAAAACCTCGAGGCTCCGACGTGTTCACGTCTATTTCGTTCTACTTATGACAGCCATGGCGATATAATTCAAAACAGATTTGAAATGCTGATCGAGAATTGTTTGCGAACACGTCTGAGAGATGATGAAGTTCAGGTGTGTTTGTGGTGTTCGACTCGGTGATTTGCCTCCATTCGTGCGATGCGTGTGAATCACCGTTCGACGGACATGAGTAAAATGAAGGAACGAATGGAGACGATTGTTAAAGGGTGACATTCTGTTCACGTTCCGCTGAATCCCTTTTACCAATTAGCGAGTCTGGAGTGTTCGGCAGATGGAGGGAAACTCGGGGTCGTAGGTTTGGCGAAGGGGAGGAGGAGGAGGAGGATTCCTTTTCGGGTGCAGCGAAGAACTGGACGTGGTTCGTGTATGAATCAACTGTAAATATCTTCAGGTGGTGTGTCGTGGTGTCGTGGTGTCGTCCTCTTCGGTGTCTATCCCGACCACCATGGACCAGCTCCGTCGGTTGTGTGGGACGCCGCGTCATAAGGACGCTATTCTCCACCAACTCGAGGAGGACGGGGACTTCGATTCGGGCCCGGGAGAACCTCATTCGGGAAAAGGATCAAGGGATTCGCACCTCGACCTTCCTTCACCAACAACGACGGAGGAGGACGACGAGGAGGAGGAGGAGGGGGACGAGGAGGACGATTTGGGCGGACCGATTAACGAGAGAGTTTCCCCTCCGTGTTGCCGCCGTAGTTCTGGTCTCACGGACCGACGAGGGACAGTCAGGTGCGCACTTTAGGTTTATTTATTTATTTTAACTGAGGTAAAGCCCACACACCTGTCGTTCGCTTTCTTCACATTCCTTCCACTCATTATAATCTACCATCGACGTCGTCCGTTTCCCTCCACGTCACCAATCCATTTCTCTATCGTTTTCCTGAATTTTCGATTTTTAAACCTTATTACGAGGGTAATGGTCGTTCGGCCCGTCTCGCGTGTGCCATCCCCATATCTCGGTGAGTAATACGAATTGTGAATGAATCCCAAGCAGGTAATTTGGCCTTTGACACACACACACACCCACACACACACACACACACACACACACACAACACACACACACACACACACCACCACACACACTGGCCTGCCACAGTCGAAAGGCCGACTCGACTGCTTTCCGTCCCCATCCGAAAGACTGCGTGCTCCGCGATGCAGCACCCATTTTATACGGCCAATGACTAATCCTCGGCAGTTTTTGGACATGACCTTTGATTTAGCTTCGTGTGCGCCGTCCCCGAGTCCTCCGTGTCTCTCCCTGACTGTGGAGTGGTTTTAGTAGCCATGATGTGGTGCGCGGCGCAAATTGGTTGGCAGAGTTAAACAAGCGAGAAAAGGTAAACGAGGCCAAATAATTAGCCTCACCTTCCATTGCAGTAAGTGCGAATAACGAGATGAACGTGATAGATTGTGGAGCTACTGATGCTATTGTTGCCATGGAAATGAATAAACCAACATGGCGGCGCGCACGGCATTATGGGATACCTCTGAAAACCCTCCATTGTTTTTGACGTTTTGATAAACCAAGTCCTGAACTCCAACTTGATGGCGGAGTTTCTATTAGTTTAGCTCGAGAACTCCATTTCTCACAGTCCGTGTCCTCGCCTCAACTCTCCAAACCCCCCAGGAGTACCTTTGACTGTACTTACCCCCTCTGCGACCACCTCCTGTTTGCCTGTGTGCTGCTACCAATGTACCATCCTCCTAGCATTGATACAGACCAACTTGTAACCACCCATCTCATTCTCTCTTGCTCATGAATTATCTTTCTGATTCTCTGGAAAAAACCTTCCTCATATTTTTTGCTGACGGCTCTGCTGTAGCATCCCTCATCGATCAGATGGTAGGAGACCTTGATAGAATCATGCGCTGGTGCAACACTTGGAATGAGTTTTTCTCCCCTGACAAATCTCACACTCTCACTCTGGCTCTCACTTGGACTGTCTGGTCAACCCACTGATCTACTTCCTCAACAAACCTCTTCGAGTTTAGTCCATGAACCGTAATCTTTTTTTAGAAATTTTTTTGGACAAACAACGTATCAAAGTTTACCTCCAATGCCAGGTGCCGGCTGAGAATCCTACGTTGTGCCTTCATCCACAGCAAAGCCCCCTTTCCCCATGCCCCGCACTTACCCCCTTGGTCTGGCGCCTCTGCCTCACGCCTTTCACATCTTGATGCCATGGATACCAAGACCTCAAAATCATTGGAGGCTCCTGTGATGAAGCTAAATCTCTGGGCTTGCTACTCCTACATCACAGACATGTCAGTGATCTATCTTCTACAATCTACATTCTGTTCTGTTTTCGAGGCTTATAGCTCTTCGATGAGCCTCGACTTTGTATATAAAAAGGGGTTTAGAATAATGGAATATATATATACGTTAGATGCAGGAAAGTTTTTCTTTATTTACAAAGCAGGATGGCTAGTAACAGGACTCAGGACTCGGGAGCATACCTTACAATATTGTTGTGTCCACGCTGGTTAAATTAATTCCCATCCTTGAACCAGTAGTCGTGGACGGGCGGTTAACACCGACCTGGACGGATAGCCGAACAGTTCTACCTTGGAGGTGAACGCACAATCCTTGGAGATTATAGTGCGTGCGGGACAGGAGGCGGCAAAGCATGTACCAGAGGCGTTCAACGGGATGGAAGCACAAGGGTTTACACTCGAACCCACAACGAATCGACAGACACAAGCAAATTTAATGAACATCAAATATTTATAATGGAAATAAATCAAAGGGTGATAATAAAAACGTGAGGTAAACTAAAGGTAATTTGGATACGTCTCCACACGGACTTAAATACAGATGAGAGGAAAGATAAATTAAATGAAAATCCCCCCTTTATTCTGGCACTTTGCTGTGTGTCCAGAGATGGCCTTTTAGGGGCCTGGTGCAATCGAACCCACGCCGGAAACCGCACCCAAAATGGTGCCAAGCCGCTCTCTGCGCAGGAAGCGTACGTGAGGTAATTTGTGTGGCGTATTCAACGCCAGGGCCCAGAAACCATCATGCAGCTTCTCACGAATGAATATGCCGACCCCGCTGCTCTCTTATACCAGGTCCACTCACACCGACAGCCCACCTTCCTCCTCGAACATACAACGGGATAACGCCAAATTATTGCTGGGAGACGCACTCCTCTCTCTCCTCATAAATCTACAACTTCGCAACTCAGCCGAACAGTAATGGCTAACGTCTTGCTCCAGCACATGGGCAAATTCACACAGCATGAACACGAGAATCGCGGAGCTTTCTTCATCATGTTGAGAAGCCAGCCAGCGAGACCCTCGTTTTTTTTTCCACCGCCAACCTCACACCAACTATCTCCTCTCCGATCATCCCCTCTTCTCCGACGTCACACCGACCAGTCATCAGCCTCGGGGGTGTGACTTGCTGGTCCAAATCCACGAAGGCGTGGTTTTCACCTGGTCCAGAACTTTCGGCTCTGTTGTTGTTGTTGTTGTTGAAAATGTGGTTCTTTTATTTCCGGTTTTGTGAATGCAAAAATGTAGGAAAAGGTCACAGGGGGAATCGCATACTTGGAGAAATTGGCCTTAAACCCTTCCTAATTAACACAGCACCACCCCCCCCCCCCATGTGGTGACATGTAACAATCTTAAGCTGACAGTTTTCTCCATTTTATTTACATCGAGATGTCTCCTGCTCGTCCATGGACCATGCTACACTTTACAATCCTACCTTTACTATGAGGTTCCTCCATCTACCCACAAACATAACAATATTAAGATGTTATATATATATATATATATATATATATTACTTACTATATTAAATATGGCAATTCTGTGTATGTATGTATGTACATCTCAAAATCATAGAAAAATGCAAGGTTGGGCTGATCTCCATCAAATTTTGCATACATGTTGGTAGTACCCAGGGTCAGGTCATGGGCAAAATAAATAAATAAATACATAAATAAAAATCCCCCCCCCTCCCTGTGAGGAAGGATTGGAGGGATGGGAAGATTTGTTATTTTCTTCTGTACACGTGCCACAATGCAAGTGGTTTACTGACCCCTGCTGTAGAGGGGGGGGGGGGATGATTAGCCCTGGCACAAAATGTATTTTCTCCACCTCCTCCACTATCCCCCCCCCCTCCTCCCTGGCTGCTCCAAAAGGTTACATGTGTTTCTCGTAGTAATACAGAGGAAAGTTTGCACAGGATGGTATTTCCTGTGCAAACTTTCCTTTCCTTGTGCATTGGTATTTCCCATAGTCGTAAATGTTTGGACTGCTGTTGCTGGGAGGACGGTTGCCCCATGGACAGAGATAGGGTTAAAATATAATTGGATAGGTGAAGGAAATATAAATGGCAGTTAGGTTTATTATTCTGTCTCCCATTTGTTGTCATGGGTGATGTCTTGTCTTTTATATAACTTTTTGCTCTTCTTTCCCCTTACCCGAAGCCGACCCTTCACTTATCTATCCTTTTCCCATTCCAACCCTCTCTTCCGATGTCTCCTTCCTTCATACCCTTTGATAGTCTGCCAATACGTCTCAAAATGACGTATGAATACTAAACGAGGCCCTTTGCACATGCGCTGTGTGTGTGTTCACGCTTTTTCGGTTCTGCTCGACAGGCACTTTTAACCTGCTGCTGCTAGCATAAAATCTGTGATTCAAATAATCTTTTAAACATCATTTTCAGCAAATAAATGAGAGAGTGGAAATTTCAAAATGGTCAACCATAATTGGGCTGTTCCTGAATGCAAATCGGACTCGCAGAAATATAGGAATATGAGAAACATCCTTGATTGAGAGTTGCTGTGGTCGTACCATTTACTGTTAGTACATTATAGCATCAGCAGTGGATATAACACACACACACGGTCGGTCAAACTTTTACCAACAGATGCAAAAATCTTGAATAATTTCTCCTGTGGCTCTGGAGCCGAACCAATAATACTGTCGTGTCGGGGTGGGGGGGGGGTTGGTTAGCCCCTACCTAGACGGATAACCGAACAGTTCTCCCTTGGAGGTGAACACATGATCCTTGGAGATAATGGCACGCACGGGAAGGAAGGGCGCCAAAGGCACGCACCACAGGCACTCACCAGGACATAAGCATGGGGGTTGTACTCAAACCCATGACAAATAGATAACACAAACAATCCTAATAAATGTGGGGTTTCATAACAGAAATCAAATGTTCATAATGGAAATAAATCAAAATGGGATAATAATGAAGCGTGAGGTGACCTAAATTCCTATTTGAGGTGCCTCTACATGTTTTAATACAGACAAGGGGACAGAATAAATAAAAGAAAAATCCTTCCTTTTTCCCAGCACTTAGCTGTGTGCCCAAAGATGAGTTTATGGAGCTTGAGGTTTGCCAAACCGCGTCGTCACTGCATGGGGAAAACACACCCAAAATGATGCCAAGCCGCTCTCTCGGCGGGAAGCATACGGGAGGTGGTTCGGATGGTGATATTAAACACCAGGGCTCCGAAACTGCCATGCAGCTTCTTTTCACGATCGCACTTGCCGGTGCTGCTCCTCCGAAAAATGGCGCTGCCTTCATCCCCGGTGACACAACACGAGGCTTCGAGGCGCAGTCTCACACGACCCAGCCGAACAGTCAATGGCTAACCTCTTGCTTCATCACGTGAGCGAATTTGCCTCAGCACAAACACGAGAATCATGTGGAGCACACATCCCTCCACTCCGTTTCCACTGACCTACCTAGTCAGGAGTTTGCACTCCGATCAGGTGCCCGTTTGGTGAGCTAAGAAAGTTCTCCAAGTCTTTCATCAATGTGCAGAGACAAAGCCCTTTCTCTGAGGTACCTTCCAAGTACCTTCCAGAAGCTTGTTGAGCCATTCCAAGTAACATCCTTATCCTGGACACACGATCCATTATATTTCACCCTCAACTCTTCAGCTTCCTCAGATTTCTGTGCATACGCATCGAGCATTCTGCGGTGGATTACGTCATTTTGAAAGTGCCACATTGCCAGTCAGGGTTAGTGTTGCACGTTTGTTTCCCAATTAGTGATGACAGCCCCGCATTACAAATCATCCTGATGGAGGTGACCACTCGACGTTCTTGAAATATCTCATTGAACCTCTTCACTCCTTTCTCAAGGCGATGATGTTCTCAGACTGAGCAATGAGACTTCTCTGACTATACTGTAGTCTTGAATTTTTAACAATATCCGTGGGAATGAAAACGAGCCTCTCATGTGGGAATTTTTTTTGCAACTGGAAAGTGGTGTCCTCTGACATTCGATAAGATAGTGATTTTTTAAATTTTTTTGGGGTATTTTCAACATTAGCCGAAAATATATCTTTAATTTTGGGCGGGAGTGTCTCTCTTCGAGGTTGCAAACTGTGTTTGTATTGTTTATCGTTACGTGTCGACCTCAGGGCACCGTTGCGAATGCACCGGTAACCCTGAGGGTGTCACGGTAGAAAATAAATAAAGCCACTGATGTGCCCATTGTGTTTTATGGGTGGAACTAACACATGACAGGAGACAGAATGGTAAATTTATAAGGAATATTTATTACCCTACTGTCTACCTTTAGCACAGTAATACCAATTAAATGTAACACTTAATAATTTTCCTAACGATCCCCAAATTGGATAAGTACAAATGTCACAGACAACAATGTCGCTAGGAGTTCACTCACGACTCTCGATGTGGCAACTTATCTCAAGCAAGCCGATTGTACCTCAAACCCCAGTGGGTTATAAATGGTTGAAAGGTCAGCGGTGAGCACATCAAAAGGATCTAATCCGGACAGAGTGTGTGCACATGATGACTCTGACTGGACAGTCGCGTCTTAAAAGTCCTCAGAAGGTGAAGTCCTCGTATCACTGAAGCATGGAGAAGAACCAGAGTCCACAAGTAAAGCCGAATCACAGATAGACGGGAACTCCAAGGTGTAAAGGACAATGTGTTACTGACAGAAGAAGAGAGATTAGAGGAATGGATAAGCCCCGAGGTTATGCATGGGTCAATCGGCCTTTGCCTTCTCTAAAATGGCACGTAAATTACCTGAAATGGCACCAGTGAGGGTATACAAGCTTTAAAATCATCACCGAGATAACAGCAGTGCAATGTCTGACAAGTAGTTTAGATGAGTAGATGGAGTTCAGCGAATAATACCTCACAGGGTATGATCTAAGAAGGGAAGCTGAATCTCCATAGACCAATGCACAGTGGGTTGAAGTTGGTCCATAGTGGTCAGGGAATAGGTGAGCCACTGAACCTGCCCAGGTGAGCTGCTGAACCTACCCAGGTTCGCATACAGAAGACCCCCTGATTCCTCCTTAACTGGGTATGTCGGTTTTAAAATTATTTGCACTGCTTGAAAACGAGCGTGACAGCTCAGGAGAAGTCTCATTGCCACCTTCTCCTCGTCTCCCCCATTCCTTTTCCTTCTGTTATCAAACTGTCCTTTTATTTCTGTAGTTGTTGTTGTTGTTGTTGTTGTTACTTAACAGGAAATTTACCAGCCAATATAGCCTTTGCGGACGCATAATGAAATGTTAAACTGGTCCATAACAGTATGGCCTACAAAATAATATACCATGCTTTAGGATGGTATATTATTTTATATATCTAATAAATGTATTATTTTGTATTATTATTTTATACATCATTTATGTATCGGCCTCTTGCCTTTTATACATCATGACGTATTATTTTATACATCATTTATTAACATCTAATAAATGACTTGTTGAATTTACTCTGAACAGGTCTGCTCAAGAATTAATGACACGTGACTCTGGGAAGGCAGCATTTTCACTGAAGGACAATAAAACTGCATCTGCATTGACTCTCCTCCGAATTGGAACTGAGCCACGGTGCTCACCTCAAGGCTCTATTGCAGACCGAGCTTTAGAGCAACCACCTCACTTGGCTGAACGGATGGTAAGATGGATTAAAAGACTGATATTTTAGCTTCCAATAATGATCTCTATCTGCGAATTAACTAATTTGAAGCTTCAATCTTGCAGCCAATAGTTTTATACAGTATATATGATATGAACTTCATTTGCCAAGAAAGAGGAAAACGTCTTTCATAATGGGACTTTGTTGCAGGAGCAGGAGAACAGCTGCTTTTGCCAACATCACCATTTTGGGGATATCTGACGTTTCTTCAGGAGAGCATATGTTGTTCGATGAAGTTGAACATAGCAATACCATGAGTACATGGATGACGAGTTTATTTGTTTTTATTTATTTATTTGCTAATCCTATATTCAAATTTATGATTGCATGTTGGTGTGTTTATTACGTGTCTGTAATTCATGCAGTGAAATGTTTTCTTTTTAGCAGCGTCTCGCGTAGCGAACGCTGCTCTAAGAGAGCTCGGCGTTGTTCTTGTTCTTCTTCTCCTTCTTCTGAAGACAAAACCTTTTGGACTCGGCTCTTTTATATACAGGATCCGGATCTCCTTAAATACTAAGCACCTGTACACATCCTCACATTGAGGGTGCCTTTTGAGAGCGTCTATCATGAACTTTTAAATATATTCGGACATTTGCTTTTAAGTTTCGAAAAGTTCACGTTACTATTTAAAGATTATTCCATTTAATGTATTGTAATTTCGTAAATACACTATTTTCTCGTCATGAACGAAGATCGTCCATGACGGACGTGACGTGACGAAATATCGGAAGTTGTTGTTTTATTTTTTTATTTTTTATTTATTCTTTCTTCCTCTTCTTGTTCTTCTGGTGAAGACAAAACCTTTAGGACGCTGCTCTTGGACACATTTGTCCTTGTTTTTTTCAATCTCTTACTGCAACTAAAGGCACAACTTTTCATTTGCCTGTGTGTAAAGCAGCAGTATGTTCATATGTTTACTGCCTTTGCAGGTGGAGGCTCATGGAAGAGCTAGAGCAGGAATAGAATGGAAATGGGGAAACACCAACAGCAGAATAGAAGTGAAAGTGAGATCAATGGAAGGCGGTGAAGGACATGTGGGTGAACAAGCTGCACAGGAAAGCAGGGGTGAAACAGAAAAGGAACAAACTGACTAGCAAATGAAAAGGGGTGAGGGAGAGGGGTAAAAATCACAATAACCTGGAAAAATGGAGTGCTTGGGAATGGCGTCATTTGGGATAGAAGAGATTAATATGGATGGAGGATGAGCTTATGTAGTGGTGAGCAGCTGTCTTGAAGCCCTGGAGGGGAAAATGGGACTAAACAGACTGGGGAAGTTGGTTCCACAGGTGAGAGAAAAGAGGAGCAAATGAATGTAGGTCAGCAGTGAGCCTGGATTTTGTGAGTTCAACAATAAGAGTGTTACTGGCACCCTGCAGAAACCTGGGAAGGACAGAGCCAAGAGAGGGCAGAGGGTGCAAGACCAAAAAGGATGTGGTAGAATACAGAGAGCCCACCAACCTGCCTGCGATGCGAAAGATACAGGCCTAGCCACTCAGCTTCGTCACAAGAGATCCTAATGATTTTGAGGGCCTTGCTTTCCACCGCATCAAGAAGACCAAGATGTGAGGTAGGGGTGCTGACCCAAAGGGGAGAGCAGTACTCCATCAAGCTGCGAATGAAGACCTTGTAGGTTGTCAAAAATTTAGATTGGCTAAGGAAAGACCTTGCACGAAGAAGGATTGGATGCCCAGTCAGTGGTTTGCTTTGTCAGCCATTTTTGAAATATAGTCAGCCCAAGAAAGATCATTGGTGATGGTGAGGCCCAAAAGTTTGAGTGACTTCACCTCTTCAACCAATTTGTTTAAGATCCCAACAAGTTATTTTTCAATATGTTAAACAATCTGCAGGGCAAACATGTTCACAGGAAATGTATACCGCTCGTGTGCTGTCAGACATGCATCACAGCACAGTACAGTAGATACTATTGATACCGTTCAAATTGAAAACCAATATTCTGTCAGATAGTTTACCTGCTTTATATGAGCAGACGTTGACACACAGTATATAAATATTTGTCGAAATGCAATATTTTGGCATCTTTTAATGCAGTGTGGATATGTTGACAAAATCACATCGAACAGTATGCCAGAAGTGCCTTCCTAATGCCAGCAGTCCATTAAAATGCAGACTTAACATGATCATGGAGTATACAGACACCAGTTTATCACACACATGATCATGGAGCGTCATCTAAACGACATGAGTTTAGCCTGCCCCTTACTGTGGATCAATTAAACTTGTGCTTGCTGATTTTATTGATTTTCATTTTGGAATATGGTTTCTCACATGCTCCAAGCCAGTGAATACAGCAATCGAGCTTTTGATATTTCTTTTTACGTAAGAAATCGGAGATTCATTCAAAATACCTTTCATCTCCATAGCATGTCGGGCACATTGCTTCACTGTTGTTTATACAGGTTATATCACCCTCATGCTCTTGGTTTGTGGGACAAAATGGCGGATCATTTTTGCTGGGATGTTACTTCATGGATTTGGCACAACTGCCTGCTTCTCCTTATTTACTTGATATGCTACCAGTCTCTTCTTTCATGATGATGATTAGTGCCCTTAGGGAAACTTGAGATGAGATGGAGAACAACATTAGCAAATGCCAAAAGCAGGAGAAAGCACTCAGGAAGTGTCATGAGACCCCCCCCCCCCCCCCAAGGCAGAAATCTCACCTGAATTGCTATATTTCGGAAAGGTAAATAATTTGCTCGTTATTTACTTTCTGGAGATTCACTTTTTCTGCAATTCTGAGGTCGAAGGTAAATGTACGGGAAAAGGAGCAAGTACTTTACTGAATCCACCTATGAAAAAAACCAAAACATTAAAAGGTTTGGTTCAAAAAAGGTTAATTAACCAAATAATGCTACATTAGCCATAGTATGCACCATTTGCTTCCTCCTGGCCTAATAGGTCTGAATTTCCTGTGATTCTAGATTCCATATGTTCACCTCATCTCATGCAATTCTTGTTCCTGTCTCTCGCAGGATTCTGCTGCTTGTGCAGGCTCTGGGAAGGCAGACAGTGGGGATGGGGTTTCTGGGCTAGATGAGGGCGCAGTAATGATGCCGGATGAACAAGTCAGCCAGACGAGCTTCATGCAGCAGCAGTTTAGCACTTTGCTGTTGCCTGGACTCAACAAATTCTCTTTGCGGATGTTTGGCAGTCAGAAGGCAGTGGAACGAGAGCAAGAACGAGTCAAATCTGCTGGCTTCTGGATCATACACCCTTACAGTGACTTCAGGTTTTTTGCATTGCACTTGTGACATGCATACAGAAGCAGAAATACTGCATTGTAAGAACGTTTTTACACTTCGGATCATCATCCATATTGACACCTTCATTGTCTTTTGCACATCCATTATTATTATTATTATAATAAGATATCCTTTTTTTTTCCTTTGGGCTCTGGGGTTATGCTTGTTCTTACTTCTTTAACTTTACTCTGATGCATATTAGTGGTAGAAAGTCATCCAAGTAACTCTATCATGTTGTCCCCATTTTTTTGGAGGTGGTGATATTTGAAGTAAGATCAAGGGCCTGAACTGAAGACTAATAAAATTTTCTTCAGCCCAGGCCCTTGATCTGATAGTCTGAACATTGCACATCGAACATCAGCATGTTTTGTGCTCTTTATGGTGTAAACAATCCCCCTAACCACACTTTACCACATCTTTTTATATGCACTGTTCCATACTTGGCTCGAGAAGCATCTTCTTAGAACTTGTATGGCATGACATTTGTGTCTGTAGGATACCTCATCACATTTACCTTGTCGTACATATATGCCCTCACACGCAGTGGCCCAAACGAAAAATTTGTCCACAACCAAAATGCATCGGATAAGGCCAGGACTTGACATAATTTTACACGTAAGTGCTTACTCGGCACATCAACAGTTTGTTTTACAATCCACATTATTGCTGTCTCTGCCTATTTCAATTCAATTGTTAAGGCTGGAAGGATGGCCTGAAGTGGTATGCATACTCATCTATAAGCTGTCTAGCCTGGGTTTGAATCCCGACCCAGCTATAAATTGTCATCCTGGTTTTTCACAGGCAGGATGATTCATAAATTTGTGTGCCATCCCTCGGATAGATGTTAAATGAGCATCCCATCTGCTGGCATTAGTTTGTGGATGTTAAATATCCCATGGTGTCCTTCGTGAAGTGTATGCGAGCTCTCGCTGGCACCATGGACAAATTACAAATTCCTGCCCTTACTACTTGGTCGAGCATCAGGCCTGGCTATCCAGTTTGTGAAGGACTTGGGCCAAAAACTTCCCCTGGCCAACCCAACAAGAAGGTGGGAATAATTGACGCCATTAAAGAGGAAAAAGAATATTGCTGGTGCAAAGGGAATAGAGAGCCATCAAGTCAGAATGGAGAAGAAAATGTTGTTCGCTGAATTTATGTTGCCTACTTGATAGATAACAAGTAATCTAGGATTGTAATTGATTTACGAACATATCCATGCCATGGGAAGAAACATATATCCGCTTCTTCTTTGTTATAACCAAATGGTTCTCATAAATTAGTATTACAGTTGTTACGTGTCGATCTCAGGGCACAGCAGTGAGTGCATTGGTAACCCGGAGGGTGTCACGGTAGAAAATAAATGAAGACTTATCTGTGCCCTTAGTGTTATTTTATGGGTTCAACCAACATATGACAGGAGACATAAGGGTAACTTTATCAGGAATGTCTATTAATCCCTGTTCGATACCTTAAACACAATAATACTAATTAAATGTAATGCTTAATTACTTTCTGAAGAATCCCCAAATTAAATAAGTGTAGTACAAACGTCACAGACAACAACGCAGTGGTAAGTTAACTCACGACACTCAACACGCAACTTATCTCAAGCAGGCAGTTTGTACAGTAGTAAAACCCCAGCAGGTTATAAATGGGTGAAAGGTCGGCGGTGAGCACGGTTGAAAGGATCAAGTCTGGAGGGTGCGCACAGGATGAAGCCAACTGGACAGTCACATTTTACAAGTCCTCCCAAAGTGAAACCCTTATATCACCGAAACATGGAGAAGAACCTGACATTATAGCTGTATCACAGATGATGAAGATGGGAACTCCAAGCTATAAAGGACAATGTGTTACTTGAAGGAGAGGGACAAATTAGCTCCAAGAGTATGCCTCAGTCAATCAGCCATGTGCCTTCTTGAAAATGATGTGCAAATCACACAAAATGGTGTCAACGAGGGTACACAAGCTTTGAAATTGTCACCCAAATAACAGCAGTGCAATGCCCGACAGGTAGATTCCATGTCGTGGGGGAGTTCAGCGAATAATACCTCACAGGGTATGATATAAGAAGCGAAGCTGAACCTCCACAGACCAATGCACAGCATGTTGAAGTTGATCCGTCGTGGTCAGGGAAAAAGTGAGTCACTGAACTCCCAGGTTCGCATACAGAAGCCCCCCCCCAATTCCTCCTTCCCTGAGTATGTCAGTTTTGAAATGACTTGCAACACGAAAATGAGTGTGACAGCTCTGAAAATGAGTTTGACAGCTTCATGTTGTTGACGTTTCTCTCCTTGTTCCTTATCGCCTCCCTTCTGTTCTGAAAACTGTCTTTTTATTTTTCTCTTTGGTGTGGTTGTGGTTGTTGTTGGTTATCAGGAAATTTAACAGCCAATATTGTTGTCGGGCTGGGTCTCAGTGGCGAGCACAACCGCTAGATGGAGCAGTAGAGTCGGCTCCACCGAACACCCGGAATTTAGGTCGTACCTTTCAGATAAATCCGAAAGGTCACGCGTCCCTTATCGGACCGAAGATCGCCAATAGGTTGACCACGTGGGAAAGGGTCAATTGCCAATTTAAATATACCTAAATACCCACG
>CM068962.1:53574097-53597770 GCA_035128595.1 Eptatretus atami
TAGAAACACGTACTTACCGATATAACTGATCTGTAGGAACTGGCTGTTGTGTGCTCATGGTTTCCAGATTCGCAACAATATAACCTTCAACAAAGCAGAGTTAAATGTTTTACTGGTTCTAACACAATACATATGCAAAAATTACATGATAAAACAGCAGGTGCGTGCGTGCGCATGCGCATTTATAGAATTGCTTATTATCCTCGCCAGAGGAGAGGGTATTGCATTTGGGTGTGTGTCTGTCTGTTTGTCTATTTCTCTTTTTTTTGTTTGTCCACACAGAAAGTGAGTACTGTTTTTCTCTGCAACCGCCTGTGGGATCGACACGAAAGTTTCACCATCGGAATCCACATAGATGAGGCAGCCAACTCATGTAGAATGTTTTGATGATAATTATGACATCATAGGTCATGTGGTGTGGCAGCCATGTTAGAAAAAAGGAAACGAGGGACCACTGTATCTCTAAAACCACAACAAGGTAGAAAGGAAACAATTGGCACATGGCAAGTACTCCTCATGGGCAAGGGCGTTGATCCAAGCCAAAATGTGGGGGGACAGGTAACTGGACCCTTTTCCCAAGGTGTGCCCAGGCAATAGATCACCATGACAACTGCTCCCCACGAATCGATTAGGCGACATGAACATGAAACAATTGGACTGCAAAGTTTTTTTTTTTCAGTTCCAGATACGGTAATTAATACAGTGTATTAATACATGTACACATACCGGTACATATACTGTCACTGTATTTATCCAAATAGAGTGTGACGGTTCGGAACATTGGAAACAAACGTATTTGCCAACTCGTGGGGATCAGTGCTGCTAACCGATCACTGTGGACGTGGCAAACGATGAGATGGTTCAGTCTTTGTTGACTCATCGTACTTCTCAGCCAGTTTTTCAGACGCCTGAGTGCGTGTGTAGAAGAGACAGTGCATATAGGGGCGACGGTAGTGTACATCATGTACACTACCGTCGCCCCCTATATGCACCGTACAGTACATGTACAGTACATGAGGTATATCTACCAGCGTGGCTGCCAGGTATATGACAAGAAGCAACGAAGCCTTATCGCGCTCGTCCAACGCTAGCTGTTTGCTTGATTTTTGCATTTTTTAACTAAGGCATGGGACTCAATGTGGGGGCATATATACTGTCCCCCTGGTAAAAAGTGGGAGGGACATGGTCCCCCCCCCCCCCGGGATCGACGCCCATGCTCATGGGGAATAATTGTGGTTTATTTATTTATTTATTTACTAAGCCAGAATTATTTAATTTTTGAATCTGTGTTATTTTTGATGTATATGAAGAAAGAAAGACCCACCCACATCTCTCACCTGTGATGGAGGGAATAGCCAATCAGCTCTCACCTCATCGATACACCCAGGTGGCTAGGATATATAAATGATTGACCTCTCCCACTCCTCTGGCCGAAGTAGCTGCGTAAAGCAACCCAAGAAGACTTACACAAGCGTAAGTGCTAATGCTATTCGAACCGTTCTCCCAGAGTTCCTCAACAACTATAAGGAGTTCAATACCTCCACCCTATCATTTTGTTATTGCTGATTTCGCCTCTTCACTTGATACTGCGCCGGTAAAGCTTGGTGCTTGGTCCACTTCTCAGCGCCCCGTCCCATTTGTTCCGTTCTAACCACCACCAGCTATCCCTCCAGAGGACTCCTTGAATTTAAACAGACAGAACTCTCCAAGGCTCGAACACAACTGACACGCAGAAGAACTCTTTTTTCTTCTCTCTTCTCTTCCTCTCTCTCTCTCTCTCTCCTTCTCTCTCTCTCTATCCTCTCTGTCCTCTCTCCCTCTTCCCCTCTGCCCCCTGTGACAAATGCTGATACTTAAGGTGGTAGGTGGAGTTTGGGGGGGAAAACGGGAAATACCCACCTTTTGGGAGTGGCCTCGGCAGCATGGGTCATGTTCCACCCTCTTCCTCTGAGTTCAGCGGCGCATTGGTCTGAATGCGCTCTGAGGTGACGCCATTCTCACCGAGAAGTTGCTGGGCCGGAATATGCCTTCAGTCGCCCTCCGAATGCGCCACGCATGTCAGCTCCCGACTTAACATGGGGCCGATGTGCAGTGGTCCCCATTTGTCTCTCAAATACCCAGAAGGGGGCAGATGGCTTGCAGGATAGCAGGTTGATTCCTGCTGTTAGAAGGACCTGAAGGAATGCAAGTGCACACTTACGCTTGCATCCCAAAGGCTCCACTTCTAAGGAGCTGGGCTTCAGCCTGATCGTGAGCCAAAGGTGTCTGTAGGTGAGGCGAGGTGATGGTCATGTGAGGAGAGGTTCGTGTGCAGTGAAGAATGGGAAAAACCTCCCTAATTCCTCACAACGCATATTCCTGTTGTAACCATTAGACACAAGGGAAGGACCCTATCTGAAAAGAGTAATAATGAAATAAACTATGTTGTGTGCCATTGCCTTGGAGGTCTTGGTTTCAGAACCATCCAATTTCAATATGACCGTCTTGACTTATAACCGAACAGGCAAACAAAATTATATATATATCTATATCTATATCTAATATCTATATCTATTGTCTGCGGGCGGGGTCCGGTGGCGAGAGCGACCACTAGGTGGGGGAAGTTACGTCGTCTCCCCACCAGACTCCCGAATTGTAGGCCGTCGCTCACGGATAATTCCGTGACTCGGCAGGTCGCTTAACCAATGGTGGACGCCAATACCTCCACCGCGTGGCGTAGGGTCTTTTTGTCTGGAATCAATTACCTAATTCAACCACGCTGTTCGACTAATGGGGAACCACGCCCTCGGTATGCCTTGCCCGAACCAGATCACTCTACCAACTACGGTAGAGTCACCAACTACCAACTACCAATTCCGGATCGGATGCAGCTGAGCGAAACTGCCAAGGACGTACCGGCTAGAATTATCAGATTATCGGGGATAAAGACCCGGCTAAACTCACATCCGACCATGCTGGACAATGAAGGAAAGACAAAAACAAAACTGGGAACATTTCTACAATGATTTATTTACACTAAGCGAGGAAATTTGTGGTACAGGAACAGGTTTATTGGTGTGTCTATGCAGGGGACAGAAAGAAGAGAGTTTTAGCTGCGACAATTTTACAAGTCAACTTTACAAAGAGGACACAGAGCAGACTTGTCGCGCAGAATAGTACGGCAGATTTACCAATTGATCAAATAACTTTACCAATGCTACTTATAAGAACAGGCACCACCACACTCAGTACACACACTCGGACCTAAATAAACCCGTGAAAATTGGGGCCAAAGGGGGAACTTTTTTCTGCATCCCACGGAGGAGAGGCGAGCTGAGGTCGAGTTCTTTAGGTACATGAATTGTCCGAGGGAAGGACCGCTCTGTGGGTGCGGCACCCACCAAAGTCGTTGCCAGTTCGGCCACAGGCCGCACGTTGGAGTCGGTGTCTAGCGAAGGAGCCCGGGTGGGAAGCGCGGAGTCCAAGTAGATACGGAAGGGCAGCAGAACCAGGACCCGCTAAAGGAGGAGTCCAAGGATTCACGGTCGGGTGTACTCGGACCCAGCACACACGACCGGCGCCGCCCGAAGTGGAGACGTGGGCAGGCCCCTCCGTGTCACGACCTTCCACTTCTTCACCAACAACCAAGGGACCAACTCAACCAACGACCGACCTTCTTTCTTGCAACCAAGCCACGAACCCACCGAACTCTCTCAGCACCACACGATCTCTCCAACCTCTCAGCACTACCCTGAAGGATGGTGTCCATAATTATAGATCCCCAAGGTCAGGGAGCGGGCCTTGGGCGAAGCTGGACGTCACCATCCGCCCTGATTGGACAGGCCTTCATGGGGTCCGCCCTTTCTGGGTGGGATTTCGGCCAGGCCGGGAAAGCCCCGCCCACTCCACGACATGTTTTGAGGGAAGGGTGGGACGGTCGGTACAACGAAGATTGAATTGGAACGTTTGGGGAAGCCGAAAAGAGAACTGGCGACTGAAGATTCTGCTCGGAACGAGCCTCCGGAGACCAGCAGATGGACAATGGTGTGCTGTGGCCATCCGAACGCAAGGCTGCAAGCGCTATGGGTACCGTGGATCGTGATGGAGGGGATTAAAGATTTATTAATCTAAACTAAAAAAAACATCGCAACGCCACCTCATTTGCTTGCCCACTCAACACAAGGAAAAGGGGTTTCTATCCGTGCAAATATATTGACCTAATGGCCATAACTATCTTCGGACATCTGTATGGTCTTGTAGCAATACGGTTCCTAGAACCATAACAAGTATATAGGGAAGAAATTATGCACCCAGATGGGAATTTGAACCAGATTCTCTGTGAACCAGTATTTTCCCTACATGGGTCTGGGTGTTGTAATTTATTTTATTTATTTATTGACGGGCGTGACGCTATCCTTGAAACCACTGCTGCAACCTTATGCCAGGCCTTACAAAATTTACAACACTCTGCTAGATCTTGATCTCCGATATACATGGCTGGTCGCTGATTAGTCTCTATAGATCAAGGGTGGTCCTTCGTTCGGGGTAAATTTTCGAATCATTTTTTCTAAGCTCCAACCCCGGAATTCTCTGGGAATAGTCGAGAAACTCTTCTGGTGTTTTTAATTTCAAATTCCAACAAATTTACCTCAACCTGCATCGACCTTGAAGTTTAGCTTCAGTTTCTCGGGGCGGCTGCATTAGACAACGACGTATCGACGCTGTGCTGAACGTTTAAAACCGCTCCTGTAATGTAAAATCGTCTTCTTTTGATGTGATACGCTCGATCTGTGTGTTTGTGTAATGTGTAATGTTATTACTCGTTCTCTCACTGCCCCCCTAACAAATTTTTTTTTTCAGGTGAACTCAGGTACGATTGAGGAGGAGGGGTAAATGTTGTCCGATTGGGAAAAAAAAAGTTCACCAGGAGAGTTGTTCCTCGACAAATTACCAATGAATCCGGCGGGTTGGAGCCTAGAAAATCCGAAGTTGAGGAATTAAGGACCACCTTACTTAATTGCTCAAAAGCAGTTTTTCTTGTTGCAGCAACCAAAGCCGACTCTCCCACCGACAATCGGGTTGCACGTACCTTACAACAACAGGGTGGATCCAGAAATTTGGGGGGTTGCTTCAGTTTAAGAGTTCTCATATTTGTGACCATATCCACCGAAGCCTTATTCAATCGATGTAATCAGTCGAGGAAAACCGGGTTAATCCTATCCAGGGCCTTGCAAGGTCCAACCATAAAATTTACATTTCTTCACAGAAAATTTGGGAATATCGAGCTACTTGAACGAAAAGGCCCCCGGCCCTGTCCAACCAATGATTCCTAAAGAAAAGCTGAAGATTTTGGATCTTTGTGACGATCTTTCACAACAACAATTGTAAAAACACAAAATATTTCCAAACAAAATCAATTAAAATAACCAAACGGACAAGAACAAAATGTTTCTGATACAATCGGTGAAATATCGACCAGCACAAAAATTGCGGCGAAGTGACCCCGAATACGAAACCTAACTCGCCCATTGGATCATCAGATCATTAATTATAATGATGAGGATCGATGTAGCCACTGAACCTATTTGAATTCCTGTGGAAATAGTTCAGGATTGTACTGCGCTTTGGCAAGAGGGATCATCCCTAAATGTTACCTTTCTCTTCAGAACAATAACTAAACACTTGAGTCAAACAGGGATTCATACAGAACCAGCGGTGAAAAGCATCGCGGCTCGGATTAATTGCCCGAGTGAAGCAAAAGACGTGGCGATGCTGATTGTCCAGTTGATATTCGCAAAACTAAATCATGTGACTTATGAGGGTGGAGGGGGGGTTCATGTGCACCTGGTGAAGCACCCCCCCCCCACCCCTGGAATCCCACCATTGAACAAATACCCTTTCTGCTGCCTTTGACTGGATTCTGGGTGTCCATGATACTCTACCAGCATGATAATTTCTCCAGAGTTACTTTTGCTTGCTTGGCCATTTTCTCCTTAGTGGTGACATATTTTACATTGACGGTCTACTTTATTGTCCCTACCACCATATTTGATTTTGTTGGTTTGCTCTTACTTTCCTTTCAAGTAACGCACCTAGAAGGGGAGTAGGCAGTGGCATCCTTTTGCCTTGGTCATTTCATAATGGGTTAATATGCTTTAGCCTTTGGTTCACCTGGTGGTTTATTTCCTCCGGTGGGATTCAGGCAGGGGTTTTGCCGTTACTGAGAGTTTACAGTGTGGAAGAATAAGATGGGCTCAGAATCTGAAACGTTCGGAATGCCTTTTTCTTCCATGCTAAAGAGAAAGGGGGGAAAAATGCTTTTACATTACACCGATTGACTCCTGACAATTTCCCATTCGCACGATAAAAAAAACCCCTATCTAAACATGTATTTTAACGAAAAAACATCCATGTGAACTTTGACCACGTGACGTGTGTGCGCTCGTTGCGTATACTGTATACAGTAACCTTGAATATTGTGGGTTTTGCCAATCGCGAGCAACCTATTTGTGATTCGATTTAGTTATTGCGAGACTTCATTTCGACACCCGATTGCTTTTTTGAGCTGAGATTGGGTCATCGTTGTGTCTGCGTTGTATGATTATCTTGCATGACGAGCCTTTTGTTGTATCTTGTGCAACTTTTATATATGGTTCCAAATGTAAAACAATGAACAAAATTAGTTGTCCAAAAGGTGGAGAAAGGTTTGACATTGTGCAAAAAAAAATGAAGTTTTTGAAAAAAAAGAAAAAAAGAAAGGTGTTGGCTTGAGGTGAAAGTGGCGCATCTGGCCACCTGATGGGGTAAATGAATATGATTGTCGGTATATCTGTAAAAGTGAGGCAAAAATCCATGCAATGTTACCACAGCAAGAAAGTGGGTCATTCCATTCCCATGAACTTTCTTTATGCTTGGTTTGTTGAACTTAAATCGTTTCGGGTGGTGGGCTTTGGCGATCCTAGGTCCTGAGTTCAAACAATCCTTGCACCAATTGAATAATACCAGGAGGGGTGACTCTGCCCTGTAATCCTTCCGAGGTCGGCAAAATGAGTGCCAGCAGCGGGTATTTGTGTCGGAGTGGCGACCAAGCTGTTAGGGCTCCTTACTTTCACACCATGTCCACCGTATTGTGGCCCAGATAAACCCAAGGGGACCTGCTTAGGCAGCACCAACGTGCTCTGCAACGAGTATGGTGCCCAATGGATGGATGGATCCTTTCTTAAACATATGGAAAAAAAGCCCTTAATGTTTGATTTGAAGACCAAACACAGAATAAAAGTGCCATTGAGTGGACCAGTGATACAGGAGAATTTTGTTGCGCATTTACAAAGTTTCCACAAGGCACCTGGGGCCGAACACTCCTGTTCAACCACAGCTACCCCACAAGTTCCACCGCCAGCAAGGCTGGTTGAGAACTTAGAAGATTCAGCCTCCCAATTCATGTTAAAATTAGTCAGTGAAGAACATCGGCAGACCAGGATGCGCGGAGAACTACCCACCCGCAGCTCGTCAAACTATCGGAGGCGAAGGAATTTTTTCCGGAGCAGGCTATTTGACACTGATAAGAGGTAATTTATTCTGGAAGAGGATGCCATCTTTTTACCTTCCTTTCAAGCAGGAAAATTGTGCTTGGGGTTTCAAGGTTTGTTAATGATTATAATCTTACCCTTCTTCCTAGTGACAATGCGGCAGCAACTTTGTTGCAACGCCAATGCTGCTCTCCAATCGCTGAATCCCCCTCCCCCACTTTCCCACTGCACAGCATCATCACCCCGAGCTAATGTTGTCGGTATTATTATGGCAGAGTGTGTAAATTTTATCCTCGATGCATCTCACCATTTTGAAATAAATCGCCTCACCGTTTCGTAATAAATTAAAAAAGGTAAAAAGTTGCTGGGTTTTGTGTTTTACCTCCACCACCGAAGGTGGAAGGAGGTTGTGGTTTTCTCCTTGTCTCGTTTATTACTTGCCAAAATCGAAGATTTTTTTAGATCCTCATGGAGGATCTCCAAGTCTTCTCACGTGTTGTTCTTGTGGACTTTTTTTGTTCACAGTCTACAGTTTTCATCGAAACTTCCTGAAACTTGTGTGTATATACTGTATGCTAAAAAAATACCCTGCGCCAGAGAGTAACGATCTCGATTTGAAAATTCCGTCCAGAAAAAAAGTTATGACGTCAAAATATCTCCGCTAATGGCAATCGCCTAAAAAAAATCTCCGAAACTAGGCAAGCTTTTTGAATTCTGTTGCGGGAATCGAACAGCAAGAGATAATTACCGCACATATGATACATCAATATTGACGCTCATATCAATTTTTATTTACGTCATTCTATTTTTGACATTTTTGTTGTTTTGTTTCACAGCCTGCCAGTTTTCATCGAAAACTTCCTGAAACTTGGCATTACTGTATATGTAAAAATACCCTGCGCCAGACAGCAACCATCTCTGATTTTGAAAATTCTCCTAGAAAAAAAGTTATGACGTCAAAAATTCGCCGCTAATGGAAATCGCCTAAAAAATTATCTCCGAAACTAGGACCAATCGGTTTTGAATTTTTTGCGGAATCGAACAGGCATTAGCAGAGAGAATTACCACACTATGATACCATCATATGACGTATATCAATTTTTATGATTGTCATTCCTATTTTTTGACTGTTTTTTTTCACAACCCAGAAGTTTTCATCCCCGTTCTTCAATGAAACTTGCACTAGATGCAGAAAGCCCACTGTGCAGGCCATAACCATCTCCGATTTTGGAAATTCTTCCTAGAAAAAAAGTTGACGTCATGAATAATCGCGCTAATGAAAATGCTTCTACCATTATCTCCAAAACTAGGCCAAGCTGTTTGAATTTTGTTTGCAGGAATCAAGCCGGCATTAGCACAGATAATTTGTCGTAAAACCTGATACAATCAACATTGACGTCATATTTCGTTTTTATGACGTGCCGTCATTAAGAGGCAATGAGAATCTTACTCTCATTCGAGCTTGTTCAAGTATATTGGTCAGTCGATTTTTGTTTTCTGTCTTTATTCTCTGTTTGTCAATCACGCTGGCAGGTTACAATTCTAAAACTGATCATCATGAACTTTTGGCCAGTTTGTCGAGGTCGTCTGAACTCAGAAGTCTATTGATTTGAGGTCAATCTTGAGATCAAAATTTCCAAAATTGTCATTTTTCAATCCGCTTGACTGTAACGTTGAAAGGAATTGCATATCAGGTTTACTGAAATTTTTGTGGAGAGAGGTGTGTATGAGACAAACTATTTGATTTGGTGAAGATCCAGATCCGGATCCGGCTACTAATTTTTTTTTTTGGTGTGTGATTCTCACCATTGAGAGATAGGGCCAAACATGATATATTGTTACGAAATCTGGAAGCCATTGCATTACAGACAGACAGCAGTCCCTAAGCTTAAGTTTATTCGATAGTATGTGTTTATAAGTTGAAATTGCCCATTAGACAGAAGGGGGATTCTGTGTGTGCGCTGTGAGGCTATTTTAGAGTCAGGTTTATACATCTTACAACAACAACAACCACAACAACAATGGCACCGTCCCTCACTCAACCCGGTCCCATTGCCCACGTGTTTTGGCTGAAGGCAGTGGGCCGGCCTCCAATCGCCTCAATCGAGGGTCCGCACCAAGGAAGGCATGGGACGTTCCTCCAGCCAATGAGCGAAGGGAGTACATCGCACGCGCGCCCCAGCCAATGGAGGCCAGCGTGCCGAAAGCTACTACAGAGCCCTCTTCGGGAGGCGGGCCTCTGAGATGCCTCGACACACCCCTGTAGAGATGACCGTCCAATTCAGGAGGCGAGTGGAGGGAAAAGAAATCACTTCTACCTCAAGAGAGACAGAGGGTTGGTCGTATTGGGCGGTCGCAGTCTTGGGTGGCGATTGAACCTTCATCTGCAGTCGTGGGTGCTTGGTCTCGTCCGTCGTCTGCGGGCCCTTTGCGGTGGCTTCTCATGGTAGTGGTGGCCGAGCAGCCAGGGACGTGGGCCGTGGACTTGGGTCGTGGTTCGAGGTCCCACTGGGTGGTTTTGCAGTCGGTGTCACCGCACGAGGCGGAAGCTTACCCCCGGCCCGGCTCTGCAAATAAGACCCATGGGGTCCATTTCTTTTTGTGGTGTGTGTGTGTGTAGTGTGTCCGCGGGCCCCGTCTGTAAGAGAATTTTTAAGTGCCTTGTACATTGTGAAATTACATTCTTATTCGTTGATACTCTGCTCGTGTTCTCCCTCCCCGATTATTTGCCTATTGTTAATTAAACCCCCGTGTTAATGTCACAGTTCGTCGTCATGTTTTTCCTTCATTACCAACACGGTGCGTATGAGAATTAGTGAGGGCCGTTTGGCCCGGTAGTTGTCATTGGGTCCGACAGACTCTGGTATTCCGCTCGGTTACACTGGACCGAGGGTCGCTAGACGACCGGTTCGACAGAGTTCCTCGAAGGTGATGTTTCCCCGGAAGCTGGACTGCGTGGTTATTTAGGATTATGGAGATCGAGCCAATTAACCCTACGCCAGCAGGTCCTCATATTGGCGTCCACAGTCCGCTAAGGGACCGTGACCTTTGGAGTTGTCCGAGAGTCAGAACCTAAATTCCGGCGTGTTCGGTGGGAGACGACTCTACTGCTCCACTCGTGGTCGTTTATCACCGCCAACCCCGCAATATAGCATCATACGCTCAAGAAGTTGTGGATGGGATTCAGATCTAAAACTTAGTGTTCAGGTTGCGTGGTGACAAGGGCGAATTTATTCGATTTTTGGTGGAGATCTGATTTCCAATCCAAACACGGTAATTTTAAATTTTTTCATTGATTCTTCACCATTGAGTGGCCACAAACGATATTATAGCATGGATATTTTACAAAATATTGGGCTTGATATGTTTTGTGGATAAGGCATTGCATTGTGGAGGTAGCACTCCACTAAGTGCCCCTGTTACGTTTTATTCTGCATATCTTTATTTACATGTTTTTTCCCAATGTCAACATGCTTTAATATGCATTACATGTTTATTAACCTCCGACAATCGAAGATGGACTGAGGTTACTGTTTTCCACCCCTGTCTGTTGTTTGTTATCTCTGCCAAAACGAAGTTTTTGCAATGATATGTTTGGTTGTTTGTTGTTTGTGGGTGAACAGTATTACGGAAAAAACTCGTTGGACGGATTTCGACGAAACTTGGTGGGGGGATTAGGTATGGTCCAAGGACATGCCATTAGATTTTGGAACTTGGTCCAAAAGTTCCAATATGGCCGCTATGGCGCCATTTTGAAAAAATTTTGAATTTTTGTTTTGCATTTACATTGGTTTTAAGTGATTTCCAAACCCCCCCCCCCCCCCAAAATTTGTTAGCAAAAAAAATTTTTGCACCTTTTTTTCAAAAAAAATTTTCGATTTTATTTTTTTAGCATTTTTCACATGCGCGTCGATACTAGTATTAGTTTATTCCAATCGGGTTCAGTTAGAGTCTGATCCGTTTTGACCTACAATGAATAGGATATCAAGGTTCACTTAAGTGACCCGCAGTCATTGGCCGGCGGAGCGGATTTTGCGCACTCTACCGAGTCCTCCCCCTCTAGTTTCAATTGTGATGTGGTTTTTTCTGGCTGCCGCCAACCTTCCTCTATCTTTTTTCTCGATTGCTCAGGACCAAACCCCGTTTTCCCATTGGCCCTAGGTTTTTAACTATCATTGTTTTAACTTATTGCGGCATTCCAAGAACGTATCCCCACAGTATTTCAGAGTTTACTGTATTCTAGAGTCTCCTACGATATCCAACCTTTTTCTTATGAAACGACGTTGATATGAATAAAAATTTCTGAATAAACATCAAGTCTTTGTAATGAACACATCATTTCAATGTTTCAAAATGTCAGCAAATCCTGGTACCAATCCCTTTACCTTTATTTATTCATTCTTAGGTCTCTGGGATCTAACAATGCTGGTGCTTTATGTGTGGGGAAACCTGATAATCATCCCTGTGGGAAATCAACTTTTATAAAGGAGGAGATGACCACTCCCACTCCATGGATAGTCTTCAAACTTGTCTCTTGACACCTTCTTTCCTCATTGACTTGGTGCTCAAACTTCCGCACAGGAATTGTGGTGAGAACAAGCACTGACAATCATCCTCATCCATGTAGGATCAAGGTCATTTGTTTGTACCGATGTGCGATACCATTTTGTCTATGGGTTTAGTTGTATCCTTTGCTTAAACTCATGTAGTTTGTACCTTGAACTCGTGTCAATGGATTTTGATGTGCTTTAGTACATCATGAATTGAGGCTCATCTAAGAGCATCTAACCACAGTCAGGTGCAATTCTTACTAAAGGCCCAGTTCACACCTTTGACGTTCTTGCCAGCATATGCGACCTCTGAAAAATGCATCTAAAATGCTGGCGCCACGTCAAAATTTACGGTATGGGTAAGTTTGTATACGTGGAATAGAACGCTAAAGTACGCTATCATATGTCGTAGTAAAGTGAGTACGTCTTGAACATTTTAAACATGTTAAAATTTACGACATACCTTGCCGTGATGCCCACACGTTCCGCATCGCAGGGAATAAGCGTTTGTAGGCACGATATTGCGCTCGTTGGCACACGTCGCAAAAGTATCTTGTAGTTACTCATAGTTGACCACCGTCGAGTAATGGTTACGTCAGTGTTCCAGACTCCTAGGTTTTTTTTTTCTTCGGTATGACGGTGATGTTGACACTTCGATTTCCAGGCGGTTATAATATATATAATTAATAGGCTGCCCCGCTCACGATTTAAATCATAAACCGGCAACTAGGAAATCGAAGTGTAACCATCACCGTCATACAAAGAAATAAAAAGAAAAAAAAACCAGGGATTCTGGAACACTGAACGCTAAATTACTTTGACATGTTTCGACTTATGTGTAACTACAAGTAACGTGTGTGGAACGTGTGTCACGATCACGTAAACGTACCTACAACACGTTACTCAATAGGTTACGAAATAAGTTTCGGGTAACGCTAACACATTACCTCCGAGTGTTCGACTTATGATTTAACTACAAAGTAACGTGTGCGACGTGTGTCAATGATCACATAACGTGCCCTACAACTTATGGCCAGCCGTAGCGGAACGTGTGAGTCATACGCTGTGCAATAAGTCGTTAAAAATTTCAAGCATGGCTAAATTGAGTGACAAACGCAAAGTACAACGAGAAAGCCAGCATACTAATGACGTATGGCAGTGTTTTTCAGCGTGCTCTCAATGTTTCCAAAACTTACCCATAACTTATTCGACGTTGTTGCCAGCGTTTTAGACAAATTTTTCAAAAATCGTGCATAAGGCTGGCAAAACGTTCAAGGTGTTGACTGGGCCCTTAATTGCTGGGCAGAGACTCAGACTTTCAGATGCTTTTGGTAAGACTTCAATGCAAATCGACGCTTGGACTTCACGAACAAGACGAGTTCTTCATTCTTCATTTTTTTTGCTTGTTCTACTGTTGTACAAGGGTCAATGTATCTTGTTGTGCTTACTTTTATGTTCGGGTTTATATTTTATAATCCACATCTTCACATGCCTGACCCAAAGATCACGCACTTGGGAAGGAACACTGGTATTTCATTGGAGATTTTATTTTATTCATTTTGATATCCGTAACTTGATTTGCCTTGCTTCACTTCTTCCCTCCAGACAAATAACCTTCAAACCTGGTTTCTTGTGACTTTCTCTCCTCCTATCCCTGTGGATTACATTTACCTCATCGTACAGCGGGGTATTGATGCCGAGTTGTAAAAATGCACGTTGGCTCTCCGGATTGTGCGCTTGCCAAATTCTCAGCTTCTTCGTTTGCCTACGCTCTCACGCCTCATTAGATACATCCACCATGGAGGAGGTGAGAATTTGAGGACTGACATAGTCAAGTACAAATGAACTTGTGGTGATCATTTTTGTGCCTGCACTGCAACTTTCTTGTGGTTTAGTGTGAGGGTTTCTGCATTCAGGATCCAGCATAAGAAGAGGATATTTTGGTCCATCATGCCTGGTCATATCTGGCATCTCACATGCTACAGCTTAGTGCAAATTATACAAAGCCCCCAAGCAGGGAGAATTTGCCACTGGAACGTCAAAGACCTGCTCTTTTCGAGATCTTTAATGTTGCATAATACCTACCGAAATGCCAGATGGGACACCAGCTTTATATCCCTAGGTGAGGCACCAATTTACTGTATCGAATAACTTGTGTGTGTCGTGTGGTCTCTTCATAATAACTCCAAAACCTGACACTAGGGGCCCCAAACTTTGCATGCATGCTACATATCAAAAAATGCATTCATGAAAATTGGGTGTTTGGGCACCCTTTTTGAAGAAATTAATGCTTACCCCCAACGGTTTTTTTAAGGGCTTATCCTCGGTCAGCACGACTTTGGCCTCGCAAGGGTCTTTAGCCGCCATATTGATTCGGCCTGTTCTACCATGCCTTCCCTTGGAAACCGATTTTACTCTCACAAACTAATTTAAGTATTAATTGAAAACGCTGTATTATATCAGATTTAGGAATCCCGATCTCGTGGACTAAATAAAGTGTCAAGATCTAAGAGTGAAATCTGAAAATTTTAACAAATTTGCGATTTTTAGAACAAAGTGTATTATTTAGAAAGCAATAAACTTTAACTTTTTATACCGAGTTGAACGATGAATCGAGTGAGAAAAAGATTAAGGAATGGTGCAGAAAGCCGCAACTTCATGAAGCGCAATAAAAAATAATTTGACCAGTGGGATCAAAAATGATATGTGCAAGGGCGTCCTTTTTTCGGCAATTGAACGCAGCTTGTTTATTTTTTTTTTCACCTTTTTGTGTTGATCTGCTTTCTTTGGATAAAAGATTAATATATACTTTACAAAGAAAAAATCTTCAAACATCGACTCAAACCTTCATTTCCAAATTCCCACTGTGTTGGTTTGATCTCGGCAAGGCATTACTGACATTTTATGTGTTCTTTGTAGGAGATTGAATTGTGCTAAATTTTTCATTTGAATTCCACAGTTTAAAACAACTATATTTAAAGGTAAGTCTTTTCGTTCTCCTTTTCAGGTACTTATCCAGGTGATCCTGATGTCAGTTATAAAGTAGAAAATAAGAATGTCCGAGTTGCATTGTGCACACATGAAGTGGATACTGTTCCGGATCGGTGCCGTGCCAAAAATGATGTTTATGAGGTGGCTGTGAAATCGATACATTTTATTCCTTTCTCTCATCGATTTGCACCATCAAACACCAATAGAATCCTGTCATTAAAAAAAAAAACAAATAATGAGCTACCATGTTGCTGTCTGCAATGATGAGGCAACACTGTCCCCTTGATTAACTCTCGACGCAGTTAAAGCATCTCTGGAGGGGATCTCCGTGTGGGGGGGGGGTGTTAAATTTAATGGCAAGGTTAGCTTGGTCTTAGTGTTCTTCTCTCTCTCCTCTCTCTCTCTCTCTCTCTCTCACTTATCATATTCCGTCAGCGAAGCGACAGGTTGCATTTGCTCGTATGAAGAATTGTGAACTTGCAGCAAATGCTTATTTACTTTTGTACCCTTTTAAGGAACCTAAAATCTTACGTTTGTTTTTTAATTTAGAACATCGGTATTAGTGTGCTACGTAAACTATCAAGGAAGTTTTTTATACATTAGGAAACGACTGCAAAGGAGCAAGTTGGCCATCATGACTGTCTTGAATATTCGCAACAAGGTGTAATCTATACTGTAACTGCTATGTAATGAGTACTAATGCTTCTTACCAATTGACTTAAACATCAGCATGTCCAGCTAATTAATTTAAGTTATCACATTTCCTTTTTAGTGGGGATTGCAGCATGATGGTAACACAATGGGCTTACTCTTTTAGAGATGCAGTGTGGAATTTAATGTCCGATACTTTGAACATGTCAGATGGACAGCCAAACATTCCACTCTTAAGTCTATGTGCTCAAGAAGCAGTGCCCTGGTAGTACGCTCAAAACGGCTGTTTGGTCATGTTTGACTCCACAGGGAAGCAGAAGCCCCGTACGCTATCCGCAACCTAAATGCAGACGGACAGCCGACAACCCCGGCCTTCCTTAGAGGGTCTTTTGTCCCAAAGCATACAATTGAGCTTGATATGCTTTGCAAGACTGTCGTTGAACATATTTTGCAGTTCCTTTTGGTCCACGTTTCACAAAATGAAACAACTTCGCAACAGTTATGTTGGTCGCAAATCAGTGGGGAACTTCCTTACAAAGTTACGTCATTGGAAGTTGGGGTGGAGTAGTGGAGGAGGGAGTAGCGGTAGTGGTGTACTCTGTGCATTACAACTGTAAGTGAAAAAGTCCTCCGAACGTATTTTTACGAGTGCTGTAACCGCCATTGATATACATTGAAATGATGTGCTTTGTGTATTGGTTACGCAGCTCGTGTGAACAAAAGGCATTGTTTTACTTTCAGTTGAATACAGATAACTCCATAACAATTCCAAATCTTTCAAACCTCTCTCTCATTGCCTCGTTATTCAAAGGTTTTTTTTTTTAATTTTTATTTTTTCTTAATAACACAGTAACAAAGGCCTGAACTTGTCCATACTCACCATGCAGCACAAAGACATTTGAGATGTCGGTTTGTACTTTTCAGTATGTGGCTGGAGACAGAAGACAGTGGAGGAGTATCGTGTCCAGGGCAGGGCAGAACCGATACAAGGGAAGGAGAAGAAGAAGTGTTCTTTGAATTGCCAAGGCTGTAATGTAATAACAATGTACAAGCACAGGGTTATAGGCAATGGAACCTGGGTTTCCAGATCAATGAGAAAGGGGCTCAAATGGAAACGCTCTCCAAATGCCAAACAGGCTTTCTATGTCGTCCCGGTTTGTTTACCGAGATGATTATGTTTCAATGGTCTTGTGTGCTGCAGTTTTTCACATGACCTACGACCTGCGAGTGCTTGTGATGCGATTTCAACCTTATTGGCATTGACTGTTGCTTCTGTGTCCACTGGATGCTGCCTGCAGTTCCTTGCTGCATTGTGCAGAATTCCCTCATGGACAGTTGGGTGGCCATTAAGCAGGATGCAGGTGAAGTTCTGCGGAATGGCTTGCAGTCGATGCGTGCGGTAATTTAGTGTGTTCTATCTTCTCATCGTGGATAAAAGAGCTTCAGTGTGGAAACACCCTAGTTAGAACAATGTGTAAGTGGATACTATAACATGAGAAAAGCTGAAGAATTGGTTAGAGCCTATAACAACCTTAGCTTACTCAGGCCAGGCAGAGACATGAAGTTTTCAAGGTGGAAAATAATGAAGCATCATGGGGAAAGATTTCTTCCGTTTCGCACCGGATTCCCACCTTGGCAGAGCGAAGCACAGGAATACGCACGCGACATTGCCTGACAATAACAACAACATCAATAACAACGAGGAAAGTATGGACATAGCGAGTGGTACATACAGTCCTACTATGTCATTCATAATCCTATGCAGCCATTTCATAATCATTTTAAATAATTTAATGGCATAACATTTCCCATCATCAACGGGAAGATAATGTGTGATTCTCACCGGTTGCATCTTCTGTTGGTTTCCTTATTATGCTGATTCATCAACCTGTGCTGGAATGATGTTGGTATTTTGGAAGATTCCATATTCTTCATCTGCTATCCATTTGTCTTCACTATTGGGTTTGTTTGCTTGGAAAAGACCAATGTTTTTTAGGTCTTTATCAAACGATGAGAAAAGGAGCAGGAAGTTTTTTTTCAAACCTTTTTTTTTTGTATACAGGGTCAAGACTCTGGAAGAGCAAGACACTGAATGGATCAGGAAGCAATGGAACAAAAGCACATTTAAGAGAGGGGACAAACCAGAACCCAGGGTTGAAGGACAAAATAGAGAAAAGACTTGGATAATATATGGACATGAAGGGGGGGGAGGTGCGAGGGGAATGAACGGTTAGGGGAGGATTATAGGGTGGACAAGAATGGAAGTGGATAAAGAGGAGAAAGCGAACTCTCAGGAAAGGCAAAAACTGGAAATTTGGAAATTGATGGGCTGGGAGTGGTCTAATGGGGGTACCAGGTGTGCAGGCGAATAGATCACATGGACCCGAGATCGGCGCTGCACTGACATCAATTTCATTGATGGGTGCTGGTCGTTCAATACTCATGGCGCCTCACGGCTCCCCACAGTTTGGGGGGTTATCGTCGACATGCGTCATAGTTCCATTTCACCATTGAACATCGGGCCTGGTGACTCGTCCGCACCGCTATTCTCATCAGTCCGTCGCTCATCGCTAACAGCCTTCAGGCGGCTGCCCCTAGGCAGGGAGTGGGTTTTCACCCACCTTGGGCAAACTTGTAGTTGGAGGGTGCCACTTGGCTTTTTTGTGGACCTTGATTCACCTTTGTAGATGGCCAGATTCATTACTGGCATATTCTACTTCGTAGATCCCTACCCAAAAGCGGCAAAAGGTGGAGAATGAAGCATTCAGGAAAGCACAAAGTGGGGCCCTACTGAGGATCTCGTGATCACCCCCCAGCCTGTTGTCAGATGCAGCAGAAATTTGCGCGCTTGTTGGTGTCTCGTAAACAAGACACCAATCAAGCCGCATCCATTTTGCTCTGACCTCGGGCCTCTCCTCAGCGAGTAGATGGTGACCCACCAGAAGGGATATATTTTGGCTGATTGCAACGTATATTCCGGCTACCAGTATCGAGACCAACTCCTTCGTAGCTCGAGGCTTCGATACTAGGGCCGAGGTAATCGCCATCCCAAACAGAGCTGAAAAGAGCCCGCGTCGTGACGATGATTCCCTGGAGCCCTTGTAGGCCCTCTGCATACTTGCCACCCCAAGTCCTAGCCGAATTGAAGGAAGGAGCCATATCTGTCTGTCTGTTACTTGCAAAAAATCAACGATTTTCAAGTATATTGGTCAGTTGATTTTGTTAGTTTTGTCTTTGTCTGTTATTGCCTACAGTACAATTTTAAACCGATCTTCACGAAAACTTCACCACATCGTAGAGTTTGTCATTAGAAAGAAGCTATTTTTAAAGGTGAAACGGTCAACATAGGCCAAAGGTCACTGAGTGATGTTTCTAAAAATCCTCAATTTTCATTCTGATGACTGAATTTGAAGAGGATTTATATAATTATTTTTTTTACTTCATTCAGTGGCCGAATAAATTTCAGGTCCACATGAATTCAACCGAGCCAATTATTTTTTGTAGGCAACATCGTCCGAATTTCAAAATTTTCAATTTTCATCGATGACTTGAAATTTGGAAGAGGATTTGCTTAATGAGGTCATTCAATTCAACACCAATTATTTTTGAGGTCAAATTGTTTATGGATTTTAGCAAGTATGGTGCTCTTGCAGACGTCTTCTCGTCTGTTTGTTACTTGCAAAATTCAAAGATTTTTTCAAATATATTGAGCAGTCGATTTTGTTTTTCTGTCTTTCTGTGTGTTTATGCCTACAGGTCACAATTCTAAACGATTGGTCATGAAGCTTTCTAAGTTTAAGAGGTAGTTCTCAACTGAGAAGCTATTGATTTTTGAGGTCAAAGGTCATGAGCGTCGAATTTCTAAAATCATTTTTCATCAATTGACTTGAAATTTGAACAAGATTTGAGGTAGGAAGGAAAAAAAATAAAAATAAGGATTTGCACGTTGAAGATTTGCATCATCACTGAATTGACTATTTTTGAGGTTCAAAGGTTCAATTGAAGGTCAAACTTCCAAAATCATCACTTTCAACTGCAAAATTGTCCAATTACATTCCTTTAACGGAGGTGTTGAACAGGATTTGCATGGTAGTCCTTCAGGCAATCGGGCAGCAACTATTTTTGAGGGCAAAACGTCAAAGGTCAACTCAAGGTCAAACTTCAAAAAAAAAAAATAGATTTCAATTTTTCATCTGACTACCTGACTTTGGATTAAGATGTCAAATTTTAATCTAAATGAAATGAACATTGAATTTATCCAGCAACCTTTAGGTTTCAGATCTTCACCAACAATGGATCCGGCTTTCTTGTCACCAACCCAATCAGTCCATCAAGTTTCGTCCGAATCCGTCCACCACTTTTTGAGATGTCGTGCTATATGTCGGATTTGCCCCCATCTCTCATGTGAAGAATCACTGTAAAGTTTAGTAGTCGGATCCGGATCCAGATCTTCAACCAAAATCTAATCGGTTCGTTCCTTTCCACACACCCACTTGCCCCACTCAATTTCATCCAAATCTGTCCACAAGTTTTTGAGATTCCTGCACACAAACAAAACAGGAATGAAAAACTAACCACTATTCCACCTTCGGTTGCGGAAGGGAATTTACAAACCGCACACAAGCCATGTCGAATGTGTTTCATTTAATGTGTCCCCTGTAGTCTGCTGTCTGTATCAACACTTGCTATGAAATCACAATCACATGCTATTGCATGTTACGAGAGGCCTATTCTTAAAATTGCTTCTCAGTATGGCCATGTCGGTTTGGATGTACGGTTGAATAAAACCGCGGTGAAGGTGGACTTTTCTTACGATCTGTGTGTATTAGCTATAATCATGTTCAACAAACGAGTACTTACATAGAATTTGGGTACTCATTAGTAAAACGTGCTCTATTTTGCCCACTCCTCCCTCCTCCAACCACCACAGAACAATTTGGCATTCTCATCGGAGTTCCGTTGCTTTTTGAAAATGTTTGATCCTTAAGGCTGTAATACATGATGAATAATTTTCTGTCGTATCTTCATTTTATGACTAGTAAGCATGCGGCCGTGCGTATCCGGCCGCTTCGCTGATGGATTTAATCAAAACGCGCATGTTGTACTTCACAAACATATTGCATGTCTATCTGTGAATCTCAATGAGGATGTAAAAGAAGGAAAACACACGAAAAAATGGAACCTTTTATAAGGACCTTATAATGTTGTTGTTGCCTATGGTTTGCTGTTTGTACGCTCTTCCGTGTCTTTAAAGGTTTACCTGCTGTCATAGATAATAAATGTACGGTCACGTTGGAACACTGCATATAAGCTGCAATACTGTTCTTGTTATCATTATTACTATATTTATTCAGTAAAAAAAAACAGGCCCTTTTAAAAACAACATTTATGATTGAACAGACAGGAGTTTTTTGTTCAACGTTAATCGATATTAGCTGACACACAGATGGACCGTTTCACCTTTTAGTAATAGATTATTCATTTTATGAGGGACTTACAGCCACTTTAAAACTGTAGCCATCATATACTGAAAAAAATCCACACCGTGGGATGGTCCGACACTCACCCCTTCCTTATCGGTCACGAATCTCTCTCTCACGACACAGTTGGGGCCACCAATCCCGCCCCCCCCCCCCCGCCTCCCAGATGTATCGATGCCATGTCTGCGTGCACACCTCTCGGCCTGTCTGCAGCCCCACCTACAGAGCCAGAGTCATAGGTTCAGATATGTCAGATACTGGTATGGAGTTGATATGAACAAAAAAAAAGTATATAGAAATAAAATTTAAAAAATACATTCACCAAAGATTTTCAGAGCCTGCATGATAGAGCCGATCAGCGTCAGCATGTTTCCAAGTTCTTACCAAGCTAAAGTAACAACCTGAAAGAAATGCACCAGATTATCTTTGCATCAGTGTGTGTCAAATCAAATAATCCTAATACATGTTGGTGCGTGTGTGGCATACAAATCAATCCCTTTGGAATATCGATAGAATAGAATAACTATCAGAACAACGACATGCAGAGAGGGTCTGCGCTCCCTCCCACCATTTTTCATGATTATAACACTCAATGACTTTTGATCCTCTTATTTCAAACAATATAAATAGTCTTGCTGAAGGGTTTATTTATATTCAAATTGTCCAAGTATTGCTACGATACCCTATGGGCTTACCTACTTTTTTTTTTTGCCAGGTGCCAAAGTTGTGTGGACAATGAAATCCACATCCCCCTTCCCCGACCCCTGCCCAAACTTCCGATTTTTGAAAATCCTACATCTGCCCCTCCATCACACAAATGAATAAGGACATCTCTACCCTGTTCACACTTGTTAATTCCAACTAAAACAAAAAATTCTGACATGCTCCCATGAGCCTTGCGGTCTCCCACCGCAGCATCACCCCCAATCGAGAGGTATTGCTAGGCTGCAAACCCTGCTGGATAAAATATATTTACACAAAGTCATTGCTTACCTTCCAAAGTAATCTGAATCCTCGTTTATCGTCTCCATCTATTTGTCCCTCACACATGCTGTTGGTCGTCCCCCAATCTCTTTCTGCTGTCCCTTTTGTTCTGTTGACATCCTGCTCTGTTATTTGTTCTTGCTCTTCCATGAGCCTTTGATTTATTAATTTAAACAAAAACAAAACATCATATGTTTTCCAGTTCACCATTGAAAATATACCAGTACAGTCAAACCTAAAGGATGTGCAAGCACTTTTTAAATAGGTAAAAAAACTACATATTAACAGGTGAAAAAAAAAAAACAGGTCAGAGTTACGACACACCACCTTCCTTCACTTGATAAAAACTTGCATACAAGACCCATACTTTGCTGATGGGAAGCCAATCTTTCCTGCAATGGCTAATCAATGGGAAAGAAAAAAGGATTTTTTTTTTTTTTTTTTTTTTTTTTTTTTTTTTTTTTGTATACATGTCGAGGCTCGTATTGAGAGCTTAACACACAACGCACAGCAAGGGGGCATGAGACAAGAGGGGCGGGAGTGGACGGGACAAGACAGTGGGGAACAGACACATTAGGTGATCTGTGGAAGGGAGAGGGATGGGATGGGACGGGGAACATGGGGAGAGAAGATGGACATTACAGGGACTTTCAGGAAGGAAAGCAGGGGATGAAGGAGTGGGCTTGGGTGGATTATCGGGGGTAGAAAGAATCGAGGATTTGGATGGGGGATTGATAAGAGGTGTGGACAGCTGTTTGGAAGCCTGGGAGGAAGAATGGGGAAGAAAGAGTGGGAGTTTATTCCAAAGGCGGGAAAAAGAGAATTGAAGGAGTGAAGTGAGCAGTGGTCTGATTTTGGTAGTTTTACCAGAAGGGGTTGTTGCGGACCCTTGGAGCGCCCTGTGCAAATGTGGGTTGGGGACAAATGGCAGGAGAGCAGGGGGGGCAAGCTGGAGGGGAGACGGTAGAAGACAGGAAAGACCAACCGACCAACCTGCGGTGATTGAATGAGAGGCCAAAGACTCAGCTTCATTGCGGAGATGCGATGATCCTAAATTGCCCTGGTTCGACAGCGTGAAGCCGAGAAAGGTGGGAGCAGGAGCAACCACCCCAGAGGGCTGGAGAGCAGTACTCCATCAGGCTACGGAACATAAAGCTTTGTAAGTGCGTCAGGAGCTCAAGGCCCCGATGGAAGGACTTTGCACGACGGAGATATCCCAGTCGGCAACTGGCTTTTGAGGCGAGGTTGCGAAATGTGAACTTTCCGGAAAGGTCAGTGGAGATAGTGAGACCAGAAGCTTGAAAGAAAGACTTCTCAGAGGATTGTTGAAAAGTGGTGGGGGTTTTCTAAACGCGTCCCTTTCGAAGAGACATAGTAGAGAGTGTGAGATTTGTCTGGATTTGAAAGACATGTTCCCTGTGTTGGACCAGTTTGTGATTTTTATCAGATTCAGTGAGCGAAGAAGCTGCTGCTTGCCGGTCTGAGGATGACGATGGTACGGCAGAGGGT
>CM068962.1:53597795-53632865 GCA_035128595.1 Eptatretus atami
AAGAGAGATGGTGAGGGCGCTTGGAAGCGCGTCAATCACCATATATTTAGTTGAAATATATAAAGATTTAGAGTTCGGAGGGAAAAACAAAATTCAGAGTTTACTGCTGTTGACACAGGTCTTATACACCACCTATTAACAGTTACATAATCTCTCGTGCCTTTGTTTGTGTCCTTTATGACATCCTTAAGAACAGTAAGTTCCTGTTTGAATGATTTTTCATTTTGTTTGAATTTGACATAAAGATCAGGCAGACAGAATAAATAAAATTACGAAGAAATTCCAGAGCTGATTCGGAACAAATTTCAGAGCGCAAAGTAGGCGACTGGATGCGTGTTCAAAATATTAACATTCCAACGAATTAAATTGTCTCGATATAATCTGACGTTTGTAGACAGAGAACCAAACAAATGAATGAAGCAATTACTTAACCGCTCGTTACTTCGTCTGTGTTGGAACAATACCTGCTTGGCAGGACTTTGTAGTGGATCTTTTTACTCTGGAATATCAATGTTTGGTAGTCGATCCAGGTCGGAATATATATATATATTTTTTAAAAAATTTGAAATCGTTTCTACCCTTATTATCAGTTTTTGCGTGCGATATGTTTTCTGTCCGTCTGTCTGTCTGTCTGTCTGTCTGTTCGGTCCAGTGCTCCCGTTAATACAAATGGCGATTTTGATGAAACTTGGTGGTAGGTTCATACCATGAACCTAGTGTGTCTAAATGAGAACCGTTGCTAATGGACACCACCCTTGCCTAGCAAACGGGACTTTGAAATTTTTGAAAAATCATATAAAAATTTATTTTTTCGAAAATCAAAAATCGGGCCTACGAGCGACTGTGGGCAGTACATTCAGCCTATTGTCTAAAAATTTCCAGCCGGAATCCTATGAAAACTGTCGGAGAAAATAGACTTGAATGAAACTGGTCGAAAAACAATAAAAAAAAACGAAGTTCGTTTAAATCTCAGAGTCTAGATCAGATATCATGAAACTGGGGTACGGTATGGTTTCATAGGTAGATCCTAGTTATGGTGAGAAGAACGCGTTGCTATGCAACCCTCTCCGTTGCCGAGCAACGGCCCGAAAACTCTAAATGTGGGGGTATTTTAAACAGGAAAAAAACAACGCAGCATAACCCTTGAAGCTAGAATCAGAATTTCTGTGCTTAACCATACAGGTCATTCCCCATCGAACGGGCCGCATCGCGTCAGGTTATTGGGTAGGCGACTAACCCATGTCCACCATACCGGCTTGTCAAACAATGGGTTAATTACTGCCAAACAGATCTTAGGAAGCAGTGGTGGGGTTGTGTGTGCAGGTGTTAAGGATGTGTATGTGTGCGTTATATGTGGTGGTGTCGTGTGTGTGTGTGTTGTGTGTGTGTCGTGAGTGGTGTGTGTGTTGTGTTCGTGTGTGTGTGTGTGTGTGTGTATATGTCGTGTGTTTCATTGTGTGTGTGAGTGTGTATATGTGTGTGGTGTGTATAGTATTGTATATATCTGTGTGTAGTGTGTGTGTGTTGTATGTGATGTGTGTATGTAATATGTGTAATATGTGTGTGGTGTGTAATGTGTTGATGTGTCAATATGTGTGTATAAGTATGTGTGTATAATGTGTGTGTGTGATGTGTTGTATGTTGTTGTGTGTGGTAGTGTGTGTACGTGTGTAGTGTGTATGTGTATGTGTAGATGTTGTGTGTGTGTGTGTAATAGTGTATGTATTGTGTAGTGTGTATATATGTGTGTATATGTGGTGTGTATGTTGTGTGTGTATATGTGTTGTTGGTGTGTAATAGTGGTGTGATGTGTATATGTTGTATATAGTGTGTATATGTGTGTGTATTGTGATGTGGGGTGTTATGTGTGTACGGTGTAAATGTGTGTTGTATGTAGTTGTGTATGTGTATATGTGTGTGTGTGTGTATGTGTGTGTGTGTATGTGTAGTTGATGATATGTGTACTATAGTGTGTGTGGTGTGTAATGTGTGTATGTGTGTGATGTGTATATGTGTGTATAATGTGTGTATATGTGTATTGGTAGTGTGTATGGTTGTGTGTATAGTGTGTGAGTGTGTATGTTGTTATGTGTATTGTGTGTGTGTGGTGTGTGGTGTGTGTGTGTGTGTGTGTGTGTGTGTGTACAGTCGTTGCCTTCCAAAACCTCCGAGCTCCGACGTGTTCCCGTCATTTCGTTCCTAAACCTTTATGACAGCCATGGCGATATAATTTCAAAACAGATTAAATGCTTGCTCGAGAATTGTTTGCGGAATCACGTTCCTGAGAGATGAGAAGTTCAGGTGTGTTTGTGGTGTCGACTCGGTATTTGCCTCCATTCGTGCGATGCGTGTGAATCACCGGTTCGAACGGAACATGAGTAATAATGAAGGAACGAATGGATGACGATGTTAAAGGTGAGCATTCTGTTCACGTTCCGTCTGAACCCTTTACCCAATTATCGAGTCTGGAGCATTCGGCAGATGGAGGGAAACTCGGGTCGTAGGTTGGCGAAGGGGAGGAGGAGGTAGGAGGAGGATTCCTTTCGGGTGCAGCGAAAGACGGACGTGTTCGGGTATGAATCAACTGTAAATATCTCTAGGTGGTGGTGGTCGTGGTGTCGTGGTGTCGTGGTGTCCCGTGGTGTCGTGGGGTCGTCCTCTCGGTGTCTATCCGACACACCATGGACCAGCTCCGTCGGTTGTGTGGGACGCCCGCGTCATAAGGACGCTAATTCCTCACACCAACGTCGAAGGAGGACGGGGACTTCGATTCGGGCCCGGAGAACCTCATTCGGGAAGATAAGGATTCGCACCTCGACGCTTCCTTCACCAACACGACTGGAGGAGGACGTACTGACGAGGAGGAGGAGAGGGGGACGAGGAGGAGATTTGGGCGGACTCCGATTAACTGAGAGAGTTTTCCCCTCGTGTTGCCGCCGTAGTTCTGGTCCAGACCGACGAGGGACAGTCAGGTGCGCACTTTAGTTATTTATTATTTTAACGTGAGGTAAAGCCCACACACCTGTCGTCGCTTCTCACATTCCTTCCACTCTATTATAATATACGCATCGACGTCGCCGTTTCCCTCCACGTCACGCAATCCATTTCTCTATCGTTTCCTGAATTTCGATTTTTAAACCATTATACGAGTAATGGTCGTTCGGACCCGTTCTCGCGTTGCCTCCCCAATCTCGGTGAGTAAACATGTGAATGAATCCCATAGCAGGTCATTGGCCTTTGACACACAACACACACACACACACCACACACACACCACACACACACACGGCCTGCCACAAGTCGAGAAGGCGACTCGACTGCTTTCCGTCCCCATCCGAAAGACTGCGGGCTCGCAGTGGCAGCACCCATTTTATAACGGCCATGACTAATCCTAAACGGCATTTTTGACTCTGACCTTTGAGTTAGCGTTACGTGTGCGCCGTCCCCGAGTCCTCCGTGTTCTCTCCCTGACGTGGAGTGGTTTTTAGAGCGACATGATGGTGGTGCGCCGGCGCGCCAAATTGGTTGCAAGAGTTGAACAAGCGAGAAAAAGAAATCGAGCAATAATTAGCCTCACCTTCCATTGCAGTAAAGTGCGAATAACCGAGATGACGTGATAGAGATGGAGGCTACTGAATGCTATTGTGCATGGAAATGAATATAACCAACAATGGTCGGCGCGCAACGGCCATAGGGATTACCTCTGAAAACCCTCCATTGTTTGACGTTTTTGGATAAACCAAAGTCCCTGAACTCCAAACTTGAATGGCGGAGTTTCTATTAGTTAGCTCGAGAAGGCTCCATCTACCCTCACAGTCCCGTGTCCTGCGCCTCAATCTCCAAACACCCCAGGAGACCTTACTGTACTTCCCTCTGCGACGCACCTCCGTTTGCCTGGTGCTGTACAATGTACCATCCTCCTAGCATGATACAGACCAATTGTAACGCACCCATCTCATTCTCCTGCTCATGAATTATCTTTCTGATTCTCGTGGAAAAAACCCTTCCTCATATTGTTTGCTGCACGGCTCTGCTGTAGCATCCCTCAAACGGATCATGATGGTAGGAAAAACCCCTTGGGAAAATTTAGAAGCATGCGCTGGGGCAACACTTGAATTGAAGTTGTCTCCCCTGAAACAAAGTCGCACACTCTCACTTCTGGCTCCAAACTTGGACTGGTTTCCCCCCCCCCCTGGTCAACCCACTGATCTACTTCCTCAAACAAACCCTGCTTCGATTAGTCCATCGAACCGTAATCTTTTTTAAAATTTTTTTTGGACAAAACAACGTATCAAAAGGTTTACCGCTCCAATGCCAGGTCCGGCTGAGAATCCTAGTTGTGCTTCATCCACAGCAAAGCCCCCCATTTTTTTTTTTTTTTTTTTTTTTTTTTTTTTTTTTTTTTTTTTTTTTTTTTTTTTTTTTTTTTTTTTTTTTTTTTTTTTTTTTTTTTTTTTTTTTTTTTTTTTTTTTTTTTTTTTTTTTTTTTTTTTTTTTTTTTTTTTTTTTTGTTTTTTTTTTTTTTTTTTTTTTTTTTTTTTTTTTTTTTTTTTTTTTCTTTTTTTTTTTTTTTTTTTATTTTTTTGCAGTTTTTATTTTTTTTTTTTTTTTTTTTTTTTTTTTTTTTTTTTTCTCTTGCCTGCTCGTGATTGTTGTCTTATCAAAAACTTTCCATGCCGCAGCACTTACCCCCTTGGTCTGGCGCCTCTGCCTCACGCCTTCACTCTGATGCATGGATACAAGACCTCAAATCATGGAGGCCTCTGGATGAACTAAATCTCTGGGCTGCTACTCCACATCACAGACATGTCAGTGACATTTCTACAATCTACATTCTGTCTGTTTTCGAGCTATAGCTCTTCGATGAGCCTCGACTTTGTATAAAAAGGTTTAGAATAAGAAATATATATACGTAGATTAGGAAAGTTTTCTTATTTACAAAAGCGGATGGCTGTAACAGGACTCAGGACTCGGGAGCAACCTTACAATAGTTGTGTCCACGCTGGTTAAATTAATTCCCATCCTTGACCAGTAGTCGTGGACGGGCCGTTAACACCGACCTGGACGGATAGCCGAACAGTTCTACCTTGGAGGTGAACGCACAATCCTTGGAGATTATAGCGTGCGGACAGGAGGCGGCAAAGCATGTACGCAGAGGCGTTCAAACGCGGATGGAAAGCACTAAGGGTTTAACACTCGAACCCACAACGAATCGACAGACACAAGCAAATTTAATGAACATCAAATATTTTAATGGAAATAAATCAAAGGGTGATAATAAAAACGGAGGTAAACTAAAGGTAATTTGGATACGTCTCACACGGACTTAAATACAGATGAGAGGAAAGATAAATAAATGAAAATCCCCCTTTATTCTGGCACTTTGCTGTTTCCAGAAGTGGCCTTTTAGGGCCTGGTGCAATCGAACCCACGCCGGAAACCGCACCCAAAATGGCCAAGCCGCTCTCTGCCAGGAAGCGTACGTGAGGAATGTTGGTGGCGTATTCAACCGCCAGGGCCCAGAAACCATCATGCAGCTTCTCACGAATGATAGCCGACCCCGCTGCCTCTTATACAAGGTCCACTCACACCGACAGCCCACCTTCCTCCTCGAAAATACAACGGGATAACGCCAAATATTGCTGGAGACGCACTCCTCTCTCTCTCTCATAAATCTACAACTTCGCAACCAGCCGAACAGTAATGGCTAACGTCTTGCTCCAGCACATGGGCAAATTCACACAGCATGAACACGAAATCGCGGAGCTTTCTTCATCATGTTGAGAAAGCCAGCCAGCGAGACCCTCGTTTTTTTTCCACCGCCAACCTCACACCACTATCTCCTCTCCGATCATCCCTCTTCTCCGACGTCACACCGACCAGTCATCAGCCTCGGGGGTGGACTGCTGGTCCAAATCCACGAAGGCGTGTTTTCACCTGTCCAGAACTTTCGGCTCTGTTGTTGTTGTTGTTGTTGAAATGTGTTCTTTTTTTTCCGGTTTTGTGATGCAAAAATGTAGGAAAAGGTCACAGGGGAATCGCATACTTGGAGAAATTGGCCTTAAACCCTCCTAATTAACACAGCACCACCCCCCCCCCCATTGTGGTGACATGTAACAATCTTAAGCTGACAGTTTCTCCATTTAATTTACATCGAGATGTCTCCTGCTCGTCCCAGGACCATGCTACACTTACAATCCTACTTTACTATGAGTTCCTCCATCTACCCCACAACATAACAATATAAGATGTTATATATATATATATATATATATATAATTAACTACTATATAAATATGGCAATTCTGTGTATGTATGTATGTATACATCTCAAAATCATAGAAAAAATGCAAGGTTGGGCTGATCTCCATCAAATTTGCATACATGTTGGTAGTACCCAGGGTCAGGTCATGGCAAAAAATAAATAAATAAATAATAAAAAATCCCCCCCCCTCCCTGTGAGGAAGGTTGAGGGATGGAAGATTTGTTATTTTCTTCTGTAACGTGCCACAATGCAAGTGGTTTACTGACCCCTGCTGTAGATGGGGGGGGGGGGATGATTAGCCCTGGACAAAATGTATTTTTCCCACCTCCTCCACTATCCCCCCCCCCTCTCCTCTGGCTGCTCCCAAAGGTAACATTGTTTCTCGTAGTAATACAGAGGAAAGTTTGCACAGGATGGTATTTCCTGTGCAAACTTTCTTTCCTTGTGCATTGTATTTCCCATAGTCGTAATGTTTGACTGCTGTTGCTGGGAGGACGGTTTGCCCCATGGACAGAGATGGGTTAAAATATAATTGGATAGGTGAAGGAAATATAAATGGCATTAGGTTTATTATTCTGTCTCCATTTGTTGTCAGGGTGATTGTCTTGTCTTTTATATAACTTTTTGCTCTTCTTTCCCCTTACCGAAGCCGACCCTTCACTTATCTATCCTTTTCCCATCCAACCCTCTCTCCGATGTCTCCTTCCTTCATACCCTTTGATAGTCTGCCAATACGTCTCAAAATGACGTATGAATACTAAACGAGGCCCTTTGCACATGCGCTGGTGTGTGTTCACGCTTTTCGGTTTCTGCTCGACAGGCACTTTTAACCTGCTGCTGCTAGCATAAAATCTGTGATTCAAATAATCTTTAAACATCATTTCAGCAAATAAATGAGAGAGTGGAAATTTCAAAATGGTCAACCATAATGGCTGTTCCTGAATGCAAATCGGACTCGCAGAAATATAGGAATATGAGAACATCCTTGATTGAGAGTTCTGTGGTCGTACCATTTACTGTTAGTACATTATAGCATCAGCAGTGGATATACACACACACACGGCGTCAAACTTTTACCAACAGATGCAAAAATCTTGAATAATTTCTCTGTGGCTTCGGAGCCGAACCAAATATACTGTCGTGTCGGGGTGGGGGGGGGTGGTTAGCCCCTACCTAAGACGGATAACCGAACAGTTCTCCCTTGGAGGTGAACACATGATCCTTGGAGTAATGGCACGCACGGGAAGGAAGGGCGCCAAAGGCACGCACCACAGGCCTCACCAGGACATAAGCATGGGGGTTGTACTCAAACCCATGACAAATAGATAACACAAACAATCCTAATAAATGTGGGGTTTCATAACAGAAATCAAATTTCATAAGGAAATAAATCAAAATGGGATAATAATGAAGCGTGAGGTGACCTAAATTCTATTTGAGGTGCCTCTACATGTTTAATACAGACAAGGGACAGAATAAATAAAAAAATCCTTCCTTTTTCCCAGCACTTAGCTGTGTGCCCAAAGATGAGTTTATGGAGCTTGAGTTCCAAACCGCGTCGTCACTGCATGGGGAAAACCACCCAAAATGATGCAAGCCGCTCTCTCGGCGGGAAGCATACGGGAGGGTGTCGGATGGTGATATTAAACACCAGGGCTCCGAAACTGCCATGCAGTTCTTTTCACGATCGCACTTGCCGTGCTGCTCCTCCGAAAAATGGCCTGCCTTCATCCCCGGACACAACACGAGGCTCGAGGCGCAGTCTCACACGACCCACCGAACAGTCAATGGCTAACCTCTTGCTTCATCACGTGAGCGAATTTCCTCAGCACAAACACGAGAATCAGTGGAGCACACATCCTCCACTCCGTTTCCACGACCTACCTAGTCAGGAGTTTGCACTTCCGATCAGTGTGCCCGTTTGGTGAGCTAAGAAAGTTCTCCAAGTCTTCATCAATGTGCAGAGACAAAAGCCCTTCTCCTGAGGTACTTCCAAGTACCTTCCAGAAGCTTGTGAGCCATTCAAGTAACATCCTTATCCTGGACACACGACCATTATATTTCACCCTCAACTCTTCAGCTTCCTCAGATTTCTGTGCATACGCATCGAGCATTCTGCGGTGGATTACGTCATTTTGAAAGTGCCACATTGCCAGTCAGGTTAGTGTTGCACGTTTGTTTCCCAATTAGTGATGACAGCCCCGCATACAAATCATCCGATGGGAGGTGACCACCGACGTTCTTGAAATATCTCATTGAACCTCTTACTCCTTTCTCAAGGCGATGATGTTCTCAGACTGAGCAATGAGACTCTCTGACTATCTGTAGTCTGATTTTAACAATATCCGTGGGAATGAAAACGAGCCTCTCATGTGGGAATTTTTTTGCAACTGGAAAGTGGTGTCCTCTGACATTCGATAAGATAGTGATTTTTTTAAAAAATTTTTTGGGTATTTTCAACATTAGCCGAAAATATCTTTAATTTTGGCGGGATGTCTCTCTTCGAGGTTGCAAACTGTGTTTGTATTGTTTATGTTACGTGTCGACCTCAGGGCACCGTTGCGAATTGCACCGGTAACCCTGAGGGTGTCACGGTAGAGAAATAAATAAAGCCACTGATGTGCCCATTGTGTTTTATGGGTGGACTAACACATGACAGGAGACAGAATGGTAAATTTATAAGGAATATTATTACCCTACTGTCTACCTTAGCACAGTAAACCAAAAATGTAACACTAATAATTTTCCTAACGATCCCAAATTGGATAAGTACAAATGTCACAGACAACAATGTCGCTAGGATGTTCACTCACGACTCTCGATGTGGCAACTTATCTCAAGCAAGCCGATTGTACCTCAAACCCCAGTGGGTTATAAATGTTGAAAGGTCAGCGTGAGCACATCAAAAGGATCTAATCCGGACAGAGTGTGTGCACATAGAACTCTGACTGGACAGTCGCGTCTTAAAAGTCCTCAGAAGGTGAAGTCCTCGTATCACTGAACATGGAGAAGAAACCAGAGTCCACAAGTAAAGCCGAATCACAGATAGACGGAACTCCAAGGTGTAAAGGACAATGTGTTTACTGACAGAAGAAGAGAGATTAGAGGAATGGATAAGCCCGAGGTTATGCATGGGTCAATCGGCCTTTGCCTTCTCTAAATGGCACGTAAATTACCTGAAATGGCACCAGTGAGGTATACAGCTTTAAAATCATCACGAGATAACAGCAGTGCAATGTCTGACAAGTAGTTAGATGAGTGATGGAGTTCAGCGAATAATACCATCACAGGGTATGATCTAAGAAGGGAAGCTGAATCTCCATAGACCAATGCACAGTGGTTGAAGTTGGTCCATAGGGTCAGGGAATAGGCAGCCACTGAACCTGCCCAGGTGAGCTGCTGAACCTACCCAGGTTCGCATACAGAAGACCCCTGATCCTCCTTAACTGGATGTCGGTTTTTAAAATTATTTGCACTGCTTGAAAACGAGCGTGACAGCTCAGGAGAAGTTCATTGCCACCTCTCCTCGTCTCCCCATTCCTTTTCCTTCTGTAATCAAACTGTCCTTTTATTTCTGTAGTTGTTGTTGGTTGTTGTTACTTAACAGAATTACCAGCCAATAATAGCCTTTGGGACGCATAATGAAATGTTAAACGGTCCATAACAGTATGCCTACAAAATAATATACCAATGCTTAGGATGGTATATTATTTTATAATATCTAATAAATGTATTATTTTGTTATTATTTATAACATTTATGTATTCTGCTCTTGCCTTTTATACATCATGACGTAATTTTTACATCATTTAATTAAATCAAATAAATGACTTGTTGAATTTACTCTGAACAGGTCTGCTCAAGAATTAATGACACGTACTCTGGAAGGCAGCATTTTCACTGAAGGACAATAAAATGCATCTGCATTGACTCCCTCCGAATGAACGGAGCCACGGTGCTCACCACTCAAGCTCTATTGCAGACCGAGCTTTAGAGAAACCACCTCACTGGCTGAACGAATGGTAAATGATTAAAAGACTGATATTTAGCTTCCAATAATGATCTCTATCGCGAATTAACTAATTTGAAGCTTCAATCTTGCAGCCAATAGTTTATACAGTATATATGATATGAACTTCATTTGCCAAGAAAGAGGAAAACGTCTTTCATAATGGACTTGTTGCAGGAGCAGGAGAACAGCTGCTTTGCCAACATCACCATTGGGGATATCTGACGTTTCTTCGGAGCATATGTTGTTCGATGAAGTTGAACATAGCAATACATGAGTACATGGATGACAGTTTTATTTGTTTTATTTATTTATTGCTAATCCTATATTCAAATTTATGATTGCATGTTGGTGTGTTATTACGTGTCTGTAATTCATGCAGTGAAATGTTTTCTTTTTAGCAAGCGTCTCGCGTAGCGAACGCTGCTCTAAGAGAGCTCGCGTTGTTCTGTTTTCTTCTCCTTCTTCTGAAGACAAAACCTTTTGGACTCGGCTCTTTTATATACAGGATTCGGATCTCCTTAAATACTAAGCACCTGTACACATCCTCACATTGAGGTGCCTTTTGAGAGCGTCTATCATGAACTTTTAAATATATTCGGACATTTCTTTTAATTTCGAAAAGTTCACGTTACTATTAAAGATTATTCCATTTAATGTATGTAATTTCGTAAATACACTATTTTCTCGTCATGAAACAAGATCGTCCATGACGGACGTGACGTGACGAAATATCGGAAGTTGTTGTTTTTATTTTTTATTTTATTTATTCTCTTCCTCTTCTTGTTCTTCTGGTGAAGACAAAACCTTTAGGACGCTGCCTTGGACACATTTGTCCTTGTTTTTTTCAATCTCTTACTGCAACTAAAGGCACAACTTTTCATTTGCCTGTGTGTAAAGCAGCAGTATGTTCATATGTTTACTGCCTTTGCAGGTGGAGGCTCATGGAAGAGCTAGAGCAGGAATAGAATGGAAATGGGGAAACACCAACAGCAGAATAGAAGTGAAAGTGAGATCAATGGAAGGCGGTGAAGGACATGTGGGTGAACAAGCTGCACAGGAAAGCAGGGGTGAAACAGAAAAGGAACAAACTGACTAGCAAATGAAAAGGGTGAGGGAGAGGGGTAAAAATCACACATAACCTGGAAAAATGGAGTGCTGGATGGCGTCATTTGGGATAAAGAGATTAATATGGATGGAGATGAGCTTAGTAGTGGTGAGCAGCTGTCTTGAAGCCCTGGAGGGAAAATGGGACTAAACAGACTGGGGAAGTTGGTTCCACAGGTGAGAGAAAAGAGAGCAAATGAATGTAGGTCAGCAGTGAGCCGGGATTTTGTGAGTTCAACAATAAGAGTGTTACTGGCAAATGTACTCCGCAGAAACCTGGGAAGGACAGAGCCAAGAGAGGCAGAGGTGCAAGACCAAAAGGATGTTAAGAAAACAGAGAGCCCACCAACCTGCCTGCGATGCGAAAGATACAGGCCTAGCCACTCAGCTTCGTCACAAGAGATCCTAATGATTTTGAGGGCCTTGCTTTCCACCGCATCAAGAAGACCAAGATGTAGTAGGGGTGCTGACCCAAAGGGGAGAGCAGTACTCCATCAAGCTGCGCAATGAAGACCTTGTAGTTTGTCAAAAATTTAGATTGGCTAAGAAAGACCTTGCACGAAGAAGGATTGGATGCCCAGTCAGTGGTTTGCTTTGTCAGCCATTTTTGAAATATAGTCAGCCCAAGAAAGATCATTGGTGATGGTGAGGCCAAAGTTGAGTGACTTCACCTCTTCAACCAATTTGTTTAAGATCCCAACAAGTTATTTTTCAATATGTTATACAATCTGCAGGGCAAACATGTCACAGGAAATGTATACCGCTCGTGTGCTGTCAGACATGCCACAAGCCAGTACAGTAGATACTATTGAACCGTTCAAATGAAACCAATATTCTGTCAGATAGTTTACCCTGCTTATATGAGCAGACGTTGACACACAGTATATAAATATTTGTCGAAATGCAATATTTTGGCATTCTTTTAATGCAGTGTGGATATGTTGACAAAACACATCGAACAGTATGCCAGAAGTGCCTTCCTAATGCCAGCAGTCCATTAAAAGCAGCTCTAACATGATCATTGGAGTATACAGACACCAAGTTTATCACACACATCATCATGGAGCGTATCTAAACGACATGAGTTTAGCCTGCCCCTTACTGTGGATCAATTAAACTTTGCTTGCTGATTTATTGATTTCATTTTGGAATATGGTTTCTCACATGCTCCAAGCCCAGTGAATACAGCAATCGAGCTTTTGATATTTCTTTTACGTAAGAAATCGGAGATTCATTCAAAATACCTTTCATCTCCATAGCAGTCGGGCACATTGCTTCACTGTGTTTATACAGGTTATTATCACCCTCATGCTCTTGGTTTGGGGACAAATGGCGGATCATTTTGCTGGGATGTTACTTCATGATTTGGCACAACTGCCTGCTCTCCTTATTTACTTGATATGCTACCAGTCTCTTCTTCATGATGATGATAGTGCCTTAGGAAACTTGAGATGAGATGAGAAACAACATAGCAAATGCCAAAAGCAGGAGAAAGCACTCAGGAAGTGTCATGAGACCCCCCCCCCCCCCAAGGCAGAAATCTCACCTGAATTGCTATATTTCGGAAAGGTAAATAATTTGCTCGTTATTTACTTTCTGGAGATCACTTTTTCTGCAATTCTGAGTCGAAGGTAAATGTACGGGAAAAGAGCAAGTACTTACTGAATCCACCTATGAAAAAACCAAAACATTAAAAGGTTTGGTTCAAAAAAGGTTAATTAACCAAATAATGCTACATTAGCCATAGTATCACCATTTCTTCCTCCTGCCTAATAGGTCTGAATTTCCTGTGATTCTAGATTCCATAATGTTCACCTCATCTCATGCAATTCTTGTTCCTGTCTCTCGCAGGATTCTGCTGCTTGTGCAGGCTCTGGAAGGCAGACAGTGGGATGGGTTCTGGGCTAGATGAGGGCGCAGTAATGATGCCGGATGAACAAGTCAGCCAGACGAGCTTCATGCAGCAGCAGTTTAGCACTTTGCTGTTGCCTGGACTCAACAAATCTCTTGCGGATGTTGGCAGTCAGAAGGCATGGAACGAGAGCAAGAACGAGTCAAATCTGCTGGCTTCGGATCATACACCCTTACAGTGACTTCAGGTTTTGCATTGCACTTGTGACATGCATACAGAAGCAGAATACTGCATTGTAAGAACGTTTTACACTTCGGATCATCATCCATATGACACCTTCATTGTCTTTTGCACATCCATATTATTATTATTATAATAAGTATATCCTTTTTTTTTCCTTTGGGCTCTGGGGTTATGCTTGTCTTACTTCTTAACTTATCTGATGCATATTAGTGGTAGAAAGTCACCAAGTAACTCTATCATGTTGTCCCCATTTTTGGAGGTGGTGATATTTGAAGTAAGATCAAGGGCCTGAACTGAAGACTAATAAAATTTCTTCAGCCCAGGCCTTGATCTGATAGTCTGAACATGCACATCGAACATCAGCATGTTTGTGCTCTTTTGGTGTAAACAATCCCCCAACCACACTTTACCACATCTTTTAATATGCACTGTCATACTTGGCTCGAGAACATCTTCTTAGAACTTGTATGGCATGACTTGTGTCTGTAGATACCTCATCACATTTACCTTGTCGTACATATATCCCCTCACACGCAGTGGCCCAAACGAAAAATTGTCCACAACCAAAATGCATCGATAAGGCCAGGACTTGACATAATTTACACGTAAGTGCTTACTCGGCACATCAACAGTTTGTTTACAATCCACATTATTTTGTCTCTGCCATATTTCAATTCAATGTTAAGGCTGGAAGGATGGCCTAAGGGTGCAATACTCTCTATAAGCTGTCTACCCGGGTTTGAATCCCGACCCAGCTATAAATTGTCATCCGGTTTTTCACAGGCAGGATGATTCATAAATTTGTGTGCCTATCCCTCGGATAGATGTTAAATGAGCATCCATCTGCTGGCATTAGTTTGTGGATGTTAATTATCCCATGGTGTCCTTCGTGAAGTGTATGCGAGCTCTCGTGGCACATGGACAAATTAAAATTCCTGCCCTTACTACTTGGTCGAGCATCAGCCTGGCTATCCAGTTGTGAAGGACTTGGCCAAAAACTTCCCCTGGCCAACCCAACGAAGGTGGGAATAATGACGCCATTAAAGAGGAAAAAGAAATATTGCTGGTGCAAAAGGGAAAGAGAGCCTATCAAGTCAGAATGGAGAAGAAAATGTGTTCGCTGAATTATTTGCCTACTTGATAGATAACAAGTAATCTAGATTGTAATTGATTACGAACATATCCATGCCATGGCGAAGAAACATATAATCCGCTCTCTTCCTTTGTTTATAACCATAATGGTTCATCCATCAAATTAGTGATTACAAGTTGTTACGTGTCGATCTCAGGGCAGCAGCAGTGAGTGCATTGGTAACCCGGAGGGTGTCACGGTAGAAAATAAATGAAACTTATCTTGGCCTCAGTGTTTATTATGGTAACCAACATATGACAGAGACATAGAGTAACTTTATCAGGAATGTCTATTAATCCCTGTTCGATACCTTAAACACAATAATACTAATAAAATGTAATGCTTAATTACTTTCTGAAGAATCCCCAAATTAAATAAGTGTAGTACAAACGTCACAGACAACAACGCAGTGGTAAGTTAACTCACGAACACTCAAACACGCAACTTATCTCAAGCAGGCAGTTTGTACAGTAGTAAAACCCCAGCAGGTTATAAATGGTGAAAGGTCGGCGGTGAGCACGGTTGAAAGGATCAAGTCTGGAGGTGCGCACAGGAGAAGCCAACTGGACAGTCACATTTTACAAGTCCTCCCAAGTGAAACCCTTATATCACCGAAACATGGAGAAGAACCTGACATATAGCTGTATCACAGATGATGAAGATGGAACTCCAAGCTATAAAGGACAATGTGTTACTTGAAGGAGAGGGACAAATGCTCAAGATATGCCTCAGTCAATCAGCCATTGCCTTCTTGAAAATGATGTGCAAATCACACAAAATGTGTGTCAACGAGGGTACACAAGCTTTGAAATTGTCACCCAATATAACAGCAGTGCAATGCCGACAGGTAGATTCCTGTCGTGGGGAGTTCAGCGAATAAATACCTCACAGGGTATGAATAAAGAAGCGAAGCTGAACCTCCACAGACCAATGCACAGCATGTTGAAGTTGATCCGTCGTGGTCAGGAAAAGTGAGTCACTGAACTCCCAGTTCGCATACAGAAGCCCCCCCCAATTCCTCCTTCCCTGAGTATGTCAGTTTTGAAATGACTTGCAACGAAATGAGTGTGACAGCTCTGAAAATGAGTTTGACAGCTTCATGTTGTTGCGTTTCTCTCCTTGTTCCTTATCGCCTCCCTTCTGTTCTGAAACTGTCTTTTTATTTTCTCTTTGGTGTGGTTGTGTTGTTGTTGTTATCAGAAATTTAACAGCCAATATTGTTGTCGGCTGGGTCTCAGTGGCGAGCACAACCGCTAGATGGAGCAGTAAGAGTCGGCTCACACCGAACACCCGGAATTTAGGTCGTACCTTTCAGATAAATCCAAAGGTCACGCGTCCCTTATCGGACCGAAGATCGCAATAGGTTGACCACGTGGGAAAGGTCAATTGCCAATTTAAATATACCTAAATACCCACGTCGTCCAAACTACCGGGAAATTCACCCTCGCAGGATCTGCACGATCCGGCCGTTACCAGACCGGACATCCGAGTCGTACCCGAGCGGAGAGTACCAGAATCCTGCCGGGCCGATTGCATGATTACGGCAGCAGAGGCCTCCTAATTCCCGTTCGCAGCGCGGCAAACCAGTGAGAAAGGACAAGGACGAGCTGGACATTCAACAAGAGGGGAATTTATTAACAATATGGGGGACGAGGGGAGCACGTAAGGGAAGAGTTATCCGAGTAAGCAAGGCAAAATAATGTACAGCAAAAAGCACTAACAATTCTACTTATAGACGGGGCCCCGGACACACACAGATACCAGAAATGGACCCATCGGGTCTTTATGAAGGCTTCCACTCGAGGAAAGGTGAGCTGGAGACCAGAGCTAGCTTGGACCTGTCCACCTTGTGTGGTCTTCGACGTTCTGGATCGGCGGGACTCGAACCCACAACAACGATGCACTCCAAGTACCAGGGACGGAGGATGAAGGACGGACGCCAACCAGCACGAGCGCGGACAAGGCAGCGAGCGCCAGCAGCAAGGTGAGGCGATCCAGACAATCCGGCCAGCAAACCCAACTGCTCCCAGTCGGATCGCGCCGATCAATTATTCACTCTCCGTCCGGGGGGAGGGACTCCTTCTCGTGACCCGCCCCCCCCCCCTACTGGACGGTTTGGCGCGTGATCCGTTCGTGCCCCGTGATTTCCCAAAGGGGCGCCAAGTCGCTGATTTGACCGGGGGGGGGGGGGGGCGTGGCGAGCGTCACGGTGACCACCTCTCAAACAGGAAGATGAGTAATATTGTCCTGCGTTGGCTCCCATTGGCCGAACGACGGCAAACTCGCTCGCATCTCTCTGATTGTCGAGAGAGACGGCAAGTTCTTTCATTAACTCCGCCCACACGAGCGTTATGGCGTCAGGATACAGCGAGTGAAGGTGTTGTTGTATGTTGTAGTTAAAAATGTAAAAGAAAACCCTGACTATCAAAATAACTCCCCAGCGCACGGACATTTAATTCCCATTAGACTAGGGACGGGACCCTAACTAGAAACACGTACTTACCGATATAACTGATCTGTAGGAACTGGCTGTTGTGTGCTCATGGTTTCCAGATTCGCAACAATAATAACCTTCAACAAAGCAGAGTTAAATGTTTACTGGTTCTAACACAATACATATGCAAAAATTACATGATAAAACAGCAGGTGCGTGCGTGCGCATGCGCATTTATAGAATTGCTTATTATCCTCGCCAGAGAGAGGGTATTGCATTTGGGTGTGTGTCTGTCTGTTTGTCTATTTCTCTTTTTTTTTGTTTGTCCACACAGAAAGTGAGTACTGTTTTCTCTGCAACCGCCTGTGGGATCGACACGAAAGTTTCACCATCGGAATCCACATAGAGAGGCACCAACTCATGTAGAATGTTTTGATGATAATTATGACATCATAGGTCATGTGGTGGCAGCCATGTTAGAAAAAAGGAAACGAGGACCACTGTATCTCTAAAACCACAACAAGGTAGAAAGGAAACAATTGGCACATGGCAAGTACTCTCATGGGCAAGGGCTGTGATCCAAGCCAATAGTGGGGGGACAGGTAACTGGACCCTTTTCCAAGGTGTGCCCAGGCATAGATCACCATAGACAACTGCTCCCCACGAATCGATTAGGCGACATGAACAATGGACTGCAAAGTTTTTTTTTTTCAGTTCCAGATACGGTATATTAATACAGTGTATTAATACATGTACACATACCGGTACATATACTGTACTGTATTTATCCAAATAGAGTGTGACGGTTCGGAACATTGGAAACAAACGTATTTGCCAACTCGTGGGATCCAGTGCTGCTAACCGATCACTGTGGACGTGGCAAACGATGAGATGGTCAGTCTTTGTTGACTCATCGTACTTCTCAGCCAGGTTTCAGACGCCTGAGTGCGTGTGTAGAAGAGACAGTGCATATAGGGGCGACGGTAGTGTACATCATGTACACTACCGTCGCCCCCTATATGCACCGTACAGTACATGTACAGTACATGAGGTATATCTACAGCGTGGGGCTGCATGGTATAATGACAAGATAGCAACGAAGCCTTATCGCTGCGTACCAACAGCTGTTGCTTGATTTTTGCATTTTAAAATAGGCATGGGACTCAATGTGGGGGACATAATTACTCGTCCCCCTGGTAAAAAAGTGGAGGACATGTCCCCCCCCCCCCCGGATCGACGCCCATGTCAATGGGGAATAATTGTGTTTTATTTATTTATTATTTATTTATTTATTTACTATAGCCAGAATTATTTAATTTTTTGAATCTGTGTTATTTTTGATGTATATGAAGAAAGAAAGACCCACCCACATCTCTCACCTGTGAATGGAGGGAATAGCCAATCAGCTCTCACCTCATCGATTACACCCAGGTGGCTAGGATTATATAAATGATTGACCTCTCCCACACTCCTCTAGCCGAAGTAGCTGCGTAAAGCAACCCAAGAAGACTTACACAAGGTAAGTGCTAATGCTATTTCGAACCGTTCCCAGAGTTCCTCAACAACTATAAGGACGTTCAATACCTCCACCCTATCATTTGTTATTGCTGATTTCGCCTCTCACTTGATACTGCGCCGGTAAAGCTTGGTGCTTGGTCCACTTCTCAGCGCCCCGTCCCATTTTGTTCCGTTCTAACCACCACCAGCTATCCCTCCAGAGGACTCACTTGAATTTAAACAGACAGAACTCTCAAGGCTCGAACACAACTGAACAGCAGAAGAACTCTTGGGAAAAAAACCTTCCTCATTATTTTTGCTTGACGGCTCTGCTGTAGCATCCCTCACTCGATCAGATGGTTAGGAGAACCTTGATAGAATCATGCGCTGGCTGTTTGCAACACTTGGAATGAAGTTTCTCCCCTGACAAATCTCTCACTCTCACTCTTGGCTCTCACTGGACTGTCTGTCAACCCACTGATCTACTTTCCTCAACAAACCTCTTCGAGTATTCCATGAACCATAAATCTTTTTTTTAAGGATTTTTTTGGACAAACAACGTATCAAAAGTTTACCTCCCAATTGCCAGGTGGCTCGGCTGAGAAATCCTACGTTGTCCTTCATCCACAGCAAAAAGCCCCCTTTCCCCATGGCCCCGCACCTTACCCCCTTTTGGCGTCTGGCGCTCTCTGCCTTCCACGCCTTTCACAATCTGATTTTGCCATGGGATTACAAGACCTCAAAATCATTGGAGGCTCCTGGATGAAGCTAAATCTCTGGGCTTGCTACTTCCTACATCACAGACATGTCAGTTGATCTATCTTCTACAATCTACATTCTGGTTCTGTTTTCGGGCTTATTAGCTCTTCGTATGAGCCTCGACTTTGTATATAAAAGGTATTTAGAATATGAGAATTATTATATATACGTTAGATGCAGGAAAGTTTTTCTTTATTTACAAAGCAGGGGATGGCTTAGTAGTAAACAGGACTCAGGACTCCGGGAGCATACCTTACAATATTGTTGTGTCCACGCTTGGTAAATTAATTCCCATCCTTGAACCAGTAGTCGTTGGACGGGCGAAACACCGACCTGACGGATAGCCGAACCAGTTCTACCTTGGGGTGAACGGCACCAATCCTTGGAGATTATTAGTGCGTGCGGGACAAGGGAGGGCGGCCAAAGCATGTACCAGAGGCGTTCAACGGAGAGCAACAAGGGTTTACACTTCGAACCCACAACGAATCGACAGACACAAGCAAATTTTAATGAACATCATAATATTTTATAATGAAATAAAATCAAAGGTGATAATTAAAAGGAGGTAAACTAAAGGTTAATTGGATACGTCTCCAAACACGGACTTAAAAGTACAGATTAGAGGAAAGATAAATTAATGAAAATCCCCCCTTATTCTGGCACTTTTGCTGTTTGTCCAGAGATGGGCCTTTTTAGGGGCCCTGGTGCAATCGAACCCACGCGGAAACCGCACCCAAAAATGGCGCCAAAGCCGCTCTCTGCGCAGGAAGGCCGTACGTGAGGTAATTTGTTGTGGCGTATTCAACGCCAGGGCCAGAAACCATTCATGCAAGCTTCTCACGAATGGAATATGCCCGACCCCGCTGCTCTCTTATACCAGGTCCACTCACACCGAACAGCCCACCTTCCTCCTCGAACATACAAACGGGAAACGCCAATTATTGCTGGGAGACGCCACTCCTCTCTCTCTCTCATAAATCCTGACAACTTCGCAACTCAGGTCCGAACAGTAATGGCTAACGTCTTGCTCAGGCACATGGGCAAATTCAACAGCATTGAAACACGAGAATCGCGGAGCTTTTCTTCAATCATGTTGAGAAAGCCAGCCAGCGAGACCCTCGTTTTTTTTCCACCGCCAACCTCACACCAACTAATCTCCTCTCGATCACCCCTCTTCTCCGACGTCACACGACCAGTCATCAGCCGGGGGTGTGACTTGCTGCGTCCAAATCCACGGAAGGCGTTGTTTTTCACTGGTCCAGAACTTTCGGCTCTGTTGTTGTGTTTGGTTGTTTTAAAATTAGTGGTTCCTTTTATTTTCCGGTTTTGTGAATGCCAAAAATGTAGAAAAGGTCACAGGGGCGAATCGCATTACTTGGAGAAATGGCCTTAAACCCTTCCTAATTAACCACAGCACCACCCCACCCCCCCCCATGTGGTGACATGTAACAATCTTAAGGCTGACAGTTTTCTCCATTTAATTTACATCGAGATGTCTCCTGCTCGTCCATGCGGACCATGCTACACTTTACAAATCTACCTTTACTATGAGGTTCCTCCATCTACCCCACAACATTAACAATATTTAAAGCATGTATATATATATATATATATATATATTAACTACTATATTAAAGTTGGCCAATTCTGTGTATGTATGTATGTACATCTCAAAATCATAGAAATTGCAAGGTTGGGCTGATCTCCATCAAATTTGCATACATGTTGGTTAGTACCCAGGGTCAGGTCATGGGCAAAATAAATAAATAAATACATAAATAAAAAAATCCCCCCCCCTCCCTGTTGAGGAAGGTTGGAGGGGATGGAAGATTTGTTTATTTTTCTTTCTGGTACACGTTGCCACAATGCAAGTGCGTTTACTGACCCCTGCTGTAATGGGGGGGGCTGGGGATGATTAGCCCTGGGCACAAAATGTTATTTTCTCCACCTCCTCCCACTTCCCCCCCCCCTTCCTCCCTGGCTGCTCCCAAAGGGTACATGGTGTTTCTCGTAGTAATACAGAGGAAAGTTTTGCACAGGGAATGGTATTTCCTGTGCAACCTTTTCCTTCCTTGTGCATTGGTATTTCCCATAGTCGTAAATGTTTTTGGACTTGCTGTGTGCTGTGAAGGACGGTTGCCCCATGCGACAGAGTAGGGTTAAAATATAAATTTGGATAAGGTGGAAGGAAATATTAAATGGCAATTAGAGTTTTATTATTCTGTCTCCCATTTGTTGTCATGGGTGATGTCTTGTCTTTTATATAACTTTTGCTCTTCTTTCCCCTTACCCGAACCTACCCTTCACTATCTATCCTTTTCCCATTCCAAACCCTCTCTTCCGATGTTCTCCTTCCTTCTACCCTTGATAGTCTGCATACGTCTCAAAATGACGTATGAATACTAACGAGGCCCTTTGCACTGCGCGCTGTGTGTGTGTTCACGCTTTTTCGGTTTGCTGCTCGACAGGCACTTTTAACCTGCTGCCTGCTAGCCATAAAATCGTGATTCAAAATCATTTTTTAAACACATTTCAGCAAATAAATGATTGAGAGTGGAAATTTCAAAATGGTCAACCATAATTGGGCTGTTCCTGGGAATGCAAATCGGACTTCGAAGAAATATAGGAATATGAGAAACATCCATTGATTGAGAGTTGCTGTTGGTTCGTACCCCATTTACTGTTAGTTACATTATAGCATCAGCAGTGGATATAACACACACACACGGGTCGCGTCAAACTTTTTACCAAACATATTGCAAAATCTGAATAATTTCTCCTGTGGCTCTGGAGCCGAACCAATATATACTGTCGTTGTCGGTGTGTGGGGGGGGGGGGGGTTGGTTAGGCCCCTAACCTAAGACGGATAACCGAAACAGGTTCTCCCCTTGGAGGTGAAACACATGAATCCTTGGAAGGATAATTGGCACGGCACGGGAAGGTAAGGGCGCCAATGCGCACGCACCACAGCGCTCACCCAGGACATAAGCATGCGGGGTTGCTACTCCAAACCCATGGACAAATAGATAACAACAAACAATCCTAATAAATGTGGGGTTTCATTAACCAAAATCAAATATTCATTAAATGGAAATAAATCAAAATGGGATAATAATGAAGCGTGAGGTGACCTTAAATTCCGTATTGAGGTGCCCTCTACATTGTAATACAGGACAATAGGACAGAATAAATAAAAAGAAACCTTCCTTTTATCCCAGCACTTAGGCTTGTGTGCCCAAAGTGAGTTTATGGAGCTTGAGGTTTGCCCAAACCGCGCGTCACTGCATGGGGGAAAACGCACCCAAAATGATGCCAAGGCCTCTCTCTCGGCTGGGAAGCATACGGGAGGTGGTTCGGGATGGTGATATTAAACACCAGGGCTCCGAAACTGCCATTTGCAGAATTCTTTTCACGATTTCGCACTTGCCGGCTGCTGCTCCCTCCGAAAAAATGGCCACTGCCTTCATCCCCGGTGACACAACACGCAAGGGCTCGAGGCGCAGTCTTCACACGACCCAGATCCGAACAGTCAATGGCTAACCTTCTTTGCTTCATCACCAGTGGAGACGATTTCCTCAGCACAAACACAACGAAGAATCATGGTGGAGCACACATCCTCACTCCGTTTCCACTGACCTACCTAGCAGGAGTTCTTGCACTTCCGATCAGGTGCCCGTTTGGTTGAGCTAAGAAAGTTCTCCAAGTCTTTCATCAATGTGCAGAGACCAAAGCCCTTTCTCTTTGAGGTTACTTTCAAGTACCTTCCAGAAGCTTGTGAGCCATTCAAAGTAACATCCTTATCCTGGACACCACGATCCCATTATATATTTTCACCCTTCAACCTCATCAGCTTCCTTCAGATTTCTGTGCATACGCATCGAGCATTCTGCGGTGGATTACGTCATTTTGAAAAGGCCACAATTTGCCCAGTCAGGGGTTAAGGTTGACGTTTTGTTTCCCAATTAGTGATGACAGCCCCGCATCTACAATTCATCGGATGGGATGTGACCACTCGACGTTCATTGAAATATCTCATTGAAACCTCTTCACTCGCTTTCTCGAGTGGATGCATGTTCTCAGACTTGAGCAATGAGACTTCTCTGACTATACTGAGTCTTTAAATTTTTAACAATTATCCCGTGGGGAATGAAAACGAGCCTCTCATGTGGGAATTTTTTGCAACTGGAAAGTGGTTGTCCTCTGACATTCGATAAAGATAGTGATTTTTTTAAAAAAATTTTTTTGGGTATTTTTCAAACATTAGCCGAAAATATATCTTTAATTTGTTGGCGGGGAGTGTCTCTCGTTCGAGGTTGCCAAACTGTGTTTGTATTGTTTTATTGTACGTGTCGAACCTCAGGCACCGTTGCGCAATGCACCGGTAACCCTGAGGGTGTCACGGTTAGAAAATAAATAAAGCCACTGATGTGCCCATTGTGTTTTATGGGTGGAACTTAACACATTGACAGGAGACAGAATGGTAAATTTTATAAGGAATATTTATTACCCTTTACTGTCTTTACCTTTAGCACAGTAATTACCAATTAAATGCTAACACTTAATAATTTTCCTAACGGATCCCCAAATTGGATAAGTACAAATGTCACAGACAACCAATGTCGCTACGGAGTTCACTCACGACTCTCGATGTGGCAACTTATCTCAAAGCAAGCCGATTTGTACCTCAAACCCCAGTGGGTTATAATATGCGTTGAAGAGGTCAGCGCGTGAGACACATTCAAAAGGATCTAATCCGGACAGAGTGTGTGCACATGAGACTCTGACTGGGACCAGTCGGCGTCTTTAAAAGTCCTCAGAAGGTGAAGTCCTCGTATCACTGAAAGCATGGAGAAGAACCAGAAGTCCACAAGTAAAGCCGAATCACAGATAACGGGAACTTCCAAAAGGTGTAAAGGACAATGTGTTTACTGACAGAAGAAGAGAGATTAGAGGAATGGATAAGCCCGAGGTTTTATGCATCGGGGGTCAATCGGCCTTTTGCCTTCTTTCTAAAATGGCACGTAAATTTACCTGAAATGGCCCACCAGTGAGGGTATTTACAAGCTTTAAAAATCATCACCGATAGATAACAGCAAGTGCAATGTCTGACAAGTAGTTTAGGATGAGTAGATGGAGTTCAGCGAATAATACCTCCACAGGGCTATGATCTAAGAAGGGAAGCTGGAATCTCCATAGACCCAATGCACAGTGGGTTAAAGTTCGGTCCATTAGTGGTCAGGGAATAGGTAGCCACTGAACCTGCCCAGGTGAGCTGGCTGAACCTACCCAGGTTTCGCATTACAGAAGGACCCCCTGATTCCTTCCTTTTAACTGGGTATGTCGGTTTTTTAAAATTATTTGCACTGCTGAAAACGAGCGTTGACAGCTCAGGAGAAGTCTCATTGCCACCTTCTCCTTCGTCTCCCCCATTCCTTTTCCTTCTTGCTTTATCAAAACTTCCTTTTATATTCTGTATTTGTTGTTGTGTTTGTTGTTACTTAACAGGAAATTTACCAGCCAATTAATAAGCCTTGCGGGACGCGCATAATGAAATGTTTAAAAACTGGTCCATAACGTATGGGCCTACAAAATAATATTACCATGCTTGGATGGCTATATTATTTTATATATCTAATAAATGTATTATTTTGTGTATTAATTTATACATCATTTAATGTATCGGCCTCTTGCCTTTATACATCATGACGTATTATTTTATAACATCATTTATTAAATCTAATAAATACTTGTTGAATTTACTCTGAACAGGTCTTGCTCAAGAATTAAATGCACGTGACTCTGGGAAGGCACAGCATTTTCACTGAAGGAACATAAAAACTGCATCTGCATTGACGCTCCTCCGAATTGGAACTGACCACGGTGCTCACCTCAAGGCTCTAATTGCAGACGAGCTTAGAGCCAACCACCTCACTTGGCTGAACGGATTGGTAAGATGGATAAAAAGACTGATATTTTAGCTTCCAATAATGATCTCTTCTTGCGAATTAACTAATTTGAAGCATTCAATCTTGCAGCCATAGTTTTATCACAGTATATATGATATGAACTCATTTGCAAGAAAGAGGAAACGTCTTTCATAATGGACTTTGTTGCAGGAAGCAGGATAACAGCTGCTTTTGCCAACATCACCATTTGGGGATTATCTGACTGTTTCTTTCAGAGGAGCATATGTTGTCGATGAAGTTGACATAGCAATACCATGAGTACATGTGATGACGACGTTTATTTGTTTTTATTTATTTATTGCTAATCCTATATTCAAATTTATGATTCGCATGTTGGTGTTTATTACGTGTTCTGTAATTTCATTGCAGTGAAATGTTTTTCTTTTTAGCAAGCGTCTCGCGTAGCGAACGCTTGCTCTAAGAGAGCTCGGCGTTGTTCTTGTTCTTTCTTCTCCTTCTTCTGAAGACAAAAACCTTTTGGACTCCCACAGGCTCGTTTTTATATACAGGATCCGATCTTCCTTAAATACTAAGCACCTGTACACATCCTCACATTGAGGCGCTGTCTTTTGAGAGCGTCTATCATGACTTTTAAATATATTCGGACATTTGCTTTTAATTTCCGAAAAAGTTCACGTTACTATTTAAAGATTATTCCATTTAAATGTATTGTAATTTCGTAAATACACTTTATTTCTCGTCATGAACGAAAGTATCGTCCCTTGACGGACTTGACGTGACGAAATATCGGAATGTTGTTTTGTTTTATTTTTTTATTTTTTATTTATTTATTTCTTCTTCCTCTTCTTGTTCTTCTGGTGAAGGACAAAACCTTTTAGGACGCTGCTCTTGGACACATTTAGTCCTTGTTTTTCAATCTCTTACTGCATACTTTAAAGGCACAACATTTTCATTTGCCTGTGTGTAAAGCAAGCAGTATGTTCATATGTTTACTGCCTTGCAGGTGGAGGCTCATGGAAGAGCTAGAGCAGGAATAGAATGGATATGGGGGAAACCTACCACAAGCACGAATAGGAAGTGAAAGTGAGATCAATGGAAGGCGTGTGAAGGACCATTGTGGGTGGTGAACAAGCTGCACGGAAAAGGCAGGGGTGAAACAGAAAGGAAACAAACTGCACTAGCAAATGAAAAGGGTTTGAGGAGAGGGGGTAAAAATCACAATAACCTGGAAAATGAGTGCTGGGAATGGCCGTCCATTTGGGATAGAAAGAGATTTAATTATGGATGGGAGGATGACTTAAGTAGTGGTGAGCAGCTGTCTTTGAAGCCCACCTTGGAGGAAAATGGCGACTAAACAGACTGGGGGAAGTTGGTTTCCACAGTGAGAGAAAAAGAGGAGCAAAATGAATGTAGGTCAGCAGTGCAGCCTGATTTTGTCGAGTTCAACAATAGAGTGTTAAATGGCAGACATGTTACTGTGCACCCTGCAGAAACCTGGGAAGGACAGAGCCAGAGAGGGCAGAGGTGCAAGACCAAAAAGGATGTGGCTAGAATACAGAGAGCCCACCAAACCTGCCTGCGATGCGAAGATACAGGCCTAGCCACTCAGCTCGTCACCAAGAGATCCTAATGATTTTGAGGGCCTTGCTTCTCCACCGCATACAAGAAGACCAAGATGTATGGTAGGGGTTGCTACCCAAAGGGGAAGCAAGTACTCATAAGCTTGCGAATGAAGGACCTTGTAAGGGTTGTCAAAAATTTAGATTGGCTAAGAAAGACCTTGCACGAAGAAGGGATTTGGATGCCCAGTCAGTGGTTTGCTTTGTCAGCCATTTTTGAAATATAGTCAGCCCAAGGAAGATCATTTGGTGATTGGTGAGGCCCAAAGTTTGAAGGTGACTTCACCTCTATCAACCAATTTGTTAAGATCCCAACAAGTTATTTTTCAATATGTTAAACAATCTGCAGAGCAAACATGGCTTCACAGGAAATGTATTACCGCTCCGTGTGCTGTCAGGACATGCATCACAGCCACAGTACAGTAGATTACTATTGATTTACCGTTCAACATTGAAAACCAATATTTCTGTCAGATTAGTTTTACCTGCTTTATAATGAGCAGACGTTGACACACAGTATAATAAATATTGTCGAAATTGCAATATATTTTGGCGCATCTTTTTAATGCAGTGCTGGATTATCGTCTGACAAAATTCACATCGAACAGTATGCCAAAGAAGTGGCCTTCCTAATGCAGCAGTCCATTAAAATCAGGACTTAACATGAATCATTGGGTTATTACAGACACCAGTTTATCACACACATGAATTTTTTTTTTTTCATGGAGCGTTCATCTATAACGGGGAACATGAGTTTAGCCGCCCCTTACTGTGGATCAATTTAAACTTGTTGCTTGTGATTTTATTGATTTCATTTTGGAATATTGGTTTCTTCACATCTTCCAAGCCAGTGAATAACAGCAATCGAGCTTTTGAATTTCTTTTTTTTACGTAAGAAATCGAGATTCATTCAAAAATACCTTCATCTCCATAAGCATGTCGGCCACATTGCTTCACTGTTGTTTATACAGGTTATAATTCCACCCTCATGCTTCTTGGTTTGTGGGACAAATGGACGGATCATTTTTGCTGGGATTGTTACTTCATGGATTTGGCACAAACTGTGCGTCTCCCTTATTTACTTTGATATGCTTACCAGTCTCTTCTTTTCACATGATTTATGATTTAAGTGCCCTTAGGGAAACTTTGAGATTGAGATGGAGAACAACATTAGCAAATTGCCAAAAGGCAGGAGGAAAGCACTCAGGAAGTGTCATGAGGACCCCCCCCCCCCACCCAAGGCAGAAATCTCACCTGAATTGCTATATTTCGGAAAGGTAAAATAATTGCTCGTTATTACTTTCTGGAGATATCACTTTTTTCTGCAATTCTGAGGTCGAAGGTAATGTTACAGGGAAAAAGAGCAAGTACTTACTGGAATCCCCACCTTATGGGAAAAAAAACCAAAACATTAAAAGGTTTTGGTTTCAAAAAAAGGTTAATTAACCAAATTAATTGGCCTACCATTAGCCATAGTAGCACCATTTTGCTTCCTCCTGGCCTAATAGGTCTGAATTTCCTGTGATTCTAGATTCCATATGTTCACCTCATCTCATGCAATTTCTTGTTCCTGTTCTCTCGCAGGATTCTGCTTGCTTGTGGCAGGCTCTGGAAAGGCAGACAGTGGGGATGGGTTTCTGGGCTTAGATGACGGGCGCAGTAATGGTCCGGATGAACAAGTTCAGCCAGACGAGCTTCATGCAGCAGCAGTTTATGCAACTTTGCTGTTGCCCTGGGACTCAACAAATCTCTTTGCGGATGTTTGGCAGTAGAAGGCAGTTGGAACGAAAGCAAGAACGAGTCAAATCTGCTGGCTTCTGGGATCATAACCACCCTTACAGTGACTCAGGTTTTTTGCATGCACTTTGTGACATGCATTACAGAAGGCAGAAATTACTGCATTGTTAAGAACGTTTTTTACACTTCGGGATCATCATCCATATGACACCTTCATTGTCGTCTTTTTTGCCACTATCCATTATTATATTATAATAGATACCTTTTTTTTTCCTTTGGGCTCTGGGGTTATGCTTGTTCTTACTTCTTTAACTTTACTCTGATGCTATTAGTGTAGAAAAGTTCATCCAAAAGTAACATCTATCATGTGTCCCCATTTTTGGATGGGATGGTGAGTATTTTGAAGTAAGATCAAGGGCCTGAACTGGGAAGACTAAATAAAATTTTCTTTCAGCCCAGGCTCCTTGATCTGATAGTTCTGAACATTGCACATCGAAAACATCAGCATTGTTTTGTTGCTCTTATGGGTGTAAAACAAGTCCCCTAACCACACCTTTACCAACATCTTTTTTATATTGCACTGTTCATACTTGGCTCGAAGAAGCAATCTTCTTTAGGAAACTTGTATGGCATGACATTTGTGTCTGTAGGATACCTCATCACATTTACCTTGTCGTACTATATGCCCCTCACACGCAGTGGCCCAAACGAAAAAATTTGTCCCACAACCAAAATGATCGGATAAGGCCAGGACTGACATAATTTTACACGTAGCTGCTTACTCGGCACAATCAAACAGTTTGTTTTACAATCCACATTATTGCTGTTCTCTGCCTATTTCAATTCAATTGTTAAGGCTTGGAAGGATGGCCTGAAGGGTATGCAATACTCATTCTATAAGCTGTTCTAGCCTGGGTTTGAATCCCGACCCAGCTATTAAATTGTCATCCTGGTTTTTTCACAGGCAGGATGATTCATAAATTTGTGTGCCATCCTCGAAGATGGTTAAATGAAAGATTCCCATTCTGCTGGCATTAGTTTGTGGATGTTTAAATATAATCCCATGGGCCTTCGTGAAGTGTTCTTATGCGAGCTCTCGCTGGCACCATGGACAAATTCCAAATTTCCTGCCCTTACTACTTGTCGAGCATCATGCCTGGCTATCAGTTTTGTGAAAGGACTGGCCAAAAAACTTCCCCTGGCCAACCCAACAAAGAAGGTGGGAATTAATTGACCGCCATTAAAGTAGGAAAAAAGCAATATTTGCTGGTGCAAGGGGGAATAGAGACGCCATACAAGTCAGAATGGAGAGAAAATGTATGTTCGCTGAATTATGTTGCCTACTTGATAGATAAAACAAGTTAATCTAGGATTGTTAATTGGATTTACGAACATATCCATGCCATGGGGAAGAAACATATATCCGCTTCTTTCTTTGTTATTAACCAAACGGTCTCTCATTAAAATTATATTATGCGATCCATCCAAAATCTCGATCTTCTACGCCCAATAATCCACCCAAGCCCACTTCCTTCAATTCCCTGCTTTCCTTTCCTGAAAGTCCTGTAATGTCCATCTTCTCTTCCCCATGTTCCCCGTCCCATCCCCATCCCTTCTCCCTCCACAGATTCACCTAAATGTGTATGTTCCCCACTGTTTTGTCCCTTTCCCACTCCCGCCCCCTCTTGTTTCTCATGCCCCACTTGCCGTGCGTTGTGTGTTAGCTCTCATACGAGCCTCGACATGGTATACAAAAAAAAAAAAAAAAAAAAAAAAAAAAAAAAATATTACCAGTTGTTACGTTGTCGATCTCAGGGACAGCTCAGGAGTGCATTTTTTGGGTAAACCCGAGAAGGGTGTCATGGTTTTAGAAAATAAATGAAGACTTATCTGTGCCCTCAGTGTTATTTTTATTGGCGTAAACAAACATATGACAGGAGGACATAAGGGTAACTTTATCAGGAATGTTATTAATCCCTGTTCGATACCTTAAACCACAATAATACTAATTAAAAAATGTAATGCTTAATTACTTTCTGAAGAATCCCCAAATTTAATAAGTGTAGTACAAACGTCACAGACAACAACGCAGTGGTAAGTTAACTCACGACACTCAACACGGCAACTTATCTCAAGCAGGGCAGTTTGTTACAGTAGTAAAACCCCAGCGGTTATAAATGGTGAAAGGCGGCCGGTGAGCACGGTGAAAAGGAATCAAGTCTGGAGGGTGCGCACCAGGATTGAAGCCAACTGGACAGTCACATTTTACAAGTCCTTCCCAAAGTGAAAACCCTTATAATCACCGAAACATGGAGAAAGAACCTGACATTATAGCTGTATCACAGATGATGAAGCATGGGAAACTCCAAGCTATAAAGGACAATTTACATTGTAAGAGAGGGACAAATTAGCTCCAAAGGAGTTTATGCCTTCAGTCCAATCAGCCATGTGCCTTTTGAAATATGATGTGCAAATCACACAAAATGGTGTCAACTGAGGGTACACAAGCTTTGAAATTGTCAAACCCAAATAACAGCAGTGCAATGCTCGAAGGTAGGATTCCATGTCTGGGGGAGTTCAGCGAATAATACCTTCACAGGGTATTGATATAAAGAGCGGAAGCTGAACCTCCACAGACCAATGACAAGCATTGTTGAAGTTGATCCGTCGTGGGTCAGGAAAAAGTGAGTCCACTGAACTCCCAGTTCGCATACACAGAAGCCCCCCCCAATTTCCTCCTTCCCTGAGGTATGTCAGTTTTGAAATGACTTGAACACGAAAAATGAGTGTGACAGCTCTGAAAATGAGTTTGACAGCTTCATGTTGTTGCGTTTCTCTCCTTGTTCCTTATCGCCTCCCTTCTGTTTCTGAAAAACTGTCTTTTTATTTTTCTCTTTGGTGTGGTTGTGGTTGTTGTTGTGGTGTATGTTGTTGGTTATCAGGGAAATTTAACAGCCAATATTTGTTGTCGGGCTGGGTCTCAGTGGCAGAGCACAACCGCTAGTATGCGAGCAGTTAGAGTCGGCTCCACCGAACACCGGAATTTAGGTCGCTAACCTTCAGATAAATCCGAAAGGTCACGCGTCCCTTATTCGGATCCGAAGTCGCCAATAGCGTTTGACCACTGTGGGAAAGGGTCAAATTGCCAATTTAAAATATACCTAAATTACCCACGTCGTTCCAACTACCAGGGAAATTCACCTCGGCAGGATCTGCACGATTCCGGGCCGTTACCGAGCCGGGATCCGAAGTCGTTACCCCGAGCGGAGAGTACCAGGAATCCTGCCGGGCCGAATTGCGCATGATACGGCAGCAATGAGGGCCTCCTAAATTCCCGTCGCAGCGCGGCAAAAACAGTGATAGAAGACCAGGACGAGCTGCGGGACATTCAAACAAGAGGGGAATTATTTAACAATTAGTCGGGGGACGAGGGGAGCACGTTAAGGAAGAGTTTATCGAGAAGTAAGGAAATGAATTACAGCCCGAATACAAGGCACTTAACAATTTCTACTTCATGACGGGGCCCCGGACAACATACACATTCCAACCAAGAAATGGACCCCATCGGGGTCTTTTATTGGAAGGCTGTCCAGCTCGAGGAAAGGTTGAGCTGGAGACCAGAGCTAGCTTGGACCTGCTCCACCTTGTGTGGTTCTTCGATCGTTCTGGGATCGGGCGGGACTCGGAACCCACAACAACGATGCCACTCCAAGTTACCAGGGACGGAGGATGAAGGACGGAACGCCAACCAGCAGAGCGCGGACAAAGGCAGCGAGCGCCAGCAGGCCAATGGTGAGGCGATCCGAGGACAATCCGCGCCAGCAAACCCTAACTCTGTCCCAGTCTGATCGCCCGATCAATTATCACTCCGTCCGGGGGGAGGGACTCCTTCTCGTGGACCCGCCCCCCCCCCCTTACTGGACGCGTTTTGGCGCGTGATCCGTTCAGTTGCCCCGTGATTTTACCAAGAAGGGCGCCAAGTCGCTGATTGACCCGGAGAGGGGGGGGGGGCGGGCGTGGCGAGCGTACACTGGTGGACCACCTTCTCAACAGGAAGATGAGTAATATTTGTCCTGCGTTGGCTCCCATTGGCCGAAAACGACGGCAAACTCGCTCGCATCTCTCTGATTGGTCGAGAGCAGACGGGCAAGTTCTTTCATTGAAACACCGCCCACAGCGAGCGTTATTGGCGTCAGGATACAGCGAGTGAAGGTGTTGTTGTTGTAAGTTAAAAATGTAAAAGAAAACCCTGACTATTCAAAATAACTCCCCCAGCGCACGACATTTAATTCCCATAGACTAGGGACGGGACCCTAACTAGAAACACGTACTTACCGATATAAACTGATCTGTAGGAACTGGCTGTTGTGTGCTCATGGTTTCCAGATTCGCAACATATAAACCTTCAACAAAGCAGAGTTAAATGTTTTACTGGTTCTAACACAATACATATGCAAAAATTACATGATAAAACAGCAGGTGCGTGCGTGCGCATGCGCATTTATAGAATTGCTTATTATCCTCGCCAGAGGAGAGGGTATGCATTTGGGTGTGTGTCTGTCTGTTTGTCTATTTCTCTTTTTTTTGTTTGTCCACACAGAAAGTGAGTACTGTTTTTCTCTGCAACCGCCTGTGGATCGACACGAAAGTTCACCATCGGAATCCACATAAGATGAGGCAGCCAACTCATGTAGATGAATTTTTGATGATATTATGACATCATAGGTCATGTGGTTGTGGCAGCCATGTTAGAAAAAAGGAAACGAGGACCACTGTATCTCTAAAACCACAACAAGGTAGAAAAGGAAACAATTGGCACATGGCAAGTACTCCTCATGGGCAAGGGCGTTGATCCAAGCCAAAATGTGGGGGACAGGTAACTGGACCCTTTTCCCAAGGTGTGCCCAGGCAATAGATCACCATGACAACTGCTCCCACGAATCGATTAGCGACATGAAACAATGGACTGCCAAAGTTTTTTTTTTTCAGTTCCAGATACGGTATATAATATACAGTGTATTAATACCAGTACACATACCGGTACATATACTGTACTGTATTTATCCAAATAGAGTGTGACGGTTCGGAACATTGGAAACAAACGTATTTGCCAACTCTGTGGATCCAGTGCTGCTAACCGATCACTGTGGACGTGGCAAACGATGAGATGGTTCAGTCTTTGTTGACTCATCGTACTTCTCAGCAGCGTTTTCAGACGCCTGAGTGCGTGTGTAGAAGAGACAGTGCATATAGGGGCGACGGTAGTGTACATCATGATACACTACCTCGCCCCCTATATGCACCGTACAGTACATGTACAGTACATGAGGTATATCTACAGCGATGGGCTGCATGGTATAATGACAAATAGCAACGAGCCTTATCGCTGCGCTACAACAGCTAGCTGTTGCTTGATTTTCTTTGCATTTTTTAATAAGGCATGGGACTCAATGTGGGGACATAATATACTGTCCCCCTGGTTAAAAAGTGGGAGGGACATGGTCCCCCCCCCCCCCCGGGATCGACGCCCATGCTCATGGGGAATAATTGTGGTTTATTTATTTATTTATTTACTATAGCCAGAATTATTTAATTTTTTGAATCTGTGTTATTTTGATGTATATGAAGAAAGAAAGACCCACCCACATCCTCACCTGTGAATGGAGGGAATAGCAATCAGCTCTCACCTCATCGATTACACCCAGGTGGCTAGGATTATATAAATGATTGACCTCTCCCACACTCCTCTAGCCGAAGTAGCTGCGTAAAGCAACCCAAGAAGACTTACACAAGGTAAGTGCTAATGCTATTTCGAACCGTTCCCCAGAGTTCCTCAACAACTATAAGGACGTTCAATACCTCCACCCTATCATTTTGTTATTTGACTGATTTCGCTCTCAACTTGATACTGCGCCGGTAAAGCTTGGGTGCTTGGTCCACTTCTCAGCGCCCCGTCCCATTTTGTTCCGTTCTAACCACCACCAGCTATCCCTCCAGAGGACTCCTTGGAATTTAAACAGACAGAACTCTCCAAGGCTCGAACACAACTGAACGCAGAAGAACTCTTTTTTCTTCTCTCTCTCTCTCTCTCTCTCTCTCTCTCTCTTCTCTTCTCTCTCGTCTCTCTCTCTCTTGTCCTTCCTCCCTCTTCCCCTCTGCCCCCTGTGACAAATGCTGATACTTAAGGTGGTAGGTGGAGTTTGGGGGGGGAAAAGGTAAATACCCACCTTTTGGGAGTGGCCTCGGCAGCATGGGTCATGTTCCACCCTCTTCCTCTGAGTTCAGCGTGCGCATTGGTCTGAATGCGCTCTGAGGTGACGCCATTCTCACCGAGAAGTTGCTGGGCCGGAATATGCCTTCAGTCGCCCTCCGAATGCGCCACGCATGTCAGCTCCCGACTTAACATGGGGCCGATGTGCAGTGGTCCCCATTTGTCTCTCAAATACCCAGAAAGGGGGCAGATGGCTTGCGGATTAGCAGGTTGATTCC
>CM068962.1:53641598-53663600 GCA_035128595.1 Eptatretus atami
TGTTCGGTGGGAGACGACTCTACTGCTCCACCTCGTGGTCGTTTATCACCGCCGAACCCCGCAATATAGCATCATAGCTCAAGAAGTTGTGGATGGATTCAGATAAAACTTAGTGTTCAGGTTGCGTGTGTGACAAGGGCGAATTTATTCGATTTTGGTGAAGATCTGATTCCAGATCCAGACACGGTAATTTTTAAATTTTTTCATTGATTCTTCACCATTGAGTGGCCACAAACGATATATAGCATGATATTACAAAAATGTATTGGGCCTGATATGTTTTTGTGGATAAGGCATTGCATTGTGGAGGTATGCACTCCACTAAGTGCCCTTTACGTTTTATTCTGCATTTCTTTTATTTACATGTTTTTCCAATGTCAACATGCTTTATATGCATTTACATGTTTATTAACCTCCGCCATCGAAGATGGACTGAGGTTACTGTTTTCACCCCTGTCTGTTTGTTTGTTATCTTGCCAAAACGAAGTTTTTGCAAGATATGTTGGTTTGTTTGTTTGTTTGTGTGTGAACAGTATTACGGAAAAAACTCTTGGACGGATTTCGACGAAACTTGGTGGGGGGATTAGGTATGGTCCAAGGATCATGCCATTAGATTTTGGACTTGGTCCAAAGTCCAATATGGCCGCTATGGCGGCCATTTTGAAAAAATATTTGAATTTTTGTTTTTGCATTTCTACATGTTTTAAGTGATTTCCAAACCCCCCCCCCCCCCAAAATTTGTTAGACAAAAAAAAATTTTTGCACCTTTTTTTTCAAAAAAATTTCGATTTTATTTTTTTAGCATTTCTACATGCGCGTCGATCTAGTATAGTTTATTCAATCGTGTTCAGTAGAGTCTGATCCGTTTTGACCTACAATGAATAGGATATCAGGTTCACTTAAGTGACCCAGCAGTATTGGCGGCGGAGGTTTTGCACTCTACCGAGTGCTCCCCCTCTAGTTTCAATTGTGATGTGTTTTTTTCTGGCTGCCGCCAACCTTCCTCTATCTTTTTCTCGATGCTCAGGACCTAAACCCCGTTTTCCCATTGGCCCTAGGTTTTAACTATCATTGTTTTAACTATTGCGGCATTTTCCAAGAACGTAATCCCCACAGTATTTCAGAGTTTACTGTATTCTAGAGTCTAGATAATCCAACTTTTTCTTATGAAACGAGTTGATATGATAAATAATTCTGAATAAACATCAAGTCTTGTAATGAACAACATCATTTCCAATGTTTCAAATGTCAGCAAATCCTGGTACCAATCCCTTTACCTTTTATTTTTATTCATCTTAGGTTCTACTGGGATCTAACAATGCTGCTGCTTATGGTGGGGAACCTGATAATCATCCCTGTGGGAATCACTTTTATAAAGGAGGAGATGACCACTCCCACTCCATGGATAGTCTTCAACATTGTCTCTGACACCTTCTTCCTCATTGACTTGGTGCTCAACTTCCGCACAGGAATTGTGGTTGAGGACAGCACTGACATCATCCTCAATCCATGTAGGATCAAGGTCATTTGATTTGTACCGATATGCTGATACCATTTTGTCTATGGGTTTAGTTGTATCCTTTGCTTAAACTCATGTGATGGTTTGTACCTTGAACTCGTGTCAATGGATTTTGATGTGCTTTTAGTACACATGAATTGAGGCTCATCTAAGAGCATCTAACACCAGTCAGGTGCATTCTTACTAAAGGCCCAGTCACACCTTGACGTTCTTGCCAGCATATGCCGACCTCTGAAAAATGCATCTAAAATGCTGGCGCACGTCAAATACGGTATGGGTAAGTTTGGTATACGTGAATAGAACGCTAAAGTACGCTATCATATGTCGTAGTAAGTGGAGTACGTCTTGAAATTTTAAACATGTTAAAAATTTTACGACATACTTGCCGTATGCCTCACACGTTCCGCATGCGATGGGAATAAGTTGTAGGCACGATATGCGATCGTTGGCACACGTCGACAAAAGTTACTTGTAAGTTACTCATAAGTTGAAACACGTCGAGGTAATGGTTAGCGTCAGTGTTCCAGACTCCCTGGTTTTTTTTTCTTCGGTATGACGGTGATGTTGACACTTCGATTTCCAGTGCGGTTATAATATAATATAATTAATAGGCTGCCGCTCAACGATTTAAATCATAACCGCACTAGAAATCGAAGTGTCAACATCACCGTCATACCGAAGAAATAAAAAAGAAAAAAAAACCAGGGAGTCTGGAACACTGACGCTAACCATTACTTTGACATGTTTCGACTTATGTGTAACTTACAAGTAACGTGTGTGGACGTGTGTCAACGATCACGTAACGTACCTACAACACGTTACTCATAGGTTAGAAATAAGTTTCGGGTACGCTAAAATTCCTCGACGTGTTTCGACTTATGATTAACTTACAAGTAACGTGTGTCGACGTGTGTCAATGATCACATAACGTGCCTACAACTTATGGCCAGCGTAGCGGAACGTGTGAGTCATACGCTGGCATAAGTCGTAAAATTTCAAGCATGCTAAAATTTGAGGACAACCGCAAAGTACAACGATGAAAGCCAGCATACTATGACGTATGGCAGTGTTTTTCAGCGTGCTCTCAATGTTTCCAAAACTTACCCATAACTTATTCGACGTGTGCCAGCGTTTTAAGCAAATTTTTTCAAAAATCGGCATAAGCTGGCTAAAACGTCAAGGTGTGACTGGGCCTTAATGCTGGGCAGAGACTCAGACTTTTCAGATGCTTTTGGTAAGACTTCAATGCAAATCGACGCTGGACTTCACGAACAAGACGAGTTCTTCATTCTTCATTTTTTTGCTTGTCTACTGTTGTACAAGGGTCAATGTATCTTGTGTGCTTACTTTTATGTTCGGGTTTATATTTTAATATCCACATCTTCACATGCTGACCCAAAGATCAGCACTTGGGAGAGAACATCTGGTATTTCATTGGAGATTTTATTTTATCATTTGGATATCCTGTAACTTGATTTGCCCTTGCTTTCACTTCTTCCCTCCAGACAAAGTACCTTCACACCTGGTTTCTTGTGGACTTTCTCTCCTCCATCCCTGTGGATTACATTTACCTCATCGTACAGCGGGGTATTGATGCCGAGTTGTACAAAACTGCACGTGCTCTCCGGATTGTGCGCTTTGCCAAAATTCTCAGCCTTCTTCGTTTGCTACGTCTCTCACGCCTCATTAGATACATCCACCAGTGGGAGGAGGTGAGAATTTTGAGGACTGACATAGTCAAGTACAAATGAACTTGTGGTGATCATTTTTGTGCCTGCACTGCAACTTTCTTGTGGTTTAGTGTGAGGGTTTCTGCATTCAGGAATCCAGCATAAGAAGAGGATATTTGGTCCATTATGCCTGTGTCATATCTGCATCTCACATGCTACAGCTAGTGCAAATTATACAACAAGCCCCAAGCAGGAGAATTTGCCATGGAACCGTCAAAGACCTGCTCTTTTCGAGATCTTTAATGTGCATAACCTACCGAAATGCAGATGGGACAGCCAGCTTTATATCCCTAGGTGAAGGCACCATTTACTGTATCGATAACTTGTGTGTGTCGGTGTGTCTCCTTCATAATAACTCCAAAACCATGACACTTAGGGGCCCCAAACTTTGCATGCATGCTAACATAACTCAAAAAAGTGCATTCATGAAAATTGGGTGTTTGGGCACCCTTTTTGAAGAAAATTAATGGCTTACCCCCACGTAAGGCTTATCCTCGGTCAGCACGACTTTGCCTCGCAAGGGTCTTAGCCGCCATATTGATTCGGCCTGTTCTACCATGCCTTCCCTTGGAAACACGATTTACTCTCACAAACTAATTTAAGTATATAATTGAAACGCTGTATTATATCAGATTTTAGAATCGCATCTCGTGGACTAAATAAGTGTCAAGATCTAGAGTGAAATCTGAAAATTTTAACAAATTTGCGATTTTTAGAACAAAGTGTATTTATTTTAGCAAAGCAATAAACTTTAACTTGTTATACCGGTTGAACGATGATATCGAGTGAAGAAAAGATTAATGAATGTGCAGAAAGCGCAACTTCATGAAGCGCAATAAAAAATAATTGACCAGTGGGATCAAAGATGATATTGCAAGGGGTCCTTTTTTCGGCAATTTTGAACGCAGCTTGTTATTTTTTTTTTCACCTTTTTTGTGTGATCTGCTTTCTTTATAAAAGATTAATATATACTTTACAATAGAAAAAACTTCAAACATCGACTCAAACCTCATGTTCCAAATTCCACTGTGTTGGTTTGATCTGGCAAGGCATTGACTGACATTTTATGTGTTCTTTGTAGGAATTGAATTTTGCTAATTTTTCATTTGAATTCCACATTTAAACAACTATATTTAAAGGTAAGTCTTTGTCGTTCTCCTTTTCAGGTACTTATCCAGGCTGATCCTGATGTCAGTTATAAAGTAGAAAATAATGATGTCCGAGTGCATTGTGCACACATGAAGTGGATACTGTTCCGGATCGGTGCCGTGCCCAAAAATGATGTTATTGAGTGGCTGTGAATCGATACATTTTAAATCCTTTCTCTCATCGATTGCAACATCAAACACCATAGAATCCTGTCATTTAAAAAAAAAACAAATAATGAGCTACCATGTGCTGTCTGTCAATGATGAGCAACACTGTCCTGATTAACTCTCGACCAGTTAAAGATCTCTGGAGGGGATCTCCGTGTGGGGGGGGGGGTGTTAAATATCATGGCAAGGTTAGCTTTGGTCTTAGTTTCTGTCTCTCTCTCTCTCTCTCTCTCTCTCTCTCTCTCTCTCTCTCTCTCTCTCTCTCTCTCTCTCTCCTCTCTCTCTACTTAATATCCCGTCAGCGAAGCGACAGGTTGCATTTGCTCGTATGACAGATGTGAACTTGCAGCAAATGCTATTTTAACTTTTGTATCCTTTTAGGACCTAAACTCTTACGTTTTGTTTTTAATTTAGACAATCAGGTATGTGTGCTACGTAAACTATGCAAGGAAGTTTTTTTACATTAGGAAACGACTGCAAAGGAGACAAGTTGGCCATCATGACTGTCTTGAATTATTCGCAACATAATGGTGTAATCTATCACTGTACTGCTATGTATGAGTACTAATGTCATTCTTACCATTGACTTAAACATCAGCATGTCCTGATAATTAATTTAGTTATCACATTTCCTTTTTAGGTGGGGAATTTGGGCAGCATGATGGTACACAATGGCTTACTCTTTTAGAGATGCAGTTGTTGGGATATTTAATGTCCATAACTTGAATGCAGATGGACAGCCAAACATCCACTCTTAAGTACAATGTGCTCCAAGAAGCAGTTGCCCTGGTAGTACTGCTTCAAAACGGCTGTTTGTGTCATGTTTGACTCCACAGGAAGCAGAGCCGCTCGTACGCTATCTCGCAACCTAAATGCAGACGGACAGCCGACAACACCCGGCCTTCCATAGAGGTCTTTTGTCCAAGCACTTAACAATTGAGCTTGATTATGCTTTGCAGACTGTCGTGTGAACATATTTTGCAGTTCCTTTGGTCACGTTTCACAAAATGAACAACTTCGCAACAGTCAATGTGTCGCAAATCGTGGGGAAATCCTTACAAGTTACGTCATTGGAAGTTGGGGGTGGAGTAGTGGAGGAGGAGTAGGGTAGTGGTGTACTCTGTGCATTACAACTGTAAAGTGAAAAAGTCCTCCTGAAGCGTATTTTTTACGAGTGCTGTAAACGCCAATTGATATACATTGAAATGATGTGCTTTGTGGTATTGGTACGCAGCTCGTGTGAACAAAGCATTGTTTACTTTCAGTTGAATACAGATAACTCCATAACATTCCAAAATCTTTCATAACCTCTCTCTCATTGCCTCTTTATTCAAGGTTTTTTTTTTAATTTTTATTTTTTCTTAATAACACAGTAACATAAGGCTGAACTTGTCCATAACTCACATGCAGCACAAAGACATTTGTAGATGTCGGTGTACTTTTTCAGTATTGGCTGGAGACAGAGAGAAGTGGAGGAGTATCGTTGTCAGGGCAGGGCAGAAGATACAAAGGGAAGAGAAGAAGAAGTGTTCTTTGAATTGCAAGGCTGTATGTAACTAGACAATGTACAAGCACAGGGTTATAGGCAATTGGAACCTGGGTTTCCAGATCATGAGAAAGGGGCTCAAATGGAAACGCTCTCCAATGCCAAACAGGCTTTCTTATGTCGTCCGAGTTTGTTGTACCGAGATGATTACGTGTTCTCAATGGTCTTGTGTGCTGCAGATTTTTCACATGACCTACGACCTTGCGAGTGCTGTGATGCGAATTTTCAACCTTATTGGCATGATGTTGCTTCTGTGTCACTGGGATGGCTGCCTGCAGTTCCTTGTGCCAATGCTGCAGGAATTCCCTCATGACAGTTGGGTGGCCATTAACAGGATGCAGGTGAGTTCTGCAGGAATGCTGCATCCGATGCGTGCGGTAATTTAGTGTGTTCTATTTCTCATCGTGGATAAAAGAGCTTCAGTGTGGAAACACCCTAGTTAGAACATTTGTAAGTGGATACTATAACATGAGAAAAGCTGAAGAATTGAGTTGAGCTATAACACCTTAGCTTACTCAGGGGCAAGGCAGAGACATGAAGTTTTCAAGGTGGAAATAACTGAAGCATCATGGGGAAAAAGGATTTCTTCCGTTTCGCACCGGATTCCCACCTTGGCAGAAGAGCACAGAATACGCAACACGAGACATTGCTGACAATAACAACAACATCCAATAACATACGAGGAAGTATGGACATAGCGAGTGGTACAGTACAGTCCGTACTATGTCATTTCATAATCTATGCAGCCATTTCATAATCATTTAAATAATTTAATGGCAATAACATTTCCCATATCAACGGGAGATAATGTGTGATTCTCACCGGCTTGCAGTCTTCTGTTGGTATTCCTTATTATGCTGATTCATCAACCTGTGCTGGAATGATGTTGAGTATTTTGAAGATTACCATTCTTCAAATCTGCTATCCATTTGTCTGTCACATTGGGTTTTGTTTGCTTGGAAAAGACAAAATGTTTTTTAGTGTCTTTATCAAACATGAGATAAAGGAAGCAGGAAATTTCTTTCAAACCTTTTTTTGTACACAGGGTCAAGACTCATGGAAGAGCAAGAACACTGAATGGATCAGGACGCAATGGAACAAAAGCAACATTAGAGATGGGGAAAACACCAACACCAGGGTTGAAGGACAAAATAGAGAAAGACTTGGATAAATAATGGAAATTGAAGGGGGGTGGAGGGAATGAACGGTAGGGGAGGATGCATAGGGTGGACAAGATGGATAGTGGATAAAGAGGAGAAGCGAACTCTCAGGAAGGAAAAACTGGAAATTTGGAAATTGATGGGCTTGGGGATGTGGTTAATGGGGGTACCAGGTGTGCAGGCGAATAGATCACATGGACCGAGATCGGCGCTGCACCGACATCAATTTCATTGATGGGTGCTGGTCGTCAATACTCATGGCCCTCACGGCTGCGCACAGTTGGGGGGTTATCGTCGACATGCGTCAGTCCATTTCACCATTGAACATCGGGCCTGGTGGCTCGTCCGCACCGCTATTCTCATCAGTCGTACGCTCATCGCTAAGCAGCTTAAGGCAGCTGCCTCCTATGGCAAGGAGTGGGTTTTCACCCACCTTGGGCAAACTTGTAGGAGGGTGCCACTTGGCTTGTTTTGTGGGGACCTTGATTACCTTTGTAGATGGCCAGATTCATTAGTGTCATTTTCCTACTTCGGTAGATCCCTACCAAAAGGGCAAAAGGTGGAGAATGAAGCATAAAGTGGCCCTACTTGAGGATCTCGTGATCGCCCCCCAGCCTGTTGTCAGATGCACAGAAATTTGCGCGCTGGTGGGTGTCTCGTAACAAGACGCCAATCCAGCCACATCCATTTTGCTCCGACCTTGGGCTCTTGCCTCGGAGTAGGATGGTGACCCACCAGAAGGGGTCTATTTGGCTGATTGGCAAGCTTATATTCCGGCTACCAGGTTGCGAGACCAACTCCTTTCGTAGCTCGACTTCGATACTAGGGCCGAGGTAATCGCCATTCCCAAACAGAGCTGAAAAGCCCGCGTCGTGACGTGATCCCTGGGAGCCCTTGTAGCCCTCCTGCATACTTGCCACACCCAAGTTCTAGCCAAATTGAGGAAGGAGCCATGTCTGTCTGTCTGTTACTTGCAAAATCAACGATTTTTCAAGTATATTGGTCAGTTGATTTTGTTAGTCTGTCTTTGTCTGTTATTGCCTACAGGTCACAATTTTAAACCGATCTTCACGAAACTTCACCACATCGTAGAGTTTGTCATAAGGAAGAAGCCTATTGTTTTAAAGGTGAAACGGTCAACATAGGCCAAAGGTCAACTGAGGTGAGGTTTCTAAAATCCTCAATTTTCATCCGATTGACTTGAAATTTGAAGAGGATTTATAATTATTTTTTTTACTTCATTCAGTGGCCTGAAATAAATTTCAGGTCACTGAATTCAACGAGCCAATTATTTTTGAGGTCAACATCGTCCGGATTTCTAAAATTTTCAATTTTCATCCGATTGACTTGAAATTTGAAGAGGATTTGTTTATGAGGTCATTGAATTCAACCACCAATTATTTTTGAGGTCAAATTTGTTTTATGGATTTTACAAGTATCGTGCTCTGCACGACGTCTTCTCGTCTGTTTGTTACTTGCAAAATCAAAGATTTTTCAAATATATTGAGCAGTCGATTTTGTTATTCTGTCTTTCTGTGTGTTTATTGCCTACAGGTAACAATTCTAAACCGATGGTCATGAAGCTTTTCTAAGTTGTAGAGGTAGTCTCAACTGAGAAGCCTATTGATTTTGAGGTCAAAGGTCATGAGGTCGAATTTCTAAAATCATTTTTCATCCAATTGACTTGAAATTTGAACAAGATTTGAGGTAGGAAGGAAAAAAATAATAATAAAATAAGATTTGCACATTGAAGATTTGCACATCACTGAATTGGACTATTTTTGAGGTCAAAGGTCAATTGAAGGTCAAACTTCCAAAATCATCAACTTTCAACTGCAAAATTGTCAATTTACATCCTATTAACGTGAAAGTTGAACAGGATTTGCATAGTCCTTCAGCAATCGGGCAGCAACTATTTTTGAGGGCAAAACGTCAAAGGTCAACTCGAGGTCAAACTTCAAAAAAAAAAATCGATTTCAATTTTCATCTGACGACCTGAGCTTTCATTAAGATTGTCAATTTTAATCTAAATGAAATGAACAATTTGATGTATCCATGGCAACCTTTAGGTTTCAGATCTTCACCAAAATGGAATCCGCACTTTCTTGTCACACACCCAACAAGTCCATCAAGTTTCGTCCGAATCCGTCCACCACTTTTTGAGATGTCGTGCTATATGTCGATTTTGGCCCCATCTCTCAATGGTGAAGAATCACTTTAAAAGTTGTAGTAGTCGGATCCGGATCCAGATCTTCACCAAAATCTAAACGGTTCGTCCTTGTCACACACCCAACTTGCCCACTCAATTTCATCCAAATCTGTCCACAAGTTTTTGAGATATCCTGCACACAAACAAACAGGAATGAAAACATAACCACCTTCCACCTTCGGTTGCGGAGGGAATTACAAACCGCACACAAAGCCATGTCGTAATTGTTTCATTTAATGTAGTCTGTAGTCTGTAGTCTGTATCAACACTTGCTATGAATCACAATCACATGCTATTGCATGTATCGAGAGGCCTATTCTTAAAATTGCTCTCAGTATGCAGCATGTCGGTTTGGATGTACGGTGAATAAAACTCGCCGGTGAAGGTGGACATTTCTTACGATCTGTGTGTTATTAGCTATAATCATGTTTCACAAACGAGTACTGGTACATATATTTGGGTACTCATTGGTAAAACGTGCTCTATTTTGACACTCCTCCTCCTCCCAACCACCACAGACAATTTGGCATTCATTCATCGAGTTCCGTTTCTTTTGAAAATGTTGATCCTTAAGGCTGTAGTACATGATGAATAATTTTCTGTCGTATCTTCATTTTATGACTAGTAAGCATGCGGCCGTGCGTATCCGGCGCTTCGCTGATGGATTTAATCAAAACGCAGCATGTTGTACTTCACAAACATATTGCATGTCTATCTGTTAATCTCAATGAGGATGTAAAAATGAAGGAAAACACACGAAAAATGGACCTTTTATAAGGACCTTATAATGTTGTTGTTGTCATGGTTGCTGTTTGTACGCTCCTTCCGTGTCCTTTAAAGGTTTCCTGCTGTCATAGAATAATAAATGTTACCGGTCACGTTGGAACCACTGCATTAAGCTGCAATTACTGTTCTATTGTTATCATTATTATTATTATTCAGTAACAAAAAACAGGCTTTTAAAATACATATTTATGATTGAACAGACAGGAGTTTTTGTTCAAAGTTAATCGATTATTAGCTGACACACAGATGGACGTTTCACCTTTTAGTAATAGATTATTCATTTTATGAGGGACTACAATGCCACTTAAACTGTAGCCATCAATATACTGAAAAAAATCCACACCGTGGGATGGGCGACAACTCACCCTTCCTTATCGGTCACATCTCTCTCTCACACAGTTGGGCCACCAATCCCGCCCCCCCCCCCCCCGCCTCCAGATGTATTGATGCCCTGTATGCGTGCACACCTCTCGGCTGTCTGCCAGCCCACCTACGATGCCGAGATCATAGGTTCAGATATGTCAGATACTGTATGGAGTTGATATTGACAAAAAAAAAGTATATAGAAATAAAATTAAAAAATACATTCACCAAGACTTTCAGAGCCTGCATGATAGAGCCGATCAGCGTCAGCATGTTCCAAGTTCTTACAAAGCTAAAGTTAACAACCTGAAAGAAACGCACCAGATTATCTTTGCATCATGTGTGGTCAAAATCAAATAATCCTAATACATGTTGGTGCTGTGTGCATACAAAATCAATCCCTTTGGAATATCGATAGAATAGAATAACTATCAGACACAAGTACATGCAGAGGGTCTGGCCTCCCTCCACCCATTTTTCAATGATTATAACTCAATGACTTTTGATACCTCTTAATTCAACAATATAAATAGTCTTGCTGAAGGGTTTATTTATTATTCAAATTGTCCAATTATTGCTACGTACCCTATGGTGCTTACTCTACTTTTTTTTTTTTGCCAGGTGCCAAGTTGTGTGGACATGAAATCCACATCCCCCTGTCCCCGACCCCTGCCTCAAACTTCCATTTTTGAAAATCCTACATCTGCCTCCATCACACAAATGATAAAGACACTCTACCCTGTTTCACACTTTGTTTAATTCCAACAATAACAAAAAATTCTGACATGCTCCATGAGCTTGGGTCCTCCCACCGCACCACTCACCCCCAATCGAGGTATTGCTAGGTGCAAAACCTGCTGGATAATATATTAACACAAAGTCATTTGCTTCCTTCCAAAGTAATCCGCATCCCTCGTTTATCCGTCTCCATCTATTTTGTCCCTCACACATGCTGTTGGTGTTCCCCCATCTCTTTCTGCTGTCCCTTTTTGTTCTGTTGCATCCTGCTCTGTTATTTGTTCTTGCTCTTCCATGAGCTTTGACTTTATATTTAAAAAAACAAAAATCAATGTTTTCCAGGTTCACCCATTGAAATATACCAGTACAGTCAAACTCTAAAAGGATGTGCAAGCACTTTTTAAATAGGTAAAAAAACAAGTACATATTAACAGGTGAAAAAAAAAAAAACGGTCAGAGTTACGACACACCACCTTCCTTCACTTGATAAAAACTTGGCATACAAGACCCATCACTTTGCTGATGGGAATGCCAATCTTTCCTGCAATGGCTAATCAATGGGGAAAGAAAAAAAAGATTTTTTTTTTTTTTTTTTTTTTTTTTTTTTTTTTGTATACCATGTCGAGGCTCGTATGAGAGCTAACACACAACGCACAGCAAGGGGGCATGAGACAAGAGGGGCGGGAGTGGAAGGGACAAGACAGTGGGAACAGACACATTAGGTGATCTTGTGGAAGGAGAGGATGGGGATGGGACGGGAACATGGGGAGAGGAAATGGACATTACAGGGACTTCAGGAAGGAAAGCAGGGGAATTGAAGGAAGTGGGCTTGGGTGGATTACGGGGGTAGAAAAGATCGAGGATTTGGATGGGGGATGATAAGAGGTGGTGGTGAACAGCTGTTTTGAAAGCCTGGAGGAAGAATGGGAAAGAATAGAGTAGGGAGTTTATTCCAAAGCGGGAAAAAGAGGAATGAAGGAGTGAAGGTGAGCAGTGGTTCGTGATTTTGGTAGTTTTACCAGAAGGGGTTGTTGGCGGACCGAGCGCCCTGTGCAAATGTGGTGGGACAAAAGGCAGAGAGAGCAGGGGGGGCAAGGCTGGAGAGGAGACGGTAGAAGACAGAAAGACCACCGACCAACCTGCGGTGATTGAGTGAGAGGCCCAAAGACTCAGCTTCATTGCGGGAGATGCCGATGATCCTAAATGCCCTGGTTTCGACAGCGTGAGCCGAAAAGTGGGAGGCAGGAGCACCAGCCCAGAGGGAGAGCAGTACTCCATCAGGCTACGGACAAAAGCTTTGTAAGTGGTCAGGAGCTCAAGAGGCCGAGGAAGGACTTTGCACGACGGAGGATTCCCAGTCGGCAACTGGCTTTTGAGGCGAGGTTGGAAATGTGACTTTCCCAGGAAAGGTCATGGCAGATAGTGAGACCCAGAAGCTTGAAAGAAAAGACTTCTTCCAGAGGATTGTTGAGAAAGTGGATGGGGGTTTTCTAAACGGTCCTTTCGAAGAGACATAGTGAGAGTGTGAGATTGTTCTGGATTGAAAGACATGTTCCATGTGTTGGACCAGTTTGTGATTTATCCAGATCTGCAGTGAGCGAAGAAGCTGCTGCTTGCCGGTCTGAGGATGACAGATGGTACGGCAGAGGTGGAGTCATCGGCAAAGAGATATAGAGATTTTCCAGAGAGTCGGAGAGATCATTGATGAAAACCAGAAAAAGAACAGGGCCCAAACGCTACCTTGAGGAACTCCAGCCTGCACAGGAAGAGGGATGAAAGAACTCCATTTAGGGCCACACGTTGACTGCGACAGGAGAGGAAGTCTGCGGCCATGATGGAGATGGCCTTGGATACCATGGGAAGAGAGTTTGGTGAGTAGTGCAGGGTGCCAGACTGTGTCAAAAGCACGTGATATGTCCAGGGATACGGCTCGGATTTCCTGTCTGGCATTAGGACCTCCATCCATTGATGGGAGAGCAGAAGCAGCATATCCAGGGTAGAGTGACCTGGTCTGAAACCAAATTGATGATCGGAAATCAAGCCATTGGAGAAGAGAAGGATTTCATGTCTGAAGCGATGATGGAATCCATAACCTTGCTGATGATTGGGAGAAGGCTGATTTGTCTGTAGTTACAGGGATCTGTTTTTGCACCTTTTTTATGCAGGCAGTGATGTTAGCAGATTTCCAAGCAGATGGCAGATGACCTTGAGCAAATGAGAGGGTGAATAGAACAGAGAGAGGTGAGCAAGGGCAGAAGAGCAGGCTTTGAGGACACGTGGGCTGATGCCGTCTGGACCGTTGCAGAATCTGAGTCAAGGTTTGAAAGCAAGCTCTCCACCTTGTTAGAAGAAAAGGACACAGAGTCCAGGGACAGTTTGGTGCGACTGGGTAAGGTGGGTTGAGAAAGTGATGGGTTTAGGACACAAGATTTAGCTGCAAACACCGAGTTTAGACATTCAGCTTTATCACGTGCGGTTCAGCAGTGCAGCCATTTGAGGTAAGGAGGGGATGGAGGGGAACATACACCAGAAACAGATTTGATTAAACGCCACCAGGATTTTGAGGAGGGAGAGAGTTTGAGAGTTCAGACTTGAGATGAGAAAGATGTTGTTTCTGGCTCTCCGGAGGGTAGATACACACTTGTTCCGAGATTTGTGAAGGAACTGAGATTGCCCACAGTTGGGTTTGCTTTCCATGAGGCAAAGGCAAGTTGTTTCAGGACAACTGCCTCGCCACAAGCTTCAGTAAACAAGGGCGGGAGGAAGGGTAGGACAACTGAAGACGAGAGGGGATAAATCTGTGCATGATAGAGCAAGTTCTTTGAAAGAATTCCAGGATGAGTTGATATTTGAGAAAGAGTGATAGGAGACCAGTCTGTAAGTTTGATAGCTGCTTGGAGACCCTGCCAGTCGGCTTGCGTGAAATGCCAGACTCGACGGCGGTGAGTGTGTTCTCTGATAACAGCCAGATAATAACAGATTAATGGGAGATCCTGCCCTCCATGCATGGGTAACCATCGTCACAAGTTGGCATTTGCAGTTTCGACACATCTGCCCACGTACTCGTGCACAAAAACCAACCTTTATTATAAAAAAAAATTGTGTTTGTGTGTGTCAAAACCTTCACGGGAGTTCCGTGAATCCACCGGTGTTGAATTTACTGAAATCCATTCATCCGTTCTCAAGTTTAATATGGAATAGGCAAAGCCTAGAAGCGAACGTAGAATTCTTCTTACATTCGCTTCTTAAATATATCAAATTAAATTCTTTTTGCTATGAAAAAATAAATATTACCTCAACATTACCTTCACAACAACAACTACACCGCCTAGAACAGGATCTCATCTGAAAAAAAAAAAATCCTCAACATTACCTTCACAACGACAACTACACCGCCTAGAACAGGATCTCATCTAAAAAATAAATATACCTCAACATTACCTTCACAACAAACAACTATACCGCCTTGAACAGGATCTCATCTGAAAAAAAAAAAATTCCTCAACATTACCTTCACAACGACAACTACACCGCCTAGAACAGGATCTCATCTAAAAAAAAAATACTAGAAGTGAACGTAGAATTCTTCTTGCATTCGCTTCTGACTTTACCTACAACTTGTTCACAACTGTATACGGAATTTCCGTTACTTCGGCCTGGATTCGGGATCAGCGATCAAATAACGTAAATCACGATTAAAAATTATTTTTTGATGATGCGGGAGATATCTTTATTAAAATCAGTGGAGGAAATATACACCATGTCTGATATTATTTGGATATTTCATGTCTCCGACGATGCCTTTATCTCCCGGCATGCATCATTCCCCATGACAAAAACCGGAAACAAAAAAAACCAGAAACAAAACAAAAACGGAAGCAAAAGGGTCATAGGCAACGACACGGATTCACGATTGCCATGGTATTGTGTTGTTTTTGTTGTTTCCTATTCTCTCATGTGCACGCGTTGAGTAATATTCACAAGATAGAAATAAAACCATCGTGTTTATACACCGCACAGCGTTTAAAAACAACTGGAAGCAAAAGGTCATAGCTAACGACACGGATTCCAAATAGCCAGGGGTATTGTGTGTGTTTGTTGTTGTTGTTTCCTATTCTCTCATGTGCATGCGTTAAGTATGAAGCTCACTGCGTTCGCTATTAAAATTAACTTTGGGAAAAAAATAATTGAATAAATAAACGATCACTTCTGGTCAAGAATAAAAGAAATTAAAAGTTCCAGAAAGAGTTTCAAAATCACTCCGGTAATGTTAAATACTAAATAAACACTTCCTGTCATGAAAAAAATCACTTTCGGAAGTATAAAATTAACTTGGGAAAAAATAATGAATAAATAAATAAATAAACGATCACTTCTGTCAGAATAAAAGAAATTAAAAGTTCAGAAAGAGTTTCAAAATCACTCCCGTAATGTTAAATACTAAATAAACACTTCCTGTCATGAAAAAAAATCACTTTCGAAGTATAAAATTAACTTTGGGAAAAAATTAATTGAATAAATAAAAAACACTTCCGTCATGATCTCCCGGCATGCATCATTCCCATGACAAAAACCGGAAACAAAAAAAAACCAGAAGCAAAATGGTCATAGGCAACGACACGGATTCACAATTGCCATGGTATTGTGTTGTTTTTGTTGTTTCCTATTCTCTCATGTGCACAAGTTAAGTAATATTCACAAGATAGAAATAAAACCCAATCGTGTTTATACACCGCACAGCGTTTAACAACAACCGGAAGCAAAAGGTCATAGCTAACGACACGGATTCCAAATAGCCAGGGGATTGTGTTGTTGTTGTTGTTGTTGTTTCCTATTCTCTCACGTGCACACGTTAAGTATGAAGCTCACTGCGTTCGCTATAACACAACAAACAAACAAAGAAGAAAAAGACGTCATGCAGAGCACGATACCTGCAAAATCCACCCCCCTCTCAAAGGTTGCCATGGATACATCAAATTGTCCATTTCATTACCTCTGCCACCGAAAGTGAAGGAGGTTATGTTTTCACCCCTTTCTGTCAATCTGTCTGAGTACAGAATATCTCAAAACGATGTGGTTAGATCTGGATGAAAATTTGTGGACATGTTGGGTGTATGACAAGGACGAACTGATTTGATTTTGGTGAAGATCCGGATCCAGATCTGGCTACTAGAATTTTAAAAGTGATTCTTCACCATGAGAGATAGGGCCAAAAACGATATATAGCATAGCATATCTCAAAAAGCTGTGGACGCATTCAGGTGAAACTTGGTGGACATGTTGGGTGTGTGAGATGGAAGAATTGATTCAATTTTGGTGACTATCTGGATCCGGATGTGATAATTTTTTAAGTGATTCTTCACCATTGAGAGATAGGGCTAAACCAATATATTGCACAATATCTCAAAAACTTGTGGACGGATTTGGACAAAACGTGGTGGACAGGTTGGGTGTCTTACAACGACGAATTGATTCAATTTTGTGAAGATCCGAATCCAGATCCGGATATGAGAATTATTTAATTTTTAAAGTGATTCTTCACCATTGAGAGATAGGGCCAACAACAATATACAGGGTGTCCCAAAAAAATATACAACTTTTCATCTGCAAAGAGGATGGTCATACCATATATGTTTTAAAAAGATATATTGTTGGATAGAAAGCTGAAAGGCTGAAGTTTATGGTACCAATTACAGAATTGCCCAAATTAAATTTTGGGCTATAGAATTGTCGTTTCTTTTAGACCACATGTTCGACGTGGGCTCACGTTGTCGTCTGCCTGTAACGCGTTGTCATGTTCTCATCACTTTGGGAAATTTCTGAGGATGTTCTGGATTTCTCGTGGACTGTTTTCTCGATGATTCAGCTGAGCCTGTTTCATAGTCCTTCCTTGAGATACCCACAAAAGAAAGTCTGGAGTAAGGTCAGGGATACGGTGGCACTCAACGTCTTTGTAGAGGGAGATAAAGCGGCCTCAAAATGTTGGTTGAGAAAAACGCCTTGTTTCCTGGCTGTATGGGTGGTGCCCCATCCTGCTGGAACCACTGGGTTTCTCATTTGATCAGGTTGTTTCTCCTACGGGCTGAGTACGTAGCTCAGGCAGATAGAATTCTGAATATTTCGCGATAATTCTCTTGGTTTACCGTGCAAGTGCGTCCTGGTCATCTTCAAAGAAGTATGGACCAATTATCCCATACAACCAACCGCCAACATGGTGACTTTGAAAGATCGAGACCAAGTTCAGTTGATTCATTACCAGGATTTTCAGTTCCCAGTACCGAAAGTTTTGCTTGTTCACCTCCGGACAAGTGAGCATGGCATTTCCGTCATGTGAAGTTTTTTTTAGGAAGTCTGCATCTTCCTCAACTCTCCTGAGAACCAATTTGCAAAGTTAGTCGTTTGCGTTTCTGTTGATCAGTAAGCCTTTCCGTTTGAATTTGTATGTAAAAGATGAATGTCTTGCGAAGGATCTCTGAACGGTGCTCTTATGTATGTTTGTCTCGGCAGAAAGTCGTTGAATCGATTTTTTTGGACTCTGAATGACCGCCTGTCTCACCATTTCCACTTTCTTCACTACGCCTGTCCTCTTCGACCACTGTGACCCTTTGAAGGTCACGATGTTCCACATTGGTAAACTTTGCGATGGTCACTTTATTGTCCGAAAGTTTGGTGCATGGCGCAAGTGGATAGATGTCTCGAGTAAGAGACGTTCTACCTGTTTGACACTTTTGTCTGTGCAAAGTTCAACAATTTTCGTCCTTGTTGTACCGTCAGTCTTGGCATTTTCTGTCTTGCTTGGTATCAAAATAAACTTCAGGGTCTCTGTAACAATGAGCGATTAGTGATCAATAATTTGGCTTTTTAGGATCAAACGAAGCATTTTAAAAGTTGTATATTTTTTTGGGACACCCTATATAGCATCACATTTCAAAAATGTATTGGGCCTGATATGTTCTCGTGGATCAGACATTGTGTGGCTGAGGTATGTGCTCTACCGAGTGCCCTTCTAATTCAGTATGTAATAATCCTGGCTGTGCACTATGTAGTATTGTCATGTTGCACCTTCTACATTTGCACCTGAGTGTCTATCAGCAGACATGAACACTTACACATGTGAACCTTGCATGTGATCCATTGCCTGGTGAATATTGTCAATCTAAACTTTAAAAAAAGAAAATGGAACGTATCTTGAAATGGAGATTTACTGCCTATGTGGTCTTTAAGTGTCTGGAAGACGTTTCACTGCAATTCCTTCTTCACAATAAATACATTGAGAACCTCTTTCAGGTCCAAGCCATCCAGCTTTTCATGATATTGAGAGGAGTGCAAGATGGTTCAGCTTCTAATGTACGTTTTGAGTCTCCTCAGCTGAACGGAAGACTTCTTGGCTGTCGCAGTTGATGAAGGACAGACTAAGTTGAGTTGCAGCAGCTTCACTACTTATGGGAACATTTCATTGAAATTGCTATCACCGAGGTGGTCAATGATGTCCCTCATAGATGCATCATTTTTTCGATCATGGACTTTTTCTAATGTCACCAATTGCACCTTTAGTCTGTGGGAATCAAGGTCATCACCATAAAAGCTGGTGACAGTTTCAAAGTCCTCTTGTGAAACTTCTTTCCAGCCAGCAATTACGATTCACTTGATAGCATTGTTATATTGCATGTTATATGCTGTAACAATCCTGGTAATCCTGCTGCTGTAATCTATTGATGGCAACGTCAGTGACTTGGCAGTAACTTTGACGATAGTATCCACAAGGTGTGTCATATATGTGAATGTCAGACATGAAATGGTCAGGGTTACTCTTGCTTGTTTTGGTTCATCTGCTTTGCACTTTAAAGTGAGTGTTTGTGCCTCATTGTAAAGGGTGTCAAAGAGCTCGTCATCCCTCAGAGATGTAAGATCTCGCACTGTGCATCTCATCAGCTCACTTCCTTCTCTAACTGAGCAATTTTCGTGTTGAAGTGCCTTACTAAGGCCTAAGTCACATTTGCTCTACGGCGAGGATACGGCGGCCGTACGCCCTCTGAATTGACAAACGTGTGGCAGCCGCAGAGTTTCTGAGGTGGCCTCAGGGTGGCCCTACGCCATTTGGCTATCTTTTACAGGCCGTAGGGGTCGCCGTGGAATTATAGCACGGAGTTATAACTTTTTTCATTTCTACGTTCGCTGTAACAATTCGACAAGCCGAAAAAAAAAAACTGGTTAAAAAAAAAAATAATTAACCCACTCGTTACCGTCCGTCTGGCCGCACGTTCGCCTTAGGGCCCCCCTGCGGTCACCTTGCGGGCACCTTGAGGCTACCTTGCGTCTGCCTTGAAAATTCTATGGCCGCCACAGGGCCCCCTTAAGGTCACCGTGCGACATCAAATCAAAGACCGTACGGCAACCCCACGTTTTCGGTGTCCACAATTTATAAATACACCGTGCGGCTCCCCGCAAAATAAAAACATATGTGACTGCTACATTGTGTGACCGTGGAAATACTGCGGCCGCCGTATAATTGCTAGTGGCTGTAGATTGCGCAGCAACTCCATTTGCAGATCCTTGGAAAGTGGCGGCTCCATCAAAAGGCTGACTTCGACAGATTTTGGAGACCCCACGGCCGCCGTGGCAAATGTGACTTAGGCTATCTGTTATCTCAAACAGATGTCGAGATACCACAATTTTGAAGTATGCATCAAAGTTGGACAACAAGCATTGAAATCCATTTGCCAGCGAGGCAGCTTTGGCAGCCGATGAAACCTCCTCCTCCTCCTCCTCCTCCGTATGCAGCACAAGGCTATGTGTAGCATCATTGGCTGAGGGCACGGCTGTGCCGCTGATGCAATGCCCACACTGGTACTCATTTAGCCGACCTCAGAAGGATGACGGGCTGAGTCAACCGCACCTGGTGTTGATTCAATGACCAACAGGGGCTCAAACTCGGGACCTTAAGATCCCAAGCCAGCCACCCTAACCTGTAACCAGCCAGGCTTCTCCACTTCCAGCTTGTCACAACACCAGGCTTGATGAAGCCTCGATGATACTCAAAACTTCTGGGAGGATACCCAGATGTCCGTGCAAGCCATATATTTCCTCTAACTTTACCGTGAATCTTGTCGGACAAAGCGTGAGGACTTGTGATTGCGGACATTGTAGCGAGTCAGCAATAGACTTGATGTCATTGAGTTTCGAAGAATGTCTGAGAAAGTTAGCAAGTTCCTGGATGAAATTTAGAAAGTCCCTCATTAACGGTATGGTCGAAACGACATCTTGAACAGCTAAGTTCACACAGTGCATGTAGCAATGGGTTTGTACAGCCTGTGGTTCAATTCGGGCAATGTGCGCAGCAACTCCATTTGCAGATCCTTGGAAAGTGGCGGCTCCATCAAAAGGCTGACTTCGACAGTTATTCAAGCTCAGATGCATGCGCATGAGAACATCTTTGATTGCCATGTAAATACTCTCAACATCACATTGTTCCAGGCTGTAGAATGCAATAAAACTCTTCTCCACTTCCAGCTGGTCACTGACTGTGTGCAGACATGCAGACATCTGTTCTATTTGATTAACATTAGCAGTTTGATTTGCCATTAGTCCAATACCTGTCTTTCTCTTATCTCCTTCATGATGCCTCGCAAGATTGTGTGGACCATCTCTTCCACCATTTCATCCTAAATTTCAATTGAGAGCCAAACTGTTTTGCGTTTCAACTATTTTGACAACTCCCTTGAATCTTCAGCACGCAATTTGAGAAACTCGTTCTTGACTTGTCGACAAGGATGACAGAAAGCAGCTTCCACGGAATATCAGTGTCATATTGCAACTCGGGATGGGTACTGCACCAATTTGGAAGGAACTTTCTATTATAAGTGAAGGGAAGCTTTATCTGGCCACGGAAAGTGTTGGGTTGATTTGGTTGGAGTCGTAAATATTTTCTTTACTCAGAAGATTATTCGATAGTTCCTGAAGTTGAGGCTTGATCAGGATGCTGTCGCACACGTTTCTGGGGCTCAAAGGTTATCTCCGTGGAATCGAAAGTCCAGGGTTTTTCTACCACCGCACCGGTTGCTGTGTTGTTCTCTCCAGCCTTTGCAACATCAGTTGTATCCACTGATGTGCCAGGCTGCACCGATGACACAGGCTTGAAAAAGCTACTAATTTTTTTCATGGTGGGCTGCAAAACCAAATTAGATATCATTGGAATGTAAAACAGTCAGGTTTCACTACCCGTTCTTGTGTTGTAATTAACGTCTTAATTAGCGTGGATGATTAAGATTTCCCCAGAAGCACAGGACGAATCTTTCATGATCATTCTTCTGATCAGGTGTGTCTTCTTCATGGTTAAATTAAACCCATTGGCTTCACAAGGCCTTTAAAGGTCCCATGACACCCAAAATACTGAAATTGCATATATATATACATATATATATATATACATGTCCTATAGGAGTTTTTCATCGTGATTTCAGATCTGACAATATTTTTTCACAATACTCGTTCTGTAAAATGTAAAATTAAAAAAACAAGCCTCTTCGAGAACGCCCCTAAAAATTCTGCCGAAATCTACTGAAAGAGGCGTAACCCACATGACGTCAACTGCAGGACGACAAAGGCTGCACGTAAATTACTCGGGTTGGTGGTCTA
>CM068962.1:53668336-53685626 GCA_035128595.1 Eptatretus atami
TTTTTCGCTCATAACTTCGTCAAAAATGATCTGATTTACTTCAAACTAAGCTTACAGTAAACCTTATTATATTTGTCACTTATAATTATCCTACCCATTCCTATAGTGAAAAATGCATATTTGTGAAGATCGGTCGGGTCCGAAGTTTTGGGGGTCATGGCCATCGATCAAAACTACAAATTTTCCATTAAAACTATACAATGGTTACGAAAATACAACTCTACGGGAAAACGCCGGCTCAAACACTGTCAAATTGTATCCACAGTGGGTAATGAACCTCGGACGACCCCATTAAACTTTTGGGTCCAATTAGGTCAAAGGTCAAGGTCAGGTCACGAAAGGTCAAAATCGTTTTTCGGTCATAACTTCATCAAAATGGGTTAATTGACTTCAAACTAAGACTAAAATTTCCTTATTCTATTCCTTATAATCAACATTCAGGTTAAGGACTGTATCAAATTTTAATTTGATCCCCAAAATAAATTTATGCCTTAAATGGGCGGGATTTGTTGTGCCTGGCACCACTTGTTTTATTATTTTTAAACACGCTCTTCATGCATGTTATGTTGCCAGCTAATCTTACTTAAATGAGCTGATTAAAAATGAACAAAAACTCATTCTGCGATGCTGCACGCTTGGCTGGTATCGCCATGGGAAGTCAAGCTGCGGCTTCCTGATGTTACGGGGTTGAAAATACAGCTGACTCATGCCTCAGTTGGTTTGGTTGGACACTTGGATTATGGCAATAGATTGCAATACCAGATTACAATGACAGATTACTCAAGAGCCAATTTGAACAATAAGCTCGAGCGGATTACTTTTTTTCATTTAACCCTCACAACACTAAGATTATGAGCATTTGAATGTCACTGAAGCCAATGTAACTATTAAGGCAAGTTTTGCAGCTATCCAATTTTGTTTGCCTGTCATCCATTTTCATGATCATCATTATTGGACATAATGGGTTGATAATATAGTTGCAGTGATTGAGACATGGTTTAAGGAGGAAAGTAACTGGAGGACAGGATTAAAAGGCTACAAGGTGTATCGGTGTGATAGGAGGAGTAGCAATCTGGGTAAAGAACAGCATTGTGTCATGAGAAAGGGGTGACATGAAGGAAGGAATAAATGTTGAGGATTCTGTATGGGTAGAGATTAGAGATTGTAAAAACAGTAAGAGACTGTGAGGATGCTTTTGTAGGGCTCTGGGTGTGAAGGAAGAGGAGGAAGGAGGAGTACATGAAGAATTCAAAAGGGCATGTGGTCAGGGAAGGGTATTGATTATGGGGGATTTTAACTTGCCAGGGATAGATTGTGTCCAGGAACAGGGAAAGGGCAAAGTGGATGAGGATTTCCTCGTTTTAGTCCAAAATTGCTTTTTAACCCAGTTTGTAGATAAGCCCACGAGGGGGAGTGCAGTGTTAGACCTCCTTTTAAGTAACGATCCCAATATGGTGGAGGACGTGGAGGTTGGGTTAGATACTGTTAAAGGGTTAGAGTTCAGTATAGTAGAGGAAAGCTATTAGATTTCAGGAAGGCAAACCTTGAGGGTATGAGGAGAGAATTGGGTGATGTAGATTGGGAGAAATGGGAAACCTTCAAGGAGCAAATGTGTAGAGTGCAGAGTGTGTACATTCCAATGAGGTGTAAAACTAGAAGTAGAAAGGGGCCAGGGTGGTTGAGCAGTGAGATAAGGAATGCTATTAAGGAGAAGCAGAAGGGGTTTATTAGGTTTAAAATAACAGGACTGGAGTTAGATTTATATCACGATCGAAGTACACAGAGGCAAGCTAAGAAAATAACCCGGCAAGCCAGAAGAGAGAATGAGAAGGACATGGCTACGAATATTAAACATAATAGCAAGGCTTTCTTTAAGTATATCAGGGGAAAATAACTGGTTTGGACTAGTCTGGGCCTATTGAGGAATAGCACCGGGAGAGTGGTTAGTGATGGTGAGATGGCAGGCTTATTAAACATGTATTTTACTTCAACTTTTACACAAGAACAGTCAGGAGAATTGCCAATAGCTGAGAGTGTCTCTCGAGGAGGTGAGGAAGGGCTTTTATGGAAGATCCAGTTTGGAGTGGAGGAAGTAAAGGAACAGCTCGGTAATTGAAGAGAAGATCAGGCTCCGGGTCCAGATAATATTCAACCGAGAGTATTGAGAGAGGTGGCTGAGCAGGTAAGCGAGATGTTAACGGATATTTTCAATAGTTCACTGGAGTCAGGACAGGTACTGGAGGATTGGAGAGTCGCAAATATAACACCATTATTCAAGAAAGGATCCAGAGAAGAATTTGGAAACTCTAGACCTGTTAGCTTGACTTCAGTTGTGGTGAAGGTGTTGGAGACATTAATTAAGGACCAGATGAGGAGCAATTTAAACAAATACAGACTAAAGGTAGTCAGCATGGGTTTACCAAAGGTAGTTCCTGTTTAACAAATCTTTTAGAGGTCAATGAAGCAGTGTTTGATTGGGTGGATGAGGGAAAGGCAGTGGACATAGTATATCTGGACTTTAAGAAGGCATTTTGAAAGGACTCGACATCGGAGGTTGTGTGGCCAAAGTGAGGTGTGGTGTGGCTGGTCAGGTAGCTAATTGGATTGCAAACTGGCTTAGTGGTAGGAAGCAAAGAGTGGCTGTGAGTGGGAGGATGTTTGCTGGAGGAGGAGTAAGTAGCGGGTACCTCAGGGATCAGTACTCGACCATTACTATTCATTATTTAAAATGATATTATTTTTACATCAATGATGGGATAATGGGGTGAAGAGTAGCAGCTTCCAAATTTGCAGATGACACAAAGCTTGGAGGTAGAGTGGATAGCAGAGGGGGTGGTGATGACATATTCAGGAAAGTATTATACTTGCATAGATTGGGCAAAAGATTGGTAGATGGAATTTAACCTGAGCAGGTGTAAGGTGTGTGGGATGGAAAGAACAGGAAAAACAGATACAGATGCAAGGGTATTTTGGAGCGTGTCTCATACAGGAGAAGGATCGTGGGGTGGTAATAGATATGGGAGGTAAGTAGGCAGCACAATGCCAGGCAGCTATAGGTAGAGCAAATAGGTTTCGGCTGTATTCGGAGGGGGATCAATTATAAATCAAAAGAGGTGGTGTTAACATTGAACAGGAATTTAGTGAGGGTCACATTTAGAATATTGCATGCAGTTTGTCACCACAGTTCTGCAAGGACATATATGCCATCGTGAGGGTTTAGCTCAGGACTACTAGATTGATTCTGGGCCTAGTTAGACTCAGCTATGAGGAGCGGTTGAAGGAGACAGAGTTTTACTCATTAGAAAGGAGGCGGTTACGAGGAGATATGATAGAGATGTTTAAGATAATGAAAGGTATAGATAAAATAAGTGCAGATTAATTATTCAACAGAGTAGACAGTGATATTTCTATTTTGGGATGTTGGCAAGACTTTTAGCTAGCTTGAGCATTGAGGGATGATTCAACATGACAAGGTCATGCCTTCGTAATACTTCCAATAACCATGCTACATATCGATGTATATTTAGCATGATTTGTTATGATATATTTAGCAAAGCAAATGATATATTTATATTTTGCATGATATATTTAGCAAAGACCATACGGCACCCCCACGTTTTCGGTCTCCACAATTTATAAGGGGGTGGTATGTGAGGGGGTGAAGTAGCCACCTATATGGCGATGTACAATGCTGATTGATGCTGCGTTCTATGGTGATCAATAAAGCCTCCATCTCCGAAACTACGATTCGACATCGTCTTATTACAGTCTGATGGTGGTGTATAAGACTGCTTAAGTCGTGCTAAACTTCCGCATTATTTAGTTCAATGATCTTTAAAATCATTATTTTATTAAAAGTAAAGTATTATCCTTTTAACACTGCATGAGGTACTGTGTGTTAGAAACTCTGGAGTTAAATTATGTAATCTGTGTGTTTTGGATGATCCACACACTGGTAAAGACTGTTTCAAATTTGCTCAGAATGTCTCTTGTCGGCTCTTTAAAAAACCTAAGGGTGCATGAGTTGCACTTGCTGAGCGATTATTGCATAAGGCAATTAAGTTAATAGAAAACTTGCAATCAAGTGTTCTGCACATCTATTAGTGCCAAAAAGGCACTTGGAATGAATGCTGAAACAGTTCTTCAAAAATTACATTGTTGATTTTACATGTTCAGTTTTTTTTAATGGCAGAGAGAGAGAGTATATTGTGCTAACCTTTGAAAAGCCACATCTTGTATGCTGAAATGACTGTGTTTCTATGAAGGGCATTCATTCAATTTCTAGACATGTAATACATAATATAATCATTAAATATAGTATACGTGATAGCCAATGAAATTTCTCAACACAATTTCTTAAAACGTTTCAATATAGTGCTCCTTCATTTCAATGCATTTCTTCTATTTGTTTGACAAAATGTGTATACCAGTAAAATAGAAGTTTTCAAATTGCTCCTCCGGCCACATCGCCATTGCGTCGTCAGTTCCGAAGTGGCGGATATGCAGGTGAGACCTCAAATGTAAAAGCAGATCATAGTTAATGGGGATCAGGTCTGGGATATATGGAGGATGATCCAGCTGTTGAAACCACAGTCATGATTGGCAGTCTGCACAGGTACATTGTCATAAAGAAGGAGCACATCTATGTTCAACATCCAGCAGCATTTGTTCTTGATCGTCTGCTGCAGTTTTTGTAAGAGGCTGGTGTAATATCGCCCTGTGCTTGTAGTTTTATGAGGGAGGTCGTTGATCAGTAGGACTGTCCTGCCATCCCAGAAAATCGAAACTATGATCTTGCGAGCTGAGGGTTGGGTGCAAAATTTCTCAGCTGGTTGTTGTCCCTTAGGCCTAAGTCACATTTGCTCTACGGCGAGGATACGGCAGCCGTACACCCTCTGAATTGACAGAAACGCTGCGGCGGCCGCAGAGTTTCTGCAGTGGCCTCAGGGTGGCCCTACGCCATTTGGCTATATTTTACAAGCCGTAGGGGTCGCCGTGGAATTATAGCGCGGAGTTATAACTTTTTTCATTTCTACGTTCGCCATAGCAATTCGACAAGCCGAAACAAAAGAACTGGTAAAAAAAAAAAACCACTCGTTACCGTCCGTCTGGCCGCACGTTCGCCTTAGAGCCCCCCTGCGGTCCCCCTGCGGTCGCCTTGCGGGCACCTTGCGTCTGCCTTGAAAATTATATGGCCACCGCAGGAACGCCCTAAGGTCACCGTGCGACATCAAATCAAAGACCGTATGGCACCCCCACGTTTTCGGTCTCCACAATTTATAAATACGCCGTGCAGCTCCCCGAAAATAAAAACATATGTGACTGCTACATTGTGTGACCGTGGAAATACTCGGCCGCCCTATAATTGCTAGTGGCCGTAGATTTTGTAGACCCCACGGCCGCGTGGCAAATGTGACTTAGGCCTTAGTCTCTTGTGTTTAACTTTGTGGACTTCGATTTGGATTCAGGATCTCAGTGCTGAAACCACATTTTGTCATCAGATCTCAGACGAATAATCAAGTCAACCGAATCGGTGTTGGGGAAGCTTGTGACCTGGTCTCAGCTGTTGCCATCAATAAAGAGTGCTGCATTTTGGGAGACCTCTATGTTACTGATCGAGCCCTTAGATTTGTCAATGTGTTCATGAATGGTGAAGACAGCAACACCTTGAAAAATTGCTAGTGCTGTAGATATTTTCATGACCTTAACACTGCTTTCCTCCATAATTGCTGATTTGACATGCATGGACCATGCGTTTGTCGATTTCTTTTGAGCTGGCACCTCTTTGCATAAAATATTGTTGACAGCTTGTGCTCAATTTTAGTAAGATGGACAATTGCATGATGTAGCAAACCTCTGTATTAATTATGAGCATATTCTAAAACAACAATGTCAGATTAATGACCTTGATGGCATATAGCAAGCATACATGTCAAGTTTAATGAGGGAAAATAAATCTCAGCTCTTGGAAGCCAACAAATACCCCGTTCCTCAAAATTATTGACCGGCCATTTGTGCATTTTTAATGGTTGTTTATCCCTTAGTAATATTGACACAAGAATGTACCCACCCCTCTACCCTTTCCCACATGACTTCATACTCCAATCCTGTAGACTTTCTTAAGTATTCCAGGCCTTATGGTTCCATCTTGCTTCTGTAATTTTAGTGTTTACCTATTTCATTCACATGACAGGGTTTGATGCATTCGTGAATTTTGTTATTATTAAAAAAAAAACATTTTTACACCAACTTTGTATGGATGTAGTGATGAATTTCATTAGATGTATTATTATTGAAGCTTCTCCAAAGGAGGAATGTTTTTAGAATAAATACAAGAAATCCTTCACAGCATATCACAATTGCATGGTTTACAGAAGTATTTACTAATGACAGGCAAATTTTTTTCCCTTCCACGTTTTAATACAGAGCCGAAGTATCCTTTTGTATAGATTGTGCACTTGTCATGACCTTGCTTTCCAGTAATAGGTTGCTTAGCACCCTTGTCCACACAGGTAATTCCAGGAGGACCTGGTCTATCCAACATACTTGTTTATTCACTGGTTGGTTTGCCATAGCTTTCTTGACTTCTTTGTAGGAACAAGGTCAACTTGCCACAGGCATGATTTGGACCAGTAGGAGTGAGGCCTTGAAATCTTCCAATGATTCCAGGTGGAGCTTCCTAAGATTTCTAACCTTGAGTTATTACCTCCTCTTTTTTTGTCTCTTGCTTGCTGTTTCTGCCTCTGAAGAATGTCACATGGGAAATCCAATACTCAAACTCGCTGTTTAAAGGTAACCCTGTCTGATTGTGTGTTACACCTTTTGCTGTTTTGTCACTAATGTTGAAATCTCTCAAAGCTGAGGATCCATGTCATTGTATCCATCTTTTTTTATGCCTCTTTTCTAAGACGACCGCCTTTGTTCTGCTTTAGTTTGCCAAATATCTTCTCCTCTTTCATGAGTCATTGTTGCACAATTCTATCTAATTTGATCTGACTTTGTCATGAATTAACTTTTTAGTTTATAAGGAAAAATTTCTCGTAATATTCTAGCAGGTTTCAGACTGATTCGGCAACATATGCTGTACATTCTCTTCATATTTATTGCTGTTTTAACACAACTCGTCCAAGAGCCGTGCCAGCAATATTAAAAAAAATACATTCAAGGTTTCAATATGAGAGTTGCTCCAAAAGTTTTCTTTTGCCTTTTGTTTGGTGATTATGAGCTTGTCTGGAACACAACAAATAAACAACATGTCCATCAAACTGCTTCTGTCACAGACCAATTCCAGAAGTTTAGCTCATTTTGGCCCTTGTCTCAAATACAAACACAACTGTACCTTGTATTCGGGAGGTTAATCATGTTTCATCTAGGCTATATAGACAAAATAGCCAAACAAGATGGTTTAACATGAAAGGCTCCTTGAGCAACGGCCTATTTCTCCAGGAAAAAAAACAAGTTTTGGTCTCTCTTTATCTCAACAATAAGTAATACTGATTAATTATTATTTCAATTAACTTTCTACTCATTTAAATAAGTCAATTAACATATTTTCTTTGGGAGGATAATTAAGTGTAATGTCATGTGAGTTTTTCACAGATCAAGGAAACAAGGAAATCCATCACAGCTGGAGACCATTCAGCCCATCATGCCTTTGTGAACACCACACTAATCCATTCACACAAGATCCAAGGAATAAAATGCAAAATTGTTATGCTGATATTTAGCTAAATTGCCCCACTAGTGGGGCAACTTAGCATAACAATTGTGCATTTTGTGAGGAAAGCACCAAATTTGGCACACTAGTAGCCTAACATATTATGAACAGATTTGGATATTGGGCCATCTCAAATTCAGCTGCTGATGGCTGTGGCAGGCATTTTCCACTGCCATCAAAAAATTTGAGATGGCCCAATATCCAAATCTGTTCATAATATGTTAGGCTACTAGTGTGCCAAATTTGGTGCTTTCCTCACAAAATGCACAATTGTTATGCTATATTTAGCTAAGTTGCCCCACTATATCACTATCTACTCTGTTGAATATTCATCTGCACTTATTTTATCTATACCTTTCATTATTTTAAACATCTCTATCATATCTCCTCGTAACCGCCTCCTTTCTCGTGTATAAAGCCCTGTCTCCTTCAGCCGCTCTCCTAGCTGAGTCTAGCTAGGGCCGGAATCAATCTAGTAGCCCTAAGCTGAACCTTCTCTTTGGCATCTTTGTCCTTCCGGAACTGTGGTGACCAGAACTGCACACAATATTCTAGATGTGGCCCTCATTGAATTCCTATTACCAATGTTAACACCACCTCTTGATTTATAAATGATCCCCCTCCGAATACAGCCTAAAACCCTGTTTGCTCCACCTATAGCTGCCTGACACTGTGCTGCCTGTTTACCTCCCGCATCTATTACCACCCCCAGATCCTTCTCCTGTGTGACACGCTCCAAAATTACCCCTTGCATCCTGTAATCTCTATTTTATTGTTCTTTCCCATCCCCAACACCTAACACTTGCTTAGGCTAAATTACATCTGCCAGTCTTTTGCCCAATCTATGCAAGTATCAATACTTTCCTGTATGTGATCAGCTCCCCCTCTGCTATCCACCTCACCTCCAAGCTTTGTGTCATCTGCAAATTTGGAAAGCTTACTCTTGACCCCATTATCCAAATCGTTGATGTAAATAATGAATATCATTGATGTAAATAATGAATAGCAATGGTCTGAGTACTGATCCCTGAGGTACACCGCTACTTACATCCTCCCAGCAAGACATCCTCTCACTCACAGCCACTCTTTGCTTCCTACCACGAAGCCAGTTTGCAATCCAATTAGCTACCTGACCAGCCACTCCACAAGCCCTCACTTTGGCTAACAACCTCCGATGTGGTACCTCGTCAAATGCCTTCTTAAAGTCGAGATATACTATGCCCACTGCCTTTCCCTCGTCCACCCAATCAGACACTGCTTCATTGAACTAAAAGTTTTGTTAAACAGAAACTCCCTTTGGTAAACCCATGCTAACTACCTTTAATTAGTTTGTATTAGTTTAAATGGATCCATTTGATTAAAAAAATGAACACCTCTCCTACTCACTTTAATAATGATCGCACACACACACACACATACACATACACATACACATACACATACACATACGCACGTACATACACATACACATACACATACACACACACGATTTTAGGTGCAAGATCAATGGTGGTAGTGCTGGGAAAATACCAATATCCCAAACAAATATCTGATTCATGACCTTGACCAAAAAGCCTTCTGCCCAATTTGATCTACCTCTGGATGTCCACATTAAACCGGATTCGCTCATCGCATGCTTGGACCTATCATCATTTGCCCAAATGGAAAAAAGAGGAAAGCCCAGTGTTCGACTGTGCTAACCACGACCAAATCATAGACCATGTAGTTAACCACTGAGAATTGTGAAATTCCAGCAGGGCATTGGAGCAAGCCACTTTTCTGCTGCCACTACCTTTATCTGCAACTAATGCCATTATTTTACTGTTCAATCAGGATTTCTATTTATGAGTTGCTATTTGTCAAGGTATATGCACAAAGAAGAATCTGAGGCAATGCAAGTCCACTTGTGCATCCACTTTTTAATTCATGAGGTCCAGGCTCACAGAAGAGCATTTACATAAATTGCTTGCAGGCCAAGATTTTACAGGCTTTGCAAGGACAGTATACAATGGAACAAATTATCATCGTATTTTTGAACTTGGGATCCCATACATCATGAACATTGTGCTTGGTGGCATCATGGAAATCCCAAACTACTGGAAGTATCGGTGCAAACACACTGACAATGGAACATAGAGGAGCAGTTGATGGACAAGGGATATCAATTCACGTTAAAAAAAATAGACAGGTAAGATGATCAAGATAAATTGATTAAGGAAATGATAGGTACACGAAGGTATGGCAATAAATACCAATGGAGAGAGGCAGGTAAACAGACCACACGACCCGTGTAACCTTTTTCCGAGCTGTTATAGTGTTGAAGCAAATGGATAAATTGCATGTTTCTGGGATTGTACATTAGTTGTGACATCGATGTAGAGACTTTTCTCATCTGACACCTTTTGAAGCCAACAGGCACACATATCCATTTCAAAACTCTTAGAGCAACGCTTGTATTATATGTGAAAAATAAATTTTTGTTGCCATCTTGGCAAATAAATCATGACTCATAACTCTCTCTCCAGTTAAAGAAAATGCTTCTTTTCACACTTGTTGCTGTGCCATTCCATACCTTGTGATGTGCTGTGATTTGTGATTTTGTGGGTTGTTGTAGCCCGTGCCTTGCCACCTTGTAAACAAAGCTAACCTCTTCATCATGCATTCATTTTATATGCTAACACGTCATGCTTATTTTACAAACCGTGACAATTATTGTGCATTGTTTCGTGCATCTGTCATTGAACTAATTATACTTAAATGAGATCTACATTCTAAGGAAAGTAGAAGATGGAACGTCATCTTTATGTTTTGGAGATTTTGAGCAGGTATGGCGATGCCACAGCCGAGTCATATTTCGCTTGTACGGTTTCTGGTCACTTGCAATTGCCATTAAGTCGCATCACATTGTTGGTTCTGTGATGCACTTCCTTAAACCCCCTTTACGTGCTCCTGTGGAAAAAAAAAAAACCAGAAAATAAATGTTGCTCATGTATCCATGAAAATTCATGTACCCCATCAGTGTACTCATCCTTTCTACATGAATCCTATTCTTCATAGCAACTTCATATTGCTTAGTCCACATCACTTTGTAATTGAATTGCATATTAGTTTGCAAGCTATGAATTCTGACTATAGCAAAAACTTTGAGCAGTTATGAGGTAGAAATTTTTTGTTTGCATCTTTAATGCATCATTAACTGTGCACGCCTTCATCATCCATGCCATCAGTATCCCCAGGCGTCCTCACTGAAAGCCCACAACCATAAAGAAGCCAGCCACTCCAACTGGACTTCCCCAGAGATCAAATAGAATAAATGGGGGAGGGGAGAGTGGGGCAGGGAAGGCTTTTCGAGGGGGAGGGGAAGCGGCCATTCACACCCAGCCAATGGGGCCATCATCCACAGATTGGGGGAAGTGGAAGGAGATTTGCAATGTTTGGGTCTTCCTCATCATTTGCAGTGTAGGAGTGTTGTGTAGCAAAGTCAGCCCACATGCAAGTTCTTCAGCTCAACCATTTTTAATCAGTCTCCTGCTGCCTTTACTCCACAGCTCTCTGACGTCACTCTCGGTTCCGCCTCGTCAGTTCCAGCTCATCGTGCATTCATTAGTATTCATGTAACTCCCAATACCACATATTCCTTTTTTCGTGAAAATAACAACTGATAATGAACCCCCCCCCAAAAAGTAAGCATGGAACGCAAGGTAACATGTCACGTGACAAAGTCCTTGGTAGATTCAGGGGCTCGACGATATTTCGTCCCACATTGAACACCTGGGGTAAAAACTTGTGGAGGCATTTATTGGACAGAGCTATGTGCCCTATAGTTCTCGGAACCTGTCGTACTTCCAGCAGAAAGTCCATTTGAGGTCTCAATTGCAGGTGCTAGATGAATTGCATTCCACACTTTCCCATCACAGAGTCTGTAGGTTGCAGGACCTCTGTGTTCACTGATCTTGAGGGATTGGGTAAACTTGTTTTGTCCTTTCTGGTGAAGTCCAGGTTTCCAAACTCACACGAAAGAACCACATTGAAAGGTGTAAGGTTTCGCTCCCCGACACTTGTCTGTATATCGTTTAGACTTCTCTTATTTCTGTAGAACACTGCGTCTCACATCCTCGAGTGTTGCAGCAGGTACGCTGATTTGACGATTCCCAATGTGCAACTAGGTGTGCAATGCACGTCCATGTAGAAGTTCAGCAGGGATCTGATGAGTTGTTGCATGTCTTGCAGCTCGATTTGTTTGCAATAAGTCAGGTACAAATGATTTCCAGGGCTTCCCTTCGAGATTTGCAGGATGTAAACAGTCCTTAAACACTCTGTTGAATCGTTCTATCTCCTTGTTGGCTTGTGGGTAATATATAGAACTATGGCAGTGTTTGATGTTTCTTTCCTGCAGGAATGTTTCAAACTCCGTTGAAACAAACTGAGATCCATTGTCAGAGATAAGTTCCCGTGGATTTCCTTCACGACTGAATACTGTAGTCAGGAACTTGATAACTGTTGCAGATGTTACTTGGGACGTATAAAGGCTACTTCTGGCCATTTTTCTGAAGTAATCAATTAATGTAATGGCATAGCGACAGTCCATTTAGCCATTATCAAGTGGTCCCACTATATCGATAGCAAGCTTTTCCAAAGCAGCATCAGGAAGCGGAACTGCTTGCAAAGGTAGAACCCGAGTGACAGCTGTTTTATCATGCATTTGGTAAGTAATGCACAACTTGATGGAACTTCCACTTGGGAGTCCATCCCTGGCCACCAGTAGAGGTCACACAGCCTTTGTTTAGTCCTTGCAATACCTTGATGCATATCATGGGCAAGCTGGATGAACTTGGGTTGAAGTTCTGTCGGCACTATCACACGGTGAGTGTCCCGAATCCAGTAATCCTCCTGTACAGCCAGTTCATTCCGAATGCGAAAGTATGGAAGTACATTTGGGTCAATGCCCTTCGCAGTGCAAGGCCATCCTCTGGAGATATATCCTCGCACCTTCTGTAGAATAGGGCATCTATTGCAAGTTTCCTTGAATTGTTCCACAGGTACAGCATCGCAGTCACCAGACACTAAAGCCACCATTTCTACATCCATTTTGTGCCCTGTCATGGGGAGTGGTAACCGTGAAAAACAGTCTGCACTCACATTTTGATGGCCAGGTTTGTACACAGTTTCATAGTTAAATCGACATAAGCCTGTAGACCAACGTGCAATTCTCATTCCAGCTCCACCAAGACCTTTCGAAGACAGTAGTGGGTCAATGGACTGTAGTCTGTATGCAGGATAAATTTCCGACCCACAGGTAAGTGCGCCATTTCTCAATTGCCCAGACACAGGCGAGTGCTTCCTTCTCTACTGTAGAGTACTTGCATTCGCATCTGTAAGCATTCATGAGGCAAATTCTACTGTTTCCTCTGTAGAGTTCTCATGAAGTCGAGTGAGCACTGCTCCGAGTCCATAAAATCAGACGCGTCTGTGGTCACAATGGTGGTCAGAGGAGGGTCAAGCAAGTGCAGGGCTGTTAGCAATCAATTTTTTTACCCTTTCAAATTGAGTGTGCCAGCCTCGGTCCAGGATAAGTCAGCATCCTTATGCAGTAAGGCACGAAGTGGCTCCACGACTGTTGCATAATTTGGAATGAATTTGGAGTACCAATAACGCAGAGCATATGCATCCTTTGGGGTGGTGCTTGTGTTGCTGCCACCACATGTTCGGTGTTTGGGCTCAGGCCCTTTTCTGAGATCACGTGACCCAGAAAAGAAAGTTCAGCCTTCCTGAAATGACATTTGTCAGAATGCAGTTTTAAGCCTGCTTGATCAATATGATCAAAACAGTTTGAAGACGTTCCTCATGTTTCTCAGGAGACAAAGCAGACACAATTATGTCCTCTAGGTAAGACTGGACACCTCCTTGCCAGCTAAGATCTGTAACATCATTCGCTGGAAGCACTGGGAGCAGAAGCAAGACCATAAGGAACACGGGAAAATGGAAAAGTCCCTCTTGTGTTATGAAAGCCGTAAGATCTCTGCTTTCCTCATGCAAGGGCACTTGATGGTATGCACTCTGAAGATCAAGAGTAAGAAATTCTCGTTCCTGGAGTTCTGCGAATACCTCCTCAATATGTGGGAGTGGATGACTGTCTACTACGATCGCCTTCTTGGGTTCACGAAGATACACACATAGTCGTATACCTCCTGTTTTCTTATGCATAACGACAATAGGTGAAACCCATTCGGAAGAGTCAATTCTCTCAATGATACCAGTTTCTTCAAGCATTTTCACTTCTTGCGAGACAGCATCGCGGACAGAAAAGGTAAACGGCGAAGCTTCTGCTGGATTGGCACCACATCAGGCCTCATCTTCACTCTGTGTACAAATCCTTTTGCATAGCCTAGAGTTCCAGTGACGTTAGGATTAGATGTCCACCAAGTCAATGTTTGATGCTCAGAGGTACTTAGCACTGATGCAGGAGTTACACATCAATTAACAATATTCAGCCTGAGAGTAGTGAATAGGTCCATGCCGAGTAAGGTGTTCCAGAAGGCACGATTAAGAAATCAGCAGGCACAGAAACATGGTTGTCGCACCTGTACTTGAAGACAACCAACTACAGTGATCGTTTTTTTTTAGGTAAGTCACCAAATGTAATTTTGGTTCTGTAAGAAGTGCATTTTGAAATGGTCCAGGTAGGTAGACTGGAAGTATGGAAACGACTGAATGTTTGTCCACCAGCAATTTATGTGTGCAAAGACGAACATCACAAAATAGGTTCCTCTAATTTGTTCAGAGGCTTGTGTGTGCCAGATGTGACTGTTTTAAGCATAAACAGTCACTTCCTGCACTTGGTATTTGTGGTCTTTACTGTGACATACTTTCGCAAAATGTCCACTTTGCACACTGCCTGCAATTTACACCTTTTGCAAGCAGTTGGGGTAATTGGCAAAGTGCATTACAGATCCACAACGACAACAAGTACTGTCTTGGCGTACCTGTCGAGCTTGTGAAAATTTTGGGTTTGCAGGTTCATTTGATGTATCCCTGTGGATGGGGTCGTGTCTGTATGTCCCGTGCTGGTACGTGCTGTTATTGTATTTACATCCTGAAAGGACGTCGACAAGCCGCATGTAATCACTTTCGCTTCCGCCATGGCGATTCGGTTTGTCCACCATTACGAGGGCTGTTTGCAGTGGAAGCTCCAGTTCTAAAGGCAACCGTTCATGATACGAGCTGTAAGGGTTTTTTTTCCACGAGCTGATCTGTATCATGTCATCAGCGAGGTCAGTAAACTCTCAATAACCGCAATCTCACGTAAAGCAGCAACAAATTGAGCAGTAGATTCACTGACATCAGCAGAGTACATGTCCCCATCAACTGGGGAGGGTATAGAATAAACGCTGCCCTTCAGTTTCAAGGCAGTGGACAAGCAATGCGCGCTTCCTCGCATCAGAAAGTGCGTCGTCATTTACCGCCAGCATGAAGTTCTCGAACATGCGCATCCATGAGGTAAAAGGTATCGAAGGCTCACCCAGACTTGGTAAGAATGCAGCAGGTGGGGTAAGAGCAAGGTGAGCCATCCTCGTAGCAAAGTCAGCCCATACAGGCAGAGAGGACAAGAGGATAGGTAATGTTTGCAAAGGGACAGATCAGAATTTATGAAGGGAGAAACTCTCTCTGTAAATAAAGTGCACACAGCAGGGACGGCTCACGAGAATGTGTACAATACTCGTAGGTAGTAGAAGCGGCTTGGACCTCTGGAGACAAAGGAGAAGGGGCTGGAACCATCATCAACGGGTAATGGCTCACCCAGCAACATCAAGGGGGTGTGCCATCCCGAATCGGGGTGCTTGTGAGAGTCTAACTGGGCAAAAAGTGGTACAGAGAGCATCAGAATATGGCAGACCAGTCTGAGGTGCCACGGCTTTCAGCTCCTCACACATCCTCCTCCTCCATTTATTTTTAACATCAGTCCTGCAATTTCAGCTTTATGCTCTTGCTTCTATCACCATTCCTTTATTGTTTTCTCTCCCTCTGCTTGTGGGCTTAACTGAGATTTAAGAATTAGGCTCTGTGTTAGGGACTCAGGGCAAAATGGATGGGATATTTATTTATTACGGTTGTGTATGATTTTTCTTTCTTTTATTAAACAATGCTATTATTGGAGGCGTATTTTCTGCTATTGCAGCTAATATGAATACAAGTATTAAAAAAACAAAAATGCGGAGATGACTTCCACGCAGTAAAACTGGAGAAAACCGTTTTGTCACATCGGCCTCAGGCCTCATATCCATAGCAACCATTTGACTAGTTTAGGCCAAGCGTGCTGGGTACAGGATAATTTTCATATGAGCTGGTTAAATGTATGAGTGTATTGCTCAAAAAGGAATGTTGTTTAAATCATTGTATTTTCTTTTTTACCATTAAAACTTCGAAAAAAAAACACATTCCCAATTGTTAACATACTAGAAGATGTTTCTGGTCTGTTGTCAGAAACAAACACTGTATTCCTGGCCTCTGCTGTCATCATTAAAAGGATAGTCTGGCAATATGATATTAAATTGTGAGGAGGAAGTTTCAACATTTACTTTGTGTAAAAGGGAGAGGATGATTGTTGATAAGATTTTCAAATCCATGTGAGATGGTCTGTGCGTGAAAAGAGGCAAAAACAAAATCTCAGCCACAATTGCATTTGCACAAGTGGTGCCAGGCACAACAAATCCCGCCCATTTAAGGCATAAAGTTATTTTGGGATCAAATTTATTTGATACATCCTTAACCTGAATGTTGATTATAAGGAATAGAATAAGGAATATTTTAGTCTTAGTTTGAAGTCAATTAAACCATTTTTGACGAAGTTATGAGCGAAAAACGATTTTGACCTTTTCGTGACCTGACTTGACCTTTGACCTAATTGGACCCAAAAGTTAATGGGGTCGTCCGAGGTTCATTACCCACCTGTGGATACAATTTGACAGTGTTTGAGCCAGCCGTTTTCCCGTAAAGTTGTATTTTCGAAACCATGTTTAGTTTTAATGGAAAATTTGTAATTTTGACCGATGGCATAATCCCCAAAACTTCGGACCCTACCGATCTTCACAAATATGCATTTTTCACTATAGGAATGGGTAGGATTATAAGTGACAATAGAATAAGTTCACTATAAGCTTAGTTTGAAGTAAATCAGATCATTTTGACGAAGTTAGAGCAAAAAACGATTTTGATCTTTTCGTGACCTTGACCTTGACCTTTGATCCAATTTGACCCAAAAGTTAATGGGGTCGTCCAAGGTTCATTGCCCACTGTGGATTAAATTTGATAGTGTTTGCTAAAGCCATTTTGCCATAAAGTTGCTAACAGAAGACAGACAGACAAACAAACCGGACGATTACAATATCCCGCTCCCTCCCTCCGGGAGGGGGCGGGATGATAAATAGATCGGTTCCAGAAATTACTAGACGGAGGCTTTGTGGAAGGATGGAGTTTGTGATGTTGTGTGGGTCTGTGATAACTTAAACAAAATTATCATTTGAAATGTTTTAACCCAATACCAGTGCTATTCCTGCCAATGTTCCCCTGCCTCCC
>CM068962.1:53685636-53698990 GCA_035128595.1 Eptatretus atami
CCCACCAACATCCATGCAACATTATTTTGTGTTTTCAGCCTTTTACCAACAAAATCTTCCATTTAATTATTTACCTGTTTTATTTTTATTTTTATTTTTTAACCCAAAACAGTCTTGTCAACTTGTGTGGCAAAATTGATGTTCATATGCATTTTTGGGTATAATCTTTGCAACTGTTAGGAAATATTATTGTAACACCGTTAAACACAAAAGCACTTGAGACCATTTTATACTTTCCTAATAGCCACCATTTTGAATTTCAAAATGGCTACCTTTTACACATATTTTGTGAATTTCTTAACTTCTTGGCCCCTGCGAAACTTTATTCCAAAGGATACACCCCCATTTTTAGGGTCACTGACTGTCGTGGTTGTCTTTCTGCACTTCAAATTAGCCATCGTGGAATTTAAAATGGCTAAATTTCTACTTTTTTCCCCCAACTCTACTTTCACTCTGAAAATGATAACATTATTTTCAGTCGTGATGGATACAGAAGAGGTGGCTGAAGATGAGCAAGCATGTCCAGTACCACTTGCCTCATGTAATGCTGGGGAACATGATTCTAGCACCCATGTGGAAGTGATACTGGCTAAATGGAAGCCAACCAATTTAAGTATATGTATAAAGTGTCAAGAATCAAAAAAGAAAGACAAACTATGTAAACCAAGAGATGTGTCTATCTATGAAACATTTCTACTAAGTGTGAATAAGAGATCAGAATTTGGGAATCCTGACTTTGTCAGTATGCCACGCAAACTGAAAGGACTGACAAGGGGAGATCTATTAACAAGAGGGGCACAGTGGCATCACAACTGTTTCAGCGATGCAACAGATAAAGACAGAATTGAAAGGAGGTAGAAAAGCAGTGCTGACCCGATGAGAAAAAGAAAGGGCAACTTTCTACAATGTCACAATCTGGTTCTGAAATATTCAATCACCAGCACTGTTTGCATCAAGGAAATTATCCCAGCAAGGATGGTGAGATTACATGTGTTTGCCAGAGTGAGAACAGTGCAAGGTTGATCAAACGTATTGTAGATAACAGTGACCATGCTTCGTTGAAAATGCAGTTAGCAGACATCATTGCAGAAGGTGACTTCCTTGCCAGAGACATTGTTTATCATAGTAGCTTTAAAACCACATATTTGCGGAAATGTGTTCAATTTCCTCAAATATGTGGTACTTCTCGTAAAGATACTGAAGATGCAGCATTCAGAGCAAGAAAGATCGAATTTTTGATGAGTTACATGAGAGAATTTAATCTGGAGAATATATTACCACAGTTCAGATCGAAACTATGTCCACTAACATGATGCGTCCTTATGGTATGGTTATCAAGACAATAACATGTGGAACATTGATGACAAAAATCTCAGAGAACATGCTGACCATTGTCATATCCCCCAAAAGAGGTAGTTTACTGGGCATCTTGCAATCTAAGAAAGCTGCTCATGAAGCTGAGATATGGCTAAGGCTTAGCAAGACGTTCAAGGTTATCTTACTGTGAACTTTAAATGTGCCAAAATAATCAGGTGGGTGATTACGAACACTCGTAGAGAAAAGTGGTCCTTTACAGGGTCTCTTGATGACCCCAGTGAGTGTTTTGTGCCAGTCGAACTGATGATAATGAACAGCTGGATCTTGCAGGAATCAAAAGCAGCTACAACCGAGTCATGCGATCAGGCCTTGCACAAGTCATGCGTCATAATCTCACAAACTATGATGTATCAATAATTTCAGACCACAAAGCTGGTGGTGCACTCACAAGCATTTCCATCTGCAGCATCAATGTTTTGACAACAGCTTGAAAGGCCATTTCAAACTGCCAGCAAAGTCTGAAGTTCTGACTCATCGAGCAACCACAGGTCTCACTTCCAGATTGCTTTATTGTTGTATGTTCATTCCATGAACTAGATGTGGGAGAGGTAATTGGCAAATACGAGTTTTTTATTACACTGATGAAACCAGATGGCTTTGTTCACCTGACAGAGTAAAGTGATCACAGTTATAGAGACCCTTCCACACAACTGCAGAGATAAAATCAGCCGAATCGTCTGCACAAGAATCGGGATACAACAAATTCAAACGTTTCTCATCATTGACAGTATGGCTACTGAAGGCAGTAAAATTGTTTGAGAATTGCAAGGGCCTCAGCAATGCATATGTTGCATTCATAAATACCAAAGCTCATAACTACCATGTTACTCAGGGTTTGTTTGACAATTACTCCAAAGAGGGATCCCTAAAGGAGGCAACATAAGAATGGTGCAGAAGTATTAAGACATCCATGACAGGATGTAATGTACAGATAGGGGACAATAAAATGGAAACACCAGGGTACACAGGCCATACAACATAAATGCAAAGTTTGGGGCCACCACATGTACGTGATCGGCATGTCAAATATCCAAATCTCCTCACGGCAGTCTTCTTGTCATAAATGTGTATGTGTATGTGCATGTGGGCTGTGGCTCGAATCCATGATTAAGAACCAGCATGGCCATAAGAGGAGACCTCAGGAACTTCCATCAGGGTATAACTGATGCTGCGCGTTTGGCAGAAACTTCATTGACAAAGGCTGCGGAGATTGCAAATGTGTCACGAGGAAATGTCTCAAAGGTAATGTCAGCCTGGGAAAAAAGGACATCATCATTGAAGGGCAACAGTGGGCAGAAGCGCATACTCGACAACCGTGATGCACAGCCATTAGTCCAAACTGCAAGATGAAACAGGACAGCAATGGCGGACAAACTGTTTGCAGAATTCAACATGGGTCATGAGCTTTCTGGATAGTTGAAACAGTCAGAATGGAATTTCACAGGGTGGGATACCATAGCCAGGTTGCTATGTAGAAACCACTCATAACACCAGGTAACCCAGTGATGCAAGGAGCATAGGCAATGGACTGCCGAGCAGTGGAGGAATGTGGTTATGGTCTGATGAGTCATCCTTCACCATGTTCTTCACTAAATGGACGTGTGCATGTGGCACCCAAGGAGGTCGACAGTCCCGAGTGCCTGGTTCCAAAAGTAAAACATTCTGGCAGTTTCATAATGGTGTGGGGTGCATTTTCCTGGCATGGCCTGGGTCCACTCATTCCATTAGAATGCAGGATTGATGCAGCACATTACATTCCCATCTTGAGCGATCATCTAAATCCCATGATGCAGCATTTCTTCCCTGCTGGAAGGGGTATCTTTCATGACGACAGTGCTCCAGTCCACAGGCCATGTGTTGTCACCGGGTGATTTTAGGAGCACGAGGATGAAGTTACCCATCTTTCATGGCCCTCACAATTGCCATACCTAAATCCCGTAGAGCATTTGTCGGACTGTCAGAAGAGGCGCCAAAGACAGCGGCTTCCACCTCCATCAAACAGACATGAATTGGACTTCATTGTGGAAGAATGGAGCCACATTCTTGCAGAACCGTTCCAGACCCTTGTTTATCTCCATGCGAGTCATACCCATGCCGTTCTGGATGCATGTGGTGGCCCAACACCCTACTACGTGACAGTCTGTTGGTGTTTCCATTTTTTGTCCACTACCTGTAGATAACACCAAAGCCAAAGATGCAAATTCATTTCTTGGAAGTGCTACTACAAAATATTCTTTCACCCTCAACCTGCCACAGAAGCTTGTAAATAATGCAGAAGTATTAATCATTACTGCAACACATAAGAGAGTCATGTCAAGCAGAGCTGATGATATCATTCTTGGTGATAGCTCACAGAAAGAGGCTGACACATTGACGATCTTACATGCTGTATAAGTAGCAAAGGCTGGGTCTACCATTCATGTATACAGTCAAGATACAGATGCATTGCTAAGTTTATATATACTGTACAGTCAAGACACAGACAATGTGTTGAGGTGTGTTCTTCTTGGTGTAAAAGCCGCTATGCTGATTGGTACAAGTGATCAGTGTTGACTTGTCATGCTGCAACCAACTTATAATGTACTTGGAGAAGATGATGCAAGGACATTGTGCAAGTGGCATGCACTGACAGGTTGTGATACATCAGGCCACATCAGAGGTAAATCAAAGAAGGCATGCTTAGAAGCATTCTTGAAAGCAGATCATAGTGTCCGTACCTTCGATATCTGCTCTGAGAATAGGAAGTGCACCTTCTAATAATACCATCGAGGGATGTATACAATTTCTGTGCAGCCTCTTCTGGAAGAAGGGTGTCAACATCATGTAACCACACAGCCTGAGGTGGACCTTGTTCATGCAACAGGGCATTGACAGAGGGGTCGAGTTGCTACCACCAACTTTTGGAGTCTGGACACAACATATCCGGAAAGCTCATTCCCAATCTGCTGTATGGGAGCAGGATTTTATTGCTCATGCCATAGTTCGAGACCCTCTTGAGCTCGGTTGGAGAAAAGACAACCACCTGACGCCAAAGTTGTCGGAGGTTGCGCCGGCCCCAACTGCTGTTTTCAAGTTAGCGAGGTGCAGTTGCAGTGCCAGTAATCCGAACGCAATGAATAATGTTCATACCGAGCAATTGGGATTTAGTTTGCACAGAACTTTATCGGTGTGAAGCAGACATGGAGATATGCCAAAACACGAGCTGTCATTTAGACCATCATGGCAGGCTGTAATTATATTATCGTGGGGGTGGTCTGCCCAAGTTAACCCCCTGACCCAAATTTGTGGTGAGGGGCGGTGAACACAAACAGCCCCCGGACAGCCGAGTGGTTCCTTGTTATTAGGAGGCGGATACGTTGATCGACATAGATTTCAACACGTGCTCGAAGGGTATGGTGGAGGGCAACAGCGGATGGTAAAGGAGTTGTACTCGGAATGGCAGACTGAAGGGGGATTACGGCACAGGAGCACTGCACCAGAACAAGACAAAGGGGTGACCAAAATAAAAAGAATCCCCCCCCTCCTTTTAAGTACACTGGTACTCAACTTGGGCCAGAGCTGATCCCGTCAAACCCAGAATGGAGGCGCCTCCACCAGCACTCCTCGGCAAAATGGCGCTTCACTTGTAGCTTTCCACATGACAGCTCAAAATGTCCCAGCCTCCCTCTTTTCAAAGGTTCCATCTGCCTCGTGCGGTCCTCACACCAACCTCGTGTGTGTGTTCTGCCGAACCAGACGGGAGCCTTCCACAATCTCCCTGTGCAATGCGCCAACCTCTCCTGCGTCTTCGATCACTCCCCTCTCCTCCTGGTGCTCTTTCTCCTCCACCTCCAGGTGGTGGCCTCCTCGTCGCCAAACCCGGGAAGGCGGGGCTTCCTGTTTGTTGTCGTTTCAGGGACGCGTTTCCCAGCTTCACTGCCGCCTGGCTGGTAATATAAAAAACAGGGAAAAATCACAGAGGGCAATCACGTACTGGGGGACTTCTTTTTACTCCCTAAGCAAATTTACACCACACCACTCCTTGTGTGGTGACAGTCACACTTAAGCTCACAGATTTCCTAATTTAGTTACGTCGAGATGCTTCTACTCGTCCACGGACCAAGCAACCCGACACAATGCTAGACTTCCTTATTAAATAATTGCATCTACCCCCAAAACCGTAACAATATGCAAGGAAGTATTTGTTTATGATGTTATTTGTTATTAAAGTCAAATGTCAAAATAATGTTTCAAATATCAACACATTGGGTACAACTATGTACTTTAATCCTTCAGGAAACTGGCATCATAGTTATTTTAATTGTGCAATTATGTTGACGATAAAGACTATATATATATATATATATACACAGGGTGGCCTGAAAGTCACTTTACCCCTTCCCAGTGAAGCATTGTTCTTGAACTCTTTTAATATACAGGTTTTATTGTACAGTACTTACAATAATTAATTTGTCATTGTATCTGTATGTGCTCCATCATTCTTCTGAGTCAGTGTTTCCGCATACCATAGCGGGTGAGGGGGCGAGGGCAGAGGCGAAGGGACGGAGGGAAGTGCAAGAAATTTATCAGGGGTAAAGTAACTTTTGGGCTACCATATATATATATATATATATATATATATATATATATATATATATATATATATATATATATATATATATAAAATAAATGGTGGCCTTTTGGAAATCCAAAGTGGCTGCTTCACGTCAACACCATTAAATATTTTTAATCCTTCGTAAAACTTGTGTAGTTGTAAAAGAAAACATGTACTTGTGACAAATACAAAGACCATATATGTCAAAGTAGTGGTTAATTGTGTTACAAATGGTGGATATTTTAAAATCCAAAATGTTTGCCATCAGGGGCTTGAAAAAATTCGTATCGAGTGGTTTTGAGTTTATTGGTGTTATGACTATTTCCCGATGATTACTAAGATTATAGACAAGAATGCACATGGATTCTAGAACCTTACAGACTATTCAGTCCTTGATGTTATCTATTCCACCTCCCACAATCCCTTCCTGCCATGTTTCCAGCAATGAGTCACATGCTGTGCATTGGATATGGGCAACAGGCACCAATTGGTATGTCTGATGTGTGGCTCACAATGTTGAGCATGATCGTGGGTGCAACATGTTATGCCATGTTTGTCGGATACGCCACTGCTCTGATCCAGTCCCTGGATTCCTCACGTCGCCAGTACCAGGAAAAGGTAACTGAATGGACTTCTCTCACTGTAGTTGCTTTGTCTGTAAGAAGCAGACTTTGTTTTTGTTTTATTTCTGTGCTTGAGAGTCAAATTTGTGCTGAATGAGACTTCAGTCTCTGATCGTTCCATTTGTACACAAGTAAAATCCGACACTTGTGAAGAAAAATTGGCTAATCACATCTGTTTTGCGACAGGGCTCTAGAATAAATATTGTCGCATGGACGGCCTCCACCAAGAAGCACAAGCGATTATTGGCACGGGAACCATACACACTAGAATCTAATGATTCCAATTATTCAACACTTGCAGTCAATAATTTGCACGGTCACACCAAGCGGATTACATCACCTCTTACTCTGAACCAATCGAAAACTGTGTCGGGTTATAATTAAGCAATCACCAATTTAGGCCTCTAAGGGTTATCAATCAATAAGCTGAATCGTAAGCCCAGCAAAAATGGCGGGAACTCTAATGCACACACAGCCTTTAATAAATATATTTATTTATCACACACAAGGATGGATGACACAAAATCCCAGACACGAATGCATAAGAAAACTAATAAGAAGCAGAGTGAAACTTAACAGGCGGAAACTAAAAACCATTCGGTGCCAAACACACATGGTCACCCATTTGCACTGAACTGGGCAAAAGTATAGTGTCAGGGCTGTAACATGCCAGGCACTAGTCGAGAACTGTGGCTTGCAGAATGCAGACAGACAAAGGAAGTTGGAGAGTGGGCGGGAAGAAGGCCAATAGACACACAGCAGGAGAGCAAGCCCGATCGGGCAACAAAGTCCATGAAAGGCCTCCAGCACAGGGCGTAAAACTACATTGTGCTTTTACAAGTTTCCACCTTCAAGGTGTGTTCCCAGGAATCTTGCAGTCATGGCAGGCTGCTTCTTTAGCACAGCCCTGATTCATGGCTGCAAGGGTGGAGTTATCTCTCCACATCGGTGGCTGGAACTCATGCTTTTTTCTTCCGACCTGAGCCTAGCCCGAGACTGGATGCCGTGCTTTGAGTGGGCGATGAGCCCTGCCCAGTTTTTGGCTGGTTCCACACTCAAACATATGTGCAATGAGACATTATTAACCTCTCAACATCTATATCAGTGATATTCATTATTTTTAGAGGGGGAGGGGGCACTTTGGCTGCTAAGACATCAGTATGAGAGCCGCTACACTGCCTGCGGGACTATGTAATGGATGATATTAGGCCCCGCTCCACATACTCCTCTTAGTTGTGGTTAAAACTTGGCTGCAAGCATAATTGTTTGTATCCTGCCATCTACTTATGGAGTTATGTTACTTTTATGCTTCACATTGGAACACTCATTTGAAGCCTTTGGGTCAATTTGATAGCATTTATGGTGGAATATGATGGGGGTGTTTTCACATTTGTGTATTATCGGCCACACGTCAGGGGCCGCACTTTAGGCCACCAGGGGCCGCCAGTGGCTGTGCAATGAAGAACAGAGGTCTATATGAACCAGGCACATCTCTCATGTGGGCCATACATTGGACAATGTATCCTCACATGTGTCCTTAATAAATGGTAAAAGTCCTAAAAACGATGTGAAACACATGTGGTGTTCAGGCCTGAAACTGACCCCCCCTCCTCATTTATAAGGATAAAAAATTATATTTGTCCTTGATAACGCATGCACTTGTTACTCACGAGCTATCAATGTGCATGGAAATAAATATGTTTTGTATCTTGTTATATAAATGGAGGTGAAACCTGAAAGTGGGACTTATTGTGATATTATTATAAGGAATACAAAGTGGAGTACAGTAAACCATCAACTATCGCAGGGTTAGGTTCCTGTAACATGCTTTGATAGTTAAAATCACGATCGTAGAAACTAAGGGTCATTGGGAAAAGGAGGTTTTGGTTCCTGGGTTTCAAGGAAATATTGAGGAAGGTGGGTGGTCGTCAGAAATAAACACATTACATTTGAAACAAGTAAAAAATACATAAAATGTCACAGCCCACCGTTGTTTTCGTAATCTTGCTGTACGGAGTTAAAGAGCTAGCCCATATTTATGTACAACTAAAATGGCTGCCAGTCTACCAGTGAGCCATCTTTGATCAGATTGCAAAATAAGGTGAAGTGCATATGTATGCCATCACGTACTGTGCTTGTGCCAAGTTTGAACAAAATCGGACTAAGCATGTCTGAGAAATGGTTGAGGACGTGTTCAGCAATGGGTTTTTTTACAACTAAAATGGCCGCCAGTCGGCCATCTTGGATCTGCACTCAAAAAAAAATGACGTGCTTATGTATAACATCATGCGTTGTCTTTTGGCCAAGTACAAATAAAATCGGTTCATACATGTCAGAGATATGGTTGCAGACGTACGCATGGACACGAAAATCGAGACCAAATCCATAAGCCTCCATTTTAGACTAAGTCCATCAGGGGCTAAAAAACATGTAAAAAATATATATATAAACCATGTTAGCATTGAAATAAACATGAAAATACAATAAATACGTTATAAAATAAACATAAACACAAGAGTTTTACCTTTTTAATTTATTACAAAACAGCGAGGTATGTGAGGGTAAGAACGTTATGTACTCGCACTGTGCTCTGCCGTAAATAGGAAACTCAAGACTTAGCTCTGGATCATGATGATGTCAGAGTGGAGAGTGGGGGAAGGGTAAGTGGGGAGAGGAGGGAAGGGTGAGCTGGGAAGGTGGAGCGGGGATAGGTGGGAACGGTGAGTGGGGGATGGGTGAATGGGTTTGGTGGAGTGGGGAGGGGGGAGCGAGATTTAGTGATCGGAAGAGCAGCATTAGCTTTACGATGAAGTCGCCGACAGCATTGTCACATAGGAGAAGGGTAAGATTATCATGAGCAACTTTGAACCCCAGAGCACATCTTTCCTGCTTGAACAGGAAGGTATGAGGTGGCATCCTCTTCCAGAATAATCCCGTCTCCGTTAAAGACCTGCTCTAGCATAAATCCCTTCGCCTCGATTAGTTCCATGAGCTGTGGTAACCATCGGAAAATGGGGGTTTGAGTCCGGGTGTCGAAAAGTGAGGGTTTGGGAATGAGGTTCAAATACGGAGTTGGAAAATGAAGGTTTGGCAATGAGGTTTAAAGGAAAATGAAGGTTTAGGAATCAGAAAGAGAACAATGGCAAGGTTCTACCTACCATTTTGAAAGTGAATCTACCGTGCTTTGAGTTTTGAAAGTGAATCTCTCAGGAATGGTCTCATGAGGAACACAACAGTGGACATGATGCTGGAATATTGCCCTTTTACTTTGAGGCATATATCTCCAAATTCTGCCCAAGAAGAGGAAGTCAAAAGTGAGGATATTTGTCAGATCACCATTTGCCTTTTAATTGTGAACTTGTAAGAACAGATCAAATCTTTGCAATTCATAGGTTTTAAAACATTCTTTGATTTCGTCATAAACCATGTAACAGCAGGTTCAGTGCCAAAAACTTGGTCCTCACCTCTCACATGACATAACCTTATACCTTGCATCTTGTGTACGTGGCCCAACATGGTGCATCATGCCCCGCAAGCCCTGGAGTGACAATTTGTGGCCCAGCCCCATGTCGTGCTTTTGACTTTGGAAACGGCTGATTTTAGTGCAATTCGTTTTTGAACAACGAAGTTCTCGATTCTGGGTGCATTTTCTTCTCCTGGCAACAGCACAGTTGAATTGCATAATCTCAAATGCTGCAACGCTTTCTTCTGCAAATATATCTGTGACCAAGTCAGTGCTTTTCTCCATTCTGGTCTTGACCGTGGCTCAACTGGCTCAAAACTTCAGAGAACTCGGGCTGTAGTTCAGCTCTGTGTTCATGTCTAAACGGCCAACTCTGTGGCCTATATGATGACACTGTAAATGGATTTTCTGGAGGTGGGGTCACGGATATGAATAAATAGGTGCCAATTGCACTGGACATGCTAGCTGCTGTTTTCATCTGAATACTTCTTTTTACAGGCACGATTGTTCTCAGGTGAATAACTGTGCTTTCTATTGTACTTTTTGTGCTCTTTCTCCTCTTCAACCATGCCATCTGTCATGGCAACACGTATATATACACACATATCTGTCGCATCTACATCATCCTTATCCAAAAAAAAATACACCTTTACACAATTTTTCTTAACCCTACACATGTTCGATTGTACATTGTACTTTCTTATTTGAATCAATGGAGTGTCAAATGCTGTACTTCTACCAAACACAGCAAACGATAAGAGGTCATCAAACGGAATGTAAACTATATGAAAGCAATCTGACCCATTTTCTACAATGAGCAAAAATGGGGAAATAATCATTGGAGGTATTGTGATTTTTAACCACCCACATCCACGTACTCTATTTAACAAAACACAAAACCCTGCTGTCCCATCCTAATCACACATTCAGTCATGTTTAAAAAAAACATATTTCCTATCTTGATCTCAGAACATAAAATAGTATAGATACATTTATAAATAGTGTACATGTTTTATTGTTACCCTGCACATGTGAAACGAAAAGCGGGGATTAAGCATTTGGTTCATGTCTGTCTGTCTGTCTGTCCATCCGTGTTATCAGTTTATGATTGAGGAACAACCTACTTAAATCGAATGTTATATTTTGAATACTAATCGGAACATAAATAGAAAGTTAAGTCTGCCGTTTTACTGTATATTGGCTCTGAATTTGTCCCGACCACACATGTGCAGGGAGCAGAGAGGAGCTTATGGGATGGTGCGTGCGTGTGTGCGTCTGTCCGTCCATCCACAAAATACATACGATTTCGATGAAATTTTACCACAGCGTTCGGCACTGTATATGTACCAAAGTTTGTTTATGGAATTAAAAATATTGGGCCCTAAGGAGATCTACGGAGGGAGTTTACGGGGGCATTGCCCCCCCCCCTCATAAAGAGGTATTTGCTTTCTTCTCAGAAACGACACACAACTTCGATTAAACTTGATTACAATGTTTACCACCCATGATGTACCAAATATTGTTTATACCATTAAAAACATTGGGTTAAAAGGGGGTTTCGGGGGGGGGGTTGCCCCCCAAAAGAGGTATTTGCTTTCTTCTCAAAAACTACACACACAATTTTGATGAAATTTGACCACAACCTTCATCACCCATGTTGTACGAAAGTTTGTTCATGACATTAGAAAAATCGGGGTCTAAGGAGTGTAAAGGGGAATTGCTCCCCAAAATATGTATTTGCTTTCTTCTCAGAAACTACACACACAATTTTGATGAAACTTAACCACAACCTTCATTTCCCGTAATGTACGAAAGTTTGTTCACGACATTAAAAAAAATCCATAGGTATTTACTTTCTTCTCTGTTACATATTTTGTGGGTCATCCATGCCTACTAGTGGTTTCCTCGTTATCTTATCCAGCCACTACCAGGTGAGCACCCAGGGATATTGCCTCTATGTTTATTATTAAAGGTAAGTTTCATGATCTTAATAACTCAAGAAAAATTAACTTTGTTTTATGTTCCTAATGCAGGAAAATAAGCCTGGTGTTGGCTTGACGGTTAAGGTGGCTGCCTTAAGATCTTAGGTTCTTGAGACTGAGCCCCTGTCTTGCTGTTAAACAACACCAGCTGGGTTTGGGCCATGGGCCTAAGACCAAAGAGGGCCTCTAATTTTCAGTGTGCTTCAGCCTTTAGGGGGAAGGAAAGAACAATATGCAGTTCTACTACAATAATCTCTAAGACACCCTTGTTAAAAATCAAGAATGTTCTGCAAATATGTTTGCTTTGGAACAGGCCGCATTAAAAATGTATAGTCTACATGCCCAGATGAAACTTCATGCAAATCCCAACCTCACCTTCATTAAGTTCACAATACTATCAACTACTACAACTATCAATTTAAAAGTACTGCCTTAAAACCCAAACTTTCGTAATTACCCTTATAACTCTTCAAGGTATGCCAGTAAAGAAATCACCATTCAGTCCCAATAATAAAGTCAAATGTCAAAACATCATTCAATAGTGTCACAACTGGACATGTAGACGTCTTCTTTACTTGTCTTGAAATTGTTGAAATGTTTTCAGTTGTCATCATCACTGTCGGAGTCAATTTCAGTGCCAGATAGTTGACAGTTTTTGGCATGGATTACAATGACACATTGGTGCATGAGATTCCAACCTTCTTGCAAAAGCATTATTTTTGAACTGCATGAAGTTTTACAGCAAGAACAGGAAACACATCTCAGCACTATATCTGGAGCGATGGGTAAGGTGGTCCACTCAATTGCAAGCTCTGAATGTGTTATTTTTCCATCCTTGTCATTGTGGGGTTGCTGCTGATAAATATTACTGTAAACAGCATCTGTTGATTCTCACTTGGAAGTTTGCTCCCATCATGTGAAGGCCAAGGCTGTCTCTGTTTGGTGGCAAAGAAATGTCACTTACACACCTGAATCTTAAACAGGTGTAACAGGCAATGTTCACATCAGCACATTCCTTCCATCCATACAGCTCACACACAAACCTCTCTAGATCTTGCTGTACTGTATCTTGTAAGATCCAGTTCTTTCCCAGCTCACAAAAGGCATTTTTGTAGACTGGGTATTTCAGCATCATCCACGCCTACCAGTGGATGATGCTGTTTGATTCCTTTCACTTTTCCTTTTCCTTTTTGAAGGCACTCACACTATCACATCCTATGAGAGGATGAAATCCAACAAGGGCTTCTGCAGTGTTATCTCCAAGACATTTGTTGATCTCTTGTACATCAAATGCACTGTTTCCTGCAATCAGCAC
>CM068962.1:53717300-53731143 GCA_035128595.1 Eptatretus atami
GAAGACCTGGAGGGAAGAATGAGATTGAAGAGGGTGTGGAAGTATGTTCCACAGGTGGGAAAAATGAGGAACGAATGAGTGGAGGTGAGCAGTGATCCTGGATTTAGGTAGTTTCATGAGGAGGGGGTTGATGGGGGACTGTGTGTGCCCGGAAGAAACCTGGGGGTGGAGGGACAAAACTCAGAAAGAGCAGAGGGTGCAAAACCAGAAAGGAGGCGGAAGAAGACAGAGACCACACTGACATGCCTGAGATTGGAAAGTGATATGCCCATATAGACTCAGCTTCAGCACGGGAGATTCCAATGATCTTGAAGGCCTTGGTTTCCACGGCGTCAAGCTGAGCAAGGTGTGAGACGGGAGCCAGCCCAGAGGGGAGAGCAGTACTCCATCAAGCTGTGGATGAAGGCCTTGTATGTGGATAGGAGTTCAGATGTGCCAAGGAAGGACTTTGTATGACGGACAATGCCCAGTCAGCGACTGGCTTTGGAGGCCAACTTTGAAATGTGGTTTTCTCAAGAAAGGTGATTGCTGATTGTGAGACCCATGAGTTTGAGTGGCTGAACTTCCACAAGACGATTGCTAAGAAAGTAGATGGGGATGGGGGGGGGGAGGGTGTTGCCAGACAGTCCTTTTGGAGAGAGAAAGTGAGAGTGTGGGATTTTTCAGGATTGAAAGGCATATTCCAAGTGTTTGACCAGCTTGTGATTTTTTTGTTCAAGGTCTGAAGAAAGGGAAGAGACTGCAAGTCTGCCTGTCTGAAGGATGAGGGATGTTGCAGCAGAGGGTGGAGTCATCAGCAAATAGATAGAGTATTTTCCAGAGTCAGAGAGATCATTGATGTAGATCAGGAATAAGATGGGGCCGAGAACAACTGTGTTAGGGCACTCCAGCCTTGATAGGGAGTGGAGATGAAAGGATTCCATTGAGTGCCATGCTTTGGCTACGAGAGTAGAGGAAGTCAGTCAGCCGTGTGTGGAGTTGGCCTTGGATTCCATAGGCAGAGAGTTTGGAGAGCAAGGCAGGATGCCGAGTTGAAAGCTCAAGATATATCCAGAGAGATGGCCCTAATCTCATGTTTGACACTGAAGGCCTCCATCCATTGTTGGGTGAATAGAAGCACCATGTCCAAGGTGGAGTGACTTGGTCTGAATCCAAATTGGTGATTTGAGATGAGGCTGTTGGAGAAAAGGTGGGATTTCATTTCAACTGCGATGATGGATTCCATGACCTTGCTGATGATTGGAAGTAGTCTGAAAGGTCTGTGGTTAAGGACATTTGTTTTTGCACCTTTTTTATGTAATGCAATGATGTTGGCAGATTTCCAAGCAGACGGAAGCTGACGTCGGGCAAATGGTAGGGTGAAAAGAGCAGAGAGAAGATGTGGAAGAGCAGCAGAGCAGGTTTTTCGGACAATGAGCTGATGCTGTCCAGTCCAGGAGCAGAGTCAGAGTCGAGCATTGACAGAAACTTGTCCACTTGTCCAGAAACTTCTCGGATACAGAAGATATAGCATCCAGGAGCAGTTGGGAACGACTGTAAAAGATGGGTACAGAGAGAGGGGGGATGGGGACACAAGATTTGTAAGCAAACACAGAATTGAGGCATTCGGTCTTCTCATGAGCGGAGTCAGCTGTGGTGCTATTGAAGTGAGGGAAGGGATTGAAGGGGAGCATACACCAGAGACAGACTTGACAAGGCCAAACCAGGTTTTTGAGGAGGGAGACAAGTTTGAAAGTTCAATCTTTATGTTGGACAGATGTTTGCTGGCTCTTCTGAGAGTGAACACACACTTGTTGCAGGCTTTTTGAAATTCACTGAGATTGCCTTCAGTCGGATTTTCCTTCCAGGAAGAGAAGGCAAGTTGTTTCAGAGCAACTGCCTCACCACAGAATTCAGTGTACCATGGGTGGGAAGAAGAGTAGGATATCTGAAGACAAGATGGAGGATGAATCTGTGAATGTGAGAGCAGGTTTCTATGGAAGAATTCCCAGGCCGAGTTAATATCAGGAGCAGTAGATATGGGAGACCAGTCCTGAAGAGTGATGGCTGCTTGCAGTCCCTGCCAATCTGCCTGAGTGAACTGCCCAACTCACCAGCATTGAGGCAGCTCTCTGAGAAGAGCCAGAAATATGTTGACTCTCACACGCACATGATCAGATGAACCAATTGAAGCAGAAGAAAAGCAGCAGACATTTGTAAGGGATGTTTGTCATCACCAAGTCCAGAAGGGAAGATTTTTCCATTGGGCGAAATTTTAACAGAAGAAAAAGTTGAGTTTAATGCTTTTGCTTAAATAAATACACTTAGTTATAAAAATTGCTAATTTGTTAAAATTTTCAGATTTCACTCCAGATTCTGACACTTTTATTTAGTCCATGAGATCCGAGTCTCAAATCAGATATAATATTTTGATTATATACACTTTGATTAGTCCGTGAGAGAAGATAGTGTTTCCAAATCAAGGCATGTTTGAATAGGCCGAACAAAATGGCGAACTAAGACCCCAGCAAGCTGGCAGAAGGCTGACCAAGGATGAGCCTTGATAAAGGATAATTAAATAAGGCCGTTAATTATCTTCAAAAGGGGTGTTTAAATTAACCCAACCACTCAGTTTTCATTCATGCACTACCTTGGAGTTCCCTTCGTATGCGTGCAAAGTTTGGGGCCACGAGGTTTCATGCTTTAGGAGTTATTGAGGAAACACACACACACACACACACACACACACACACTGACATTTATTATTATTATACATTGTACACTTTTCCATCAACATTACATAATATTTATTTATTAAATGTAAAATCTATATGTTCCATATTTAAGGTGCGGTTGGGGGATGTCCTCGACAACTTTTTTATTTTATTTTATTTTTTTCTTCGTGTTCACACACTTCACCCATTTAAGTGTGAAAGATGTAGAAAACTTTTAAAACGATGCTAAAATTTAAATACAGGTTAAGCAAAAATTGTAAATTATATTTTTCATTGTCAAACGTTTGTCAACAACTTGTTCATAGATAATATGCAAGTCGACTAATTATGCATTTGCTTAACAGGCAAGAAGAGCTCCCTTCTGTTGCATAAGGTCGAACACGACCTTAATTCTGGCGTTTTCAACAACAGTGAACACGAGATAATTCAGCGCATTGTGAAGTATGACCGAGAAATGATGTACCGTGATCCAGAACTGGCAGTTGAGGCCAGCTCCCCTGCCAAGTCAGCAGTTGGCTCACTCATTCAATCTGCAGCAGCGATGTCAGTTTCCATTGCATTGACCCGGCGGACTGGACTTGGCTCACCAGGGGAGGGTCCATCTGGTCTTCAGAGTGGCTATTATGAAGAAGGTGCTGGTTTGAGCCCTCCACCCATCCCTGCTGTTGCATCAGCAATCATTGGTGGAACTTCTCCAGTGGTGGGTGTTGCTTTCTTGGTCACTGGAAGTCGTGCGGTGACCCACAGCCCATCTGCTGAGACATCAGAGATTACTGGGACAGCAAAAGATGGTCACCTTTGTCCTCCTGAATCTTCAGGACTGCATATATCCCACGGCTCCCAAGGTTCGATTTGGGGTAACACCCAATCATCTCGCTATCCAGCTCTCCACCGCAGCACACAGGTTTTGCCCACAAACCTGATAGGTTTCGGTCATGATACCCGGTCTCTGTCAGCCTCACAACCTGCATTGCCAGACACCCCTGGACACCATGAAGGAGCAGCGGTGTCTCTGCACCATGGCTATGCACCATATTCGATGACCTCGTGTTCTCAGCCCAGTTCTGCACGCTTTCTGCTGAGACAAATGTCATCTGGTAACCTAAACCCTCCAAGGGGCAGCCATAGTAAAATGCCACACTTATCCTCCCTTTCTAAATGTGAGACTCTTTCCCTTGGACTAGATTTCGACCCATCAAAGGCACGACTTCCTTCCAACCTATAGCCCCTGTTGTCATATGGTTCAATTGCACAGTTGCTTTTCTCTTTTCTCTGTTTTTTGCAGCAACATACAGGACATGAGGTTCCATGCACAAAGTAAGCACATCATGAAACCAATCCCTCACTCATGTAATCAATTTTTTGTTTTTTTTTAACCATCTAGTCTGACAGCACATAGCCTGGTGTTGGCGTAGTGGTTAGGGTAGCGGCTTGGGATCCAAAAGGTCCTGAGTTCAAGCTCCGTTGGCCGCTTGAATTAATACACACCAGGAGGTTATTTGCCTGTCATCCTTCCGAGGTCGGCGAAGTGAGTACCAGGGTACTGGGCCCGGTGTATGCCCCAGTTAGAATAGGTGACCATATCCCTGTGTCGTAAGAGGTGACCAGGGTTGTGTCAGGAAGGGCATTCGGAGTAAAACCGTGCAAATCACTATGCGGATCATAACGGATGATCCGCTGTGGCGACCCCTAACGGGAGCAGACGAAAGAAGAAGAAGAAGAGTCTGATAGCACCTTAATGTTCACCTGTAGTAGATTCTACACTTTTGTTTTCATTAACAATCCATATAAAACCATGGTGGTGAGAGTTTTTGTTTTCAAATGAAGAAATAATTTTTTTTTCATGTTTATCGAACATTTTTTACTCCATCTGGTCAGACTTCACCAAGCAAAAGAAAGAATGAATACATAACCAAAGGGCTTTATGGGCGGCGTCTTGGAAGCGAACATCTTTCAAAACCAGGAAGATAAATGATCTGGGCAGCACCACATTCCAAATGATCTATGCAGGGCAGCACTGCATGCCATTAATGGCACTTGGGGGTGGCTATGCAGGGCAACAATTCACGTCGGGGAGACCTACGTATGGCAGTGGTACCTGCGGAATGGGGTCACGAGGGCAGCAGCACGTGCCATGGAGGCCTAGACAGGGCAGTGCTGTGTAGCCATGGGGAAGGGGTGGCTATGAAGGGCAGTGAAGTGCTCCATGGGGGCCTATGCAAGGCAGTAGCGAATGCTGGTGAGGCCTATGCATCAATGTGGTTTGGTGAGGGGGGGCTGGCTATGCGGTAGTGGTGAGGTGGGCTCCGTAAGGCAGTGGGCAATGGTAGGTAGGGGGTCTATTCAGCAAAGCGACACATACGGGGGGGGGGGGCAGATATGCAGGCAGCACAAGGGAATGGAGACATATGCAGGGCAGTGATGCATTCTGGGGAGAAGGGGGCGACATATGGCAGTGGCCCATGCAGATATGGGGCCTTTGTTAGGGCAGTGGTGAATGCAGAGAGCCTACACAGGGTAGCAACATGTGCGGGGGGATGGGGTGGGCTACGTGGTCAGTGTTGTGTGAGTTCATTGCTGGTGGGAGTGAGAACCCATGTAAGGTATTTTCATTACTTTATGTTGACTTCGAGGAAGGTACAAAGAGTTCTCTTTTCAGGATTCCATGTCATCCGAATGTTAAAACTGCACTGATTTACATGGGTGTGAGAGAAATGTCCTTGTAATGTCACATCGTCATGAATGCAGATTTTTCTGGAGTCTCTTATGAGAACAAGAGCATTTGATTACTGAATCGGAGCACAATCACTTCCTTCTATTGAATTATTCTCACTGTAGTTTTGTCGTCTTGAAAAATCTGGTGAATCCACTCGTACAAAACAGTGTCTTGAAATATTGTGGTTTTTCTTGAACCCTTGCCTCAATTGTGTTACATCTGGTGAATCCACTCATACAAATGATATGAAAAGGAAATTATCACATTTCTACAATCTCCATTTCTCGTTCAATATATCATATGATTGCAGACACTTTTGGCAGGAGGACACATGACTGCTGCCACCCAGAATCATTGAAGCACTACTGCTGTTGAGAACCCGTGTTTGCTCACCATGCACAGATGATATGAGAATTGATAATTGGGATTTCACTTTTTTCCGAAACTCTCTTACGTGGAACCGATTCGTAATTAATTTATCCATTTACCTTTAGCAGGAACATTGGCATTTCCAAAGGGCCTACCGATTGTTGTGAGTGGATTCAACTTGTGGTTTGCATTCCTTTGCAGTGATTCTTCTGTTTGGTAACTTCTCCTGGTTTATATTATCATGATAGCTGTGATGGTCTAATCTTGCTGTGTATCTTAGTGTGCACCTTTTGTTTTGATCTCACTGTTCAATGATTGGTTTCTTGCTTTTTCTTCTTCTACCTCAATAAAATCTGTTTCCTGTGAGATCAGGGGTTACCAGCATCTTGTGGGGTTTAGAAATTCTCTCCCTCTCTCTTTCTTGGCTGGATGCCTAGCTTCATGTGCCAGTACCATCAGTGAGAAATCACTATTCTTTATTTATCACAGAGCATGGATATATATATATATAATATATTATATATATACATATACATATACAATATACATATACATACACACATCTGCTGTTAGACAGTAGTGTGAAATGTCTCTACAACCCAGGTCCCATAGCTCATGCTAATTCCAGGAGGTACCCTGTAAAAGGAGATGTCGCAGAGAAGTGTGGTTACATCTGCATGGGGGGGAAAAAAGCATCAGAATAACAATATTTAGTCCTAAGGTCACTGTCCTTGGAAATTGAATGCAGAGTAACTCAGGCCAGTATGTTACTTTGATCTGTCCTTCCTTTGCCCTAATAATTACTCGTACACATTCAGACTTGGAAAGTAAGGCAAGAGTGTACACAAGTTCACAGGATCGTTTTCAATACGGCAGTCTGTCGGTGTCAGAATCTTTCATACTTGGGACTATCAGGCATTATACCACACTATGCTACGAGGTCACATGTCAAAATTTTGTAAGGACTTCTTTTCTCTGGAATGGTAAATGCTAATTGTCATGCATATTGAAAAGTAGCAGATACTCATTTTAGCAGGGTTTATTCTAAGGAAAATTGACAACTGCACAAACTCTGATGCGAGGCAGGGCGGGAAAAAATGGAGGCTGCGAAGCAGCCGAGCACGACGGCGCAGCCGTCTTGAAGCCGCAGCCGTCTAACCTAACCCTTCTTGAAGCTACAAGATGCTGACATCAAGGCTGTTCATCAGCTGATATGTCCAGATTTGGACCTTGAGGAACTCGGTATGGAATACCAAGATCTTGTGTCTTCTGGACAAGGAAAAGACTTAACTCTCAACAAGCTGGTCAAGTATCTGGTGTCTAAAGAACTGTTTCCAAATCTGGTGAAGGCATTAGGCAGAGTTGTGGCTGCCAAGCCTCATTCAGCAGATGTTGAGCGTCTTATAAGTAGCAGCAATGCTCTGAAAACATGTGAAAGATCAAGAATGTCAGTGGAGATGGAAAATCTGTATTTGTACATACATTACAACATGCCACCATTAAAAGCATTTGATCCAAGGGAGGCGGTTATGATTTGGCTGTCATCAAAGGCACGCAGAAACAAAAGCCATGACAAAGCAAAGTTTCAAGTCCACTTCAAGGGGTTTTCACAGAAGCAGAACACAAAGTAGAGGTGACGAGCCTGACGAGGTGGAGGTACCACCTAAGAAGAAGGTCAAGAAATTCTAACTTCTTACAGTTTTGCTTACTTGGACAGGTTCAAATGTTCATTTTCGTTAAGTTCTACAGATTTTGTTTAATCTTACTCATGCCAAAGACAGCTAGCGAGTTGGACTTACCTGAAACTTGGTTCTAATGTTAGTCATAGTCAACCTCAGGCTCAGGTTTATGATTTTGTTCTTTGTGTGACTATGAGCAACCACTTGTGGTTTCACATCTACTGTAAATACGTTTGATAATCCTCACTGTTTAAGATATAATTTGTAATGTGAAATGTGGTAGTCTATGTCATATATTATGATTTATGTAATATGTATGATTGCATTATATTGTAAGGTTAATAAAAAAATAAGTTTTGGTCAGCTATCAGACTATCAGTGACGTCTATTGTGGTTCCTTCCTAGTTTATGACACCCTAGCCATGCAAATTCAAACAAAGAACAAATTGACAACTGCACAAATCTGGATTTACAACTGCACATTTTGAATTTACAACTGCACAAAAGGGGTACAACTGCACGTTAGAATAAACCCTGCATTTTAGCAATTGCCACATTTCCAAGGGACACGACACAATAGTCAAAACCGAGGACTCCATGAATATCTAACTTAACCGAGGCTTGCTGGTCATTTATTCTTACGATGGGAAGATGAATCGACAAATCATTTTATTGACAATATAGAAAGATGTGGACATGTGCAACTGATATAAATTTCTTCTTTTCTTATTTATTTATTTTTGTATACATAGTCTCGGCTTGTGGAAGAGCAGGTACACTGAATGGATCAGGATGTCACAGACAAAAACAGGATGCACAACACACAAAAGTAACAGAAGAGAGGGGGGGGTGGGGAATAGTAACCGCAGAGTTGAAGGCTAAGATAGAGGGAGACTTAAACAAACGATGGGTGTGGGGAGGAATTGGGGAGGGGGGAGGAGAAGATGCATGTGGTGGACAAGATGGATATACAGAAGGAAACTTCAAGGAGAGAAAATTGGAAGGAAGAGGGAATTGGGTGGGGGAGGGGGGGTTAACGAGGCAGAGGGTGCAAGACCAGAAAGGAGGTGGTAGAAGACAGAGAGATGACTAACCTGTCTGCGATGGCGAAGTGCCAAGCCCATAGACTCAGCTTCATCGCAAGAGATTCCAATGATCTTGAAAGCCTTGATTTCCACGGCATCAAGCTGAGCAAGATTTGAGGCAGGAGAGCCAGCCCAAAGGGAAGATCAGTACTCCATTGACCTGCAGATGAAAGCCTTGTCGGTGGATAGGAGCACAGATGTGCCAAGGAAGGACTTTTTACGACGGAGGATGCCCAGTCAGCATCTGGTGTTGGAGGCCAAATTTCAAATGTGGTTTGCCCAAGAGAGATCATGATTGAGACTGAGACCCAAGAGTTTGAGTGACTGAACCTCTTTGAGAGAGTTGTTGAGAAGGTCGATGGAAGACTTTGCAGTACTGTCCTTTTTGAGAGAGAGTAAGAGTGTGGGAGGGATTTCTCAAGATTGAATGACATGTTCCAAGTGTTTGACCAGTTTGTGATTTTGTCAAGGTCTGAGGAGAGGGAAGAGGATGCTGCCTGTCTGTCAGAAGGTTGAGGGATGTCACGGCAGAGAGTGGAGTCATCAGCAAAGAGATAAAGAGGGTTTTCCAGAGTCGGTGAGGTCATTGATGGAGATTAGAAATGAGATTGGGCCAAGAAACTGCCTTGGGGTGCTCCAGCCTTGACAGGCAGAGGGGAAGAAAGGGTTCCGTTGAAAGCCACACGTTGGCTACGAGAGTGGAGAAAGTACATAATCCAAGAGTGTAGTTGGCCTTGGATTCCGTAGGCAGATAGTTTGGAGAGCTGGGCAGGATGCTAGACTGTATCAAAAGCTTGATATGTCCATAGAGATGGCCCTAATCTCATGTCTGATAATGAGGACCTCCGTCCTTTGTTGGGAGAGTATAAGCAGCATTTCCATGGTAGAGTGACCAGGTCTGAATCCAAATTAATGATATGAGATTAGGCTGTTGGAGAAAAGGAATTATTTTATGTCAACTGCGATGATGGATTCCAAGACCTTGCTGATGATTGGCCGAGATTACTAAGCTAATTCGTCTGTAGTTAAGAGGATCCGTTTTTGCACCTTTTTATGTAATGCTGTGATGTTTGCTGATTTCCAAGCAGATGGAAGATGACCCATGGAAAATGACAGAGTGAAAAGGTCAGAGAGAGGAAGTGCAAGAGCAGCAAAGCAAGTTTTTAGGACATGTGAGTTGATGCCGTCCAGTCCAGTTGCAGTCAGATCCTTCATGTAACGTAATAAATATAACTGTTGTGTGATTACTTTGAAAGCGGGATTAAGCAATTGGTTCGTATCCGTCCGTCCGTCCATGCGTCCATATGTCTAAACAGTTTATGATCAAGGAACAACATTTAATTTGAATGTTATATTTTGAACACGAATCAAAACATGAATATGAAACCAAGTCTTTTGTTTTAACATACTTTGTCTGAATTTGTCCCGATTGCGCATGCACAGAGAGTGAGATAATATTTTTACTCTTCCTGCTTGGCAGTCAAACAAAATGGGAAATCATTCTAAACAGGAAACGTACTGTTTTTAGGGATGTCATAAAGGACACAAACAACAAGCACAAATAACTAATGTAACGTGTTCGATATGGTGGTGTAATATACATTGTGGAAAATGGCGGTAAAACGCAGAATTTATTTATTAATACGACTTTTACAAACTTTATCTTATTTAAATTTAATTATACACGACTACTGTAGAGCACAAACCACCTGTCATAATAATGTACTTACAAGAACCTGCAGTTTTGCAGTACCTCAATTTAAATAAAGGTTAAATGGGGGTGCTATTCGGGACTGCTTTCGGATTACTTCAAAAGCAAGAAACTTTTGGATTTTTTTTCTTTAACAATCGATAAAAATCATCATTTCATTAACACTGAAGTACAGTACTGTATATACTTGAACACTGCGTGGGGAATCGTGTTCTGTGAACTTCCTCCTTCGTTATTACAGTAATGGTTAGCCTATTTTTCGACACATGCCACTGTGCTAAATGGTTTCAACATGCTCATGAGGAACCTGAAATACAATGGCCGTCAAGTTGCATGTGCAGCTCGGACTGGAATTGCAGCTACACTCTTGACTGGGGGGAAAAACAGTACACCGTTTATTCAAGCTTCCAGTACCAGTGTTAGAAACGTTCCTGCAACTTTTCTCCCACTTCACAACAGGCTGAGGTTATGTGTAACCAGATGCTATTTATCATCGATGAAACATCCATGATACCCACCCATGCACTCCTTGCCATAGACAGGTGTTTGAAGACGTCACTGCAATCAAACAGCCTTTTGGAGGCAAAATCATTCTTTTTGGTGGGGATTTCAGGAAAGTTCTGCCAATTGTACCACGATCCCCACCAGCAGTCGTCACGTACACGTCTCAAATGCTCGTATGTATGGAAACACTTTCACCAGTTCCAGATCACTCAAAACATGTGCATTGTCCCAGAACAGGAAGACTTCTCAAGATAGCTGCAAGTCTCCGTGTCGAGCAACAACCTATAACAAATATCATGGAGATACCTGCTGCATGACTTGTAAGAGGTTCTTTGAACAAGGAGATGTCTGCCAATACCACCAGGGAGGACAGACGTACCATATCATCCTGTCTTCTGCATAAAGAAGTCATGCAGATGTTGCCAGGTGAAACAGTCACTTAGCTCAGTGTCGATTCAGTAAAGTGTGACGGTGTTGAAGAGGCAGACAACTATCCCATGGAATTCATCAATTCCCTCACACCATCCAGAATGCCCCCTCACCACCTTAATCTCAAGGTTGGTTGCATCATCATGTTGCTTCGCAACCTTGCCCTGCAACAGGGACTATGCAATGGTACCAGATTAGAGGTCGTCCATCTGCATCGCAACTGTGTGGAAGTGAAAATGATTAATGGACAGAATGTTGAACATCGACTTCTCATCCCTTGAATAAAGTTTTCCCTGAGTGACAACAGCTTGCCATTCATTTTACATAGAATCCAGTTTACCTTACGCTTGGCCTACTCGATAACGATCAACACGGCTTAAGGCGAGACATTAGATAAGGTTGTCATTTACCTCCCTCAGCAGTCTTCTCCCATGGCAAACTGCATTCTCCAGAGCAAGGGCTTTTACCGCAGATGTTCTGTGGGTTTCTGCAAGTTAATAATGACATGTGAAACTGGTGGTGATTTGCATCTCAGACCCGACACATTACTTTTATGATGTACACCGAACATTAAAACGGTATGAGAAAATCAGCAGCTTCGAGGTTAATCGTCGAGTTTTGGCCATCCAAGAAAGCTGCAAGTAAGGTCACAAGCAGATGTTTTTCGATTTTTCGCCTCGTTTTAATCATCCATATAATAAACCGAAAAACACCGTGTTTGTTTGTCATCGCCCATTCTTGAATTGCATGAAATCAGACTTTTTCCACCTTTATTTACACATCATAACCCACAACTTCCAAAGGAAAACAAATTCCACAAATTTCAGAAAATTCATTAAAATACAAGACTAGAATATCTTGGTTGGATAAGTGTCCACCCCCCTGAGTTAATACTTGGTGGAAACACCTTTGACAGCAATTACAGCTGTGAGTCTATTTGGATAAGCCACCCTGTGGTGGTGGGAGAGGGTATTACAAGTTAGGTGTGGAAGGGGACTTGCAATTAGCGGTGGAGAGAGGAAAAGTTAGTTGTGGAAAGGGCTTGCAATTTTGCTGCGTGTGTTGTGTGTGCGTGTCATTAGTTGTTACCTTCATATGCGGGCTTCATAGAACAGAGTCTTCCCAAGTCGCGAAGTATCCACCTGCGTGCTGGTAAGGGGGTCATGATTCATAGTTTTATTCCGAGGGCTCTTTTAAAGATAGTCACTGAACCCCGAACAGCTTCCAACTGTAGTTTGTTTGTAGTAAGGGATAATTTTTAAGATATCTGTAAGGTTCTTCTTCATCATACGTGTTGCTCAAACAATCACTGGTACAATTTTGGATGTTTTCATTTTTTTAGACTTTGATATTTGCTCATTTTCTTCATTTCTGTGTTCTTTTGGTCAAAATTGCTGGGTACAGAAACCTCAATTAGCAATGTCATTTTTTCTTTTTTACACCTACAGTGCCTATAGGAAATATACATCCCCTTTCAAAATGTTCACCTTTTGTTGCCTTATAGCCTGGAATTGAATTGCATGAAATCAGACTTTTTCCCACCTTTATTTACACATCATAACCCACAACTTCCAAGGGAAAACAAATTCCACAAATTTCAGAAAATTCATTAAAATACAAGACTAGAATATCTTGGTTGGATAAGTGTCCACCTCCCTGAGTTAATACTTGGTGGAAACACCTTTGACAGCAATTACAGCTGTGAGTCTATTTGGATAGGTCTCCACCAACTCTGCACACCTTGATTGGGAAATATTTGCCCATTCTTCTGTACAAAACTCTTCAAGCTCAGTCAAGTTGCATGGGGAGCGTTGATGGGCATCAATCTTCAAGTCATGCCACAGATTTTTGATTGGATTTATGTCAGGGCTCTGACTGGGCAACTCAAGGGCATTTATCTTTTTGGTCCTTAACAACTCCAGTGTAGCTTTGGATGTTTTCATTTTTTTATGTGTAGTTTTTTTTTTCCAGTGTAGTTTTGGCTGTGTGCTTCGGATCATTGTCATGCTGAAAGGTGAACTTCCATCCCAATTTCAGCTTTCTTGCAGAGGGCAGCAGGTTTCCTCTAGGATTTTTCTGTATTTTGCTCCATCCATTTTCCCTTATTTCCTGATAAGTGCCCCAATCACTGCTGATGAGAAACATCTCCATAACATGATGCTGCCACCACCATGCTTCACAGTAGGGATGGTGTTCTTTTCGTGATGTGCTGTGTTTGCATTTACACCGAAATGTTAAAATGTTTTGCATTTATACCAAAACGTTCCATCTTGGTTTCGTTAGACCACAAAACCTTTTTCCACATGGCTTCAGAATCTCCAGAGTGGTTTTTTGAATATCTCAAACAGGATTCAAGGTGGGCTTTTTTGAGTAATGGCTTCCTTCTTGCTACCCTACCGTACAGGCCAGACTTGTGGAGTGCTTGGGGTATCGGTGACACATGCACACAATGACCAGTCTTTACCATAAAGGCCTGTAGCTCTTTCCAAATTGCCATTGGCCTCTTGGTGGCCTCTCTCATCAGTCGTCTCCTTGTTGGGTCATCCATTTTGGAGGGACGGCCTAATCGAGGCAGGGTATTTGTGGTACCATACTCCTTACACTTCTTAATGATTGTCTTGACTGTGCTCCAAGAG
>CM068962.1:53731427-53744780 GCA_035128595.1 Eptatretus atami
AATCCCATTCTTCCCTCCAGGCCTTCAAAACAGCTGTTAACCATCACTTCTTATCGTCCCCCATCCAAATCCTCGATCTTTTCTACCTCCGTTCATCCACCCCAAACCCACCTCCTTCAAATTCCCTGCTTTCCTTCCTGAAAGTCCCTGTAATGTTCATCTTGTATACCCCATATTCCCCCACCCCATCCCTCTCCCTTCCACAGATCTAATGTCTCTGTTCTCCACTGTTTTGTTCTTCCCATTCCTGCCCCTCTTGTTTCATGCCCCCCTTGCTGTGCGTTATGTGTTAGCTCTCATACGAGCCTCGACAAGGTATAAAAAAAAAAAAAAATTACAACAGTTTAACACAGGTGGAGGCCAATTAACTTGGTGTGTGATTTTGAAGGTGATTGGTTACACCTGAGCTAATTTACAATTGCTATTATAAGGGGGGTTGGACACTTATACAACCAAGATATTCTATTTTTGTATTTTTAATTAATTTTCTGAAATTTGTGGAATTGGTTTTTCACTTTAAATTTGTGGAATTGGTTTTTCACTTGAAAGTTGTGGGTTACGATGTGTAAATAAAGGTGGAAAAAGTCTGATTTGATGCAATTTAATTCCAGGCTATAAGGCAACAAAAGGTGAAAATTTTGAAACAGGGTGTAGACTTTCTTTCTCAAGGCACTGTGTGTGAGCGTTACTTCCTGGTTTTCAATCTTGGTTTTGGTTCATGTTTCCATGAATTTTGTAGGACTGGGATATTGAAATTTCTAAAGATGTGCCAGTGGATTACTCCACATACCGTGTTGTGCTTTTGTGTGGACTGCTGGTCTGACATGAGTTTTTACATCCCGACAGGAGGTTGCTTATGCTTTCTGGTTCTACCTTGCAGAACCTATACATGTCCGATTGACTCGGTTCTGCCATTTTCTTGAAGCCATTGGTCCATGGTCTTGGGCATTTATCATGATTCGTTCTCCGTCCCAGTTGAGCTGACCTCTCCATAGCCATTCCAGTGATCCTTCTTTGTCTATTCCCAATCTGTCCATTTTTTTTTTATGCCTTCTTGCTCTTTTATCGTTCTCCCATTTAGCAGTGTATATTTGTTGGTGCTGTATTTCATTTTATATTTTTTCTTTTGTCTTTTTTTGCAGTCATTGGGGCTGTATTCATTGCTGTTGTGACACCTTTGACACGGATTGATTTATTTCAGGTGTGACACCTTCCATTCATACCTGTCTTTCAGAGAACACTTTGTGGATGGTGAGGATTTTCCTTATTTTGATATCTAGTTTGGTCATTTCTGATTGTTGCCAGTTTATTATTCCACAATTAATGCATTGGAAAACTCGAACTGCTTGTTGGTCTATGGCTTTGATTTTGTTTCTTGGAGAGAGGTACGTTTTCAGGATCAGCCTCATTCTATGTAGGTATTTTTTGATAATTGTTTTACGTGCTTGTGACATTTGGTGGCCCTCTTCTACTCCGGGGTATTTATATAATGCTTTGTTCTCCAGCTGCTGTATTGTTGTATCTCGGTCGATTTTTACGTTATCCATTTTTGTTGGTTTATCTTTTAAGAATGTGCACTTGGCACACCTATATAGGCCAAATTACATTTGAATGTTCTTGCAGTACTGTTTTACTAACTTTAGTTGGTCTATCAATATCTCCAAACTCTTTGCTTATGGCATCTCTCACACCGAAGTAAACCTTCTCGGTTGGATCACTGACTTCCTCCACTCCCACAGTCCACATGTAGCTCTTAACAGGATCCTTTCACCTCCTCTTCCTGTCAAGGTTGGAGTGCCCGAGTCTTGTTCTTCATTTTCATCAATGATCTTTCTGTTACCCTGGAAAATCCTGCTTATCTAATTGCTGATGATTCCACTCTTTGTCGTATCATCTCTCATCTTTCAGACATGCAGGCAGCAAGCAGTATATTCCCTCTCTGCAGAACAACTTGATAGAATCAGGAGCTGGTCCGACATTGGAATAGGTCTTTTAACCCTGATAAATATCTGCTCCATTAAAGCAGAAAGAGCTTCTGATAGCAACTTACCGATGGAGACCACTTTTGATGAGAAACCTTCTGACAATAGATGAGTCAACTTAAACCCCTGATGTCTGTGCCAGTTCTTGTGTAAGTTCAGCACTTGATCTTTTTTATATTTTATTTCTGAAGGAACTTACATTAAGTTTTGCTCATCTCTTTTGCTGAGTTCCTTTGGTCTTCTAATCTGTTTTCTATATTTACCTTCTCTGGTCTCATGCTTTTGTATTGTTGCTTGAATGCCACTTCTTGAAATACCTGTTTTATGGGAAATTTCTCTCTGGGAATTGTATTATTGGAGTAAAACTGTTATTTTGAGTCTCGTCAAGGTTGATACATTGGACATGGCGTGGGTTTATATTACCGGCAAGAGAGAAATTACAAATTAGTGAAAAAAAAGTGTGGTGGGCTAAGACTTTTGCACAGTATTGTATATTGCTACTAAAATGATTTAGGAGTTAATGAGGGGTTAATTAAGCATCAGTTATATCTTGAAGAGTGTTAGCTTAACTGTTTGTAAACCCCAATTAGCATCTACCAAAATCAGACGTCTAGTCAGTTTCTGTCATCCTCAATTAGTGCTAAAAATAGCCGGGAAATTGTTACCATCAGTTAGGCGTGCTGTTCAGTTGTCTCTGCTATTTTTATTTTTGCTTTCTCTGTCTCTGTCTCGGCTTAAACAGCCACATGGTCAAATTTTAAAAAAATCCTACGCACACCATACCGCAGAGTCACCATGCATATGCAGAATGCCTCTGCTCGGCATCTTAGTTCATCTCCAGCCATCTCGCATCACCCATTAGAGAGCCGAGTCCACAATATTAAATATGATGGATTTACCAGATTCTGTCGCAGAGTGTTGGTTCTGCCAAAGAAGTTTCTTGGAAAGGGTCATGCTGGGCACTTTGCCAACCCTCTCCCAGCAGTCGTTAGGGTAGGAATTTGTTAATTTATTAATGGTGCCGGCGATAGCTTGCCTACTCTTCGCAAAGGACACTATGGGATGTTTCACGTCGATCAACTAATGCCGGCAGATGGGATGCTCAGTTTAACATCCATCTGAGCGACGGCATGCACACACACACACACACACACACTATAATATATATATATATATGTATAATATATATATATATATTGTTACGAATTTGGGAATTCGATTGCACACAACATTCAGGTTCCTTTAGTCAGCTATGTCGTTAAAGGGGCTGTCACACCTTGACGATTTAGCGAACGTATGCCGTTTTTTACAAATTTGCCGAATACGCTGGCACACGTCGAATACGTTATTGGTAAGTTTTGTATACGTTAGGAATACCCTGAAAACACTGCCATAAGTCGTTGTACGCTGGCTTTAATCGTTGACTTTTGTGCTTGTTCTCTCTTTTCGAATGCTTAAAATTTTACGACGTACTCGGCGTTTGGCTCACACATTCCGCTACGCCGGCCATAAGGTTTAGGCACGTTATGCGATCGTTGACACACGTTAATTGTATGTTACTCATAAGTCGAAACACGTAGAGGTAACATTCGCTACCCGAAACTTATTTCTAACCTAATGTAACGTTTTGTAAGCACGCTACACAACGTTGTTCACACTTCGCAACACGCTACTTGAAAGTTCCTCATACGTCGAAACACATCAAAGTAATGTTTAGGGTACCCGTGACTTATTTATAACCTATGAGTAACGTGCTTGGGAATTATTACGCTATGCATACGCTGGACTATCATTGGGCATAGGTTGTGGACGCCTAAAACACGATAAACATCGTTGGTATAACTTATGTATAAGTTCTCGAAGCGTTCTGTGTTCATTACTGTACATTATGCATTTGTCAAAGTCATTTTTAATACTTTAAAAAGTAAAACAAAGAAGTATTTCATCGTGGGAATGAGGAAAAAAATTAGCCGAAAAGAACATCGAACAATGGTGCAAAGTAGTTCCTATTCGTGGACGATAAGAGGATCCATCATCACCCACACCCTCCCCATCACGCTCACATACTACTACTGACATGGACCTCTACTACTACCAATACTACTACTCAACAACTACTACTACTACTACTACTGACATAGACATACTAAACTACTACTACTACTACTGACATAGACATACCACTACTACTACTGATGTAGACATTCTACTACTACCAATGTACTACTAAACACTACTACTTATTACTACTGTCACGCACACCAACTACTGCTAATAGTATATACTATACTACTGGCATTGACATCTACTCAACATGGAGTCTGGAACAATGATGGGTTCCTCTTGTGAAGCCCATTTGTATATACCAATTCCCCTAAACGCTGCCAATACGTCAGTACACGGTAGATGTAAGTTAGAAACACTTTCAGTAAGTTCTGTGGTTGTCCGGAAGACGTCAATTTAATTCGTCTACATACGACAATGTGCGTTTACATAGTTACAAATAGGTTCATAGCATGTTATTCAATGGTTAGATGCACGTTTTACTTAGGTTCAAAACATGCTACACATAGGTTAAACGCACGTTACTCTTACGTTCATAGCACGGTAGCCATTGGTTCAAGGCCAGTTATACATAGTTTCAATGCACGTTACTCATACTTTCCAAGCACGTTAAACATAGGCTAAGCTGACGTTACTCATTTGTTCAAAGCACGTTACTCAACGGTTATAAATTGGGTTTCAAGTATGGTTGCCATTAACTTGAGTGCTTCGACTTATGAGTAACCTACAAGTAACGTGTGTTCGCCGTGTTTAAACGATCGCGGAACGTGCAAGAACAGATGCCAACGCATGCGAAACGTGTGAGCCTTACGTCGAGTACGTCTTAAAATTTTCAGCATGCTTGAAATTTCACGACGTATCGAACGGACTAGGTAATATGCCAGCGTACTTCAATGTTTCGAGCATAATCTTAACGTATACTCAACTTTCCTATAGCGTATTTGACGTGTGCCTAGCGTTGTAAACCCATTTTTCATAGAATGGCATACGCTGGCAAAATCGTCAAGGTGTGACTGCAATGTTGACAATTCAAAATCTCGGGCAGTTTTGATTTCAATCGGCGTCCGGCAAGTTCTTAACAGGCTACGCCACGAGTTCGCCGGCGATACGTATAGCGCGCAAAGGGTAAGTTGAACTATCGCTTGTCTTAGGTTTTGAACGCCGATCACAAGGTAAGCATTCGTTGGTAAAAGTTATGTATAACACAACGAAACGTTCTGTGCCCGTTACTAATATGTTATGCAAACGACCAACATGTTTTGAATACGCCAAAAACTCAAAAAAAACCATCAAAATTTCAGCGTACGTCAACGTTTTAGATCAATTTTTATACGTTGCCATTGCTGGCTTAAACGTCAAGGTGTGACAGGGCCCTAAGTGCTTGTTCCCTAGATAGCTCACCTTCCATTGTTTAAATGTTCAGAAATCGATTAGATGCGCTGTGGATCGATTTAATAGTTGGGAACGAACAATGGAGACATCCCTCCCCTTCTTCTACGAAGAGCAAGAAGAACCCTGCCGTCCCGTGACTCATGATGTCAACAACTCCCTCCCACCGTGGCTGAGCGGGGATGGAGCACGAGGGCATGAGTCATGAGTCACGCCGGGAGCGGGGAAGGGCGGGAGAAGGATAAGAGGAGATCTTTTCTTTTGTTCGTGGCAGAGTTGGAGAAGGGAGTGGAGGGGAGTCGTTCAGCAGACCGTCGGGTCCTGCTGGCTTGCGTTAGGGTTGAGGCCTTCGGAAGCTTTTTGCTTCGGCTGGCTCAGTGAGCTTCGGCTGCGGCCTGGCTCGGGGAGGCTTTTTGCTTTGGTGGTTCAGTGAGCTTCGGCTTCTGTTTGGCTCGGGAGAGCTTTTTGCTTCAAGCTGCCCTGTTTGGAAGAAAGTTAAGCCGGTCGCTCGGCTCGAGCTGCGAGTGGTGGCTTCTTCTTCTTGGTTCGTGGAGCTCTTTGTTCTCCATTTGGTTCCCGCTTGGTGCGACTCATCGACCTCTTCGTGGAGGTGGTTCCTCAGGGAAGCGACGCATCGACGGGAACGATCGGCGCCTCGTCTCACCAGCACGTGTTGAGAAGCGCGGGAGGTGGTTCCTCGGGGAAGCGACGCATCGACGGGAAGGATCGGCGCCTCGTCTCACCAGCACGTGTTGAGAAGCGCGGGAGGTGGTTCCTCGGGGAAGCGACCATCGACGGGAAGGATCGGCGCCTCGTCTCACCAGCACGTGTTGAGAAGCGCGGGAGGTGGTTCTCGGGGAAGCGACGCATCGACGGGAAGGATCGGCGCCTCGTCTCACCAGCACGTGTTGAGAAGCGCGGGAGGATTCGCGGGAGCTCGGGAAGGATCGCGGCTCGGCAATTGGATCCAGCTCGCTCTCGCTGGAGCCCGGGTCCGAACAACTTGAATACCACACGAGGTGGAGAGGTTCGAGATAGGCTCTGGGTTTCAGCTCACCTGTCCTCCGAGCTGGAGCTCGTTATTAAAGGCCTCTGCCACCATTTCTTGGGTGTGTGTGTGTGCGTACGTGTGTCCGTGGGCCCGTCTAATAAGTAGGAACTGCTGTTAAGTGCAAGTGACTACATAATAAGTAGACGGGTGTAGTTCTTTTGTCGTGCTTTTGTTGCTTGTATAATTGCATACGTGTTTTGCCTTGTTTAATTGCATACATGCTATATTATAAATAAATGTCCTTGTGTGAATGTAAACCTGTTTGTTGCGTCCATTCCCTCATTGAACTGCCCCATCTTGCACTCGGATAATAGTTGGTTTTTAAATAGCCGATAAATAGAATCGGGTCAGGCGAGGTCTGGCGATAATACCCGCTCGGTTATCCAGAACGGAACGGACCGCTTAAGCGGTTCGTGTCCAAGCAGGCCTTCGCCGAGGTACGGTCCCTCGGTAGTTACCCGCGCGGGTCTTAGGTATATCGATATTCGGCGATTGACCCTATTTCGCGCGGGTAGAATATGGACTGGGCCGTGGTGGGATTAAAAACCCACCCGTGACTGGTTTTCTGGCGTTGTTCCAGAAAGTCACGACTGGATTGTCCGTTCGGTGGACGAAGCGACCGCTATTGGTTAGACTGGTCGTTCGAACACCGACGGGCGGGAAATCTACAACACTGGTGTCAGGAGTGGGATACAGATTCATTCCCTCCACACTAAATTAACGGAACCGGATCAAGGGTGTGCAAGGCGACCCTCCGGTTCCATTAAATTCCGAGTTTAAATTATTTCCGATACGCAAGATGGCAGATCAAGGCGAACGGGTGCAGGGTGGATTAGGAATGTGTTTGAATGTAGGATCCATGCCCCGGACGTTTCTTATTATTATCACCCCACCACTAATGGTAATCAGTGGGCCGCTCACCTATACTGAGCACGAACTTTGCCGGCAAAATAGCGGCGCTGCCGCATCTTAGCGCAGCACGGAGCGGGCTGCTATAATTAGCACAGCGAACGGCACGATACGAGGCGGGGCTCCCAACCAACGATTGAAACCACGTGATCATGGCAGGCGAGGCTGGCGGACATTGCGGGCTTCGGGCACAAAACAGAGAAATATCTGGGAAAACTAAAAGAAAACGGTGAGAGAACGAATGAAAGGAGAGAGCAAGCATGCAAAAGAAGTGCGGAGAGCGAACTGAAGAAAGAAAAGAGGAGCAAATTAGTAACTCCCAGGATAGAAAGAACTTAGAAGAAGAATGAAAACGAAGCTGGAAAAGGAAAAACGGAAACACGATGTGGAATTGGAACTACTGAAGGAAGAGTAAGAATAGGCAATCGGAAAAGAGAAAGCCTGGAACAGGAGGTAAAAAGAGGAAAGAATTGGGTCAAATTTAGCAAGGAATTCGGTGAGGGAATGGATGAAATGTGAAAGAGGTGTGGAGATGAGACGGAATTAGAAAAGAAAGCTTCTGAGTTACTGAAACACCAAACAAAGAAATGGGATTACAAAACGACTGAGGATGTTAAAAGAGGAAAGAAAGAGAACGGAGAATGAAATGTTAAGGAACCACACTGAACAGATCAAACAGCTGGAAGCCAAGGCCAGATTGCAGAATAAGGACAAGAGAGACAGTGGAATAAAAAGCAAAAAGAGTATAAATTTGAAACTGAACAACAAAAGGAAAAAAACAAGCAGTCATAGACTGGTACTTACGAAATCGTCAACTTGACCTCTGACCTTGTCTAATAAAAGCTGTCTCTAGAGAAGGTAGCGACGCAAACCAGAAGTTTCTACGATGATTCTGTACCAAACCATCAAAATTGAATGTTTGACCTCACTGTGACCTTGACCTTTGACCGATTTGACCAAATCTAATAAGCGCTAGCCATCACGCTCCTGAATCACGTGGTGTAATTTGACATTGGTAGCTTCTTCCGTTCTCGAGTTATCGTGCCTACAAACAAACAAACAAACCACAAACAAACAAACAGAAACGGAAGTCATCAATATACTTACGAAATCTTTAGATTTCGTAAGTAACAAGCAGTCATAGACTGGTACTTACGAAATCGTCAACATGACCTCTGACCTTGTCTAATAAAAGCTGTCTCTAGAGAAGGTAGCGATGCAAACCAGAAGTTTCTACGATGATTCTGTACCAAACCATCAAAATCGAATGTTTGACCTCACTGGACTTTTTTGACGCGATTTTGACCAAAATCTAATCAGCGCTAGCCATCACCCTCCTGAATCACGTGGTGTAATTTGACATTGGTAGCTTCTTCCGTTCTCGAGTTATCATGCCTACAAACAAACACACAAACAAACAGAGGACGGAAGTCATCAATATACTTACAAAATCTTTAGATTTCGTAAGTAACAAGGTTGGAGTACAAGGAGATAGTGACAGAACAAGGAATGAACAGGAAAGGGAGATTAACCAATTGAGGAAACTATAGATTGGAGAAGGAAGAACGTGAGAGACAGTGGGACAGAAAACAAAAATAACATGAATTTGAGGTTGACCAATTGAAAGAAAAAGCAAGGTTGGAGTACGAGGAGATAGTGACAGAACAAGGAATGAAACAGGAAGGGAGATTAACCAATTGAGGGAAACTATGAGATTGGAGAAGGAGGAACAAGAGAGACAGTGGAATAAGAAACAGACAGAAGAACGAATGAAACAAGAAAGGGAGATCAACAAAATGAAAGAAACGATGAGATTGGAGAATGAAGAACATGAGAGACAGTGGGGTAGAAAGCAAAAACGATATGAATTTGAAATTAATCAACTCGAGGAGAGAGCAAAGATGGAGTCCAGAGAGATGGAAAAGCTCCAAAAAGATAATGAACAACTAAGGGGCTCAGAGAGGAGAACGACTCAAAATGGGAAGGAAAATGGAGCCAGGAAGAAAAGGAAATAATAAGGAGGTAGCGGTGACAATGACGGAGACGCAGGAAATAGAAATAACAGAGACACGGGAGATAGAGGAGAGAGGGGTGAAGTGGACGACACAAAGGACGAACACACACACATGGAGGTAGTGAGGGACAATGGGGTTGAGCTTGAGGAATGTGTTGGGACCCGATGCAAGCAGCAGGATAGCCTCCTTCAGGAACGAAGGAGGAAATGTGCCCCCTTGAGGCGATCGCGACGAGGTTAGTCCGGTCGAGCCTTGCGAGTAGAGTGGCGAGTGCTGTAAATGGGTGCACGCGGAGCTTGGGGGTTATGGAGACCCCGGGAGCGCTTGAGGTAGCGCAAATCCCAGCATGGTCGTCCCGGTTTGTATGGTTACGAGTGTGGCGAAATGCGTGCTGGAAAGCACGCATTGTTGTGAGTAGTATGGTGTGTGTGAGTGAAAGGCGATGTGTGAGGTGGCGGTATGAAGAGGAGATGGCGGTTAGCATGCGGGAGACCGCAACCGCATGTCCTAGTGTAATGGTGAGGTGTGTGAGCGTCGTGGCACGCAGGAGTGTGCGCGTTGAATGGCGACGACGACTGCGACAGATGAGGGACAAAAGCCGTGTTGCGGCCGTAGTGGTTTTGAGAAACCGTGCCGGGTTTGCACGGCAGCGCGTTCGGGGTCCGTGCTGTGCTCCGCACGAGGCCCGCCACGTGCGCGGCTACGCGGTGAACCCGGTCCGGAAACGCACGCGGTGGATTAGCAATCCCGCGGCAACGGAGAAGCTAGGCTGGATTGTGAATTTGGAACGGACGGGTTTTCCAGCGAGCGTGTGTGTGAAGCTCCGATGAGCAGAGCACATGTGCTCGCGTGGGAACCCCTCGAAAAGCGAGGTTTGCTTTGGATGCACAGGGTGACGTCGTGGCTGCATGGTTGGAATCCGGCAGGAGGGAATCCCTGCCGGATGGTGCCGTCCGATAAGGGACGAGGTGCAAGAAACGCGAACAGCTGCCATGACGTCACGGGGAAAGGCGCAGGTTGCGAGTTGCCGCGCTGGTGTGCGCATGGAAAAAAAAAAAAGCACCTCGCTTCGGTGAACAGGATTCCCTGGGCAAGGGGTGGAAGACCCCCTGTCCAGGGGGCACAGGAAGTAAGATTAGGGGGATGGGTTGGCGATATTTAGACCGGCTTCATGGGGCAGGGACAAGGCCTCATGGAGCCCGTGGAATGGATTAGATAGAGGGATTTCAGTTTAGATTTAGGAAATGGGAATTGTTGGATTTTTTTGGAGACAGTGACAGACATGAAATGTGTAGTGGAGACGTAGCTTAGCTACGTAGAGTAAAAGGAATGTGCATTGATTAAGGGATACGAGGGAGCACGAGTTAGTTAGGGGATTTAATTAGAAGGATGGCAGTATAGAGTGTTGTGTGAGTTGTGAAATGGAAAGTGTGTGAGGAATGAGTGAGGGACAGCGGGCCCAAGTGGTGAGTGGAGCGAATGTGGAATGCATGGTGCGATGACTGATTAATGCATGGTGCGATGACTGATTGGGGGAGGAGTGATTCCCCCCAAGAGACCCCTGGGTCAGTTTAATGTTAGCTTGTGGTTATTCAAATTTACTAACAGGAGGTCGTTTTGTTGTTGGTGTCGAGAGAAGGCACGAAACCGTTTGGAGGGTGCAAGAGTTCATGGACCGGCTGGGAGCGTGGCTGTGGAAAGTTGAGTATTGTTTAGTGGGCACCCTGGGCACCAGACTAGTCGGCCAGAGTAGGCCAAGGGCCCAAGAGGGGCCGGGATAGTGTAGTGGGCACGGGCGACCCTCGGAAAGGGACCGGGCATCAACACGCCAGTGGGCATCGGAGGGGGGCAATGCCAGAGAGGGCAACCCCTGCGTTTATAGGGAGCAGCTAGGCTCAGAGGCAGCCTGCGGGCCTGGGGTGCATGGTTAGAGTTCGGCAGTGGGGGAGTTCTGCCAGTTGAGCCACGCTGCCCAGCCAGGAATTGTGCGAGGGCACGAATGAAAATTTGAGGCGAGGCCCAAATTTATAATGGACACCAACGCAGACAACGGAATCATGGTTTTTAGAACCGATAGTTTAAGTGTGAGGCGTTTTTGAGAGTCCCGGGTAGTTTCAGGTTAATGATGCTAGGATAGTTAGGAGATGTACCCCTTCGCACCAATCCATCCCTTCGCTCGTTGTAGGCCGCTGGACTCATCTTGGTAGATTGCTGAACTCTGAGGAGGCCATTCTTGAGGCTTTGTTGGGCCTCGAGACAGGATGCTAGTCTCTCCCTATTCCCTCCAGAGAGGAACGTAGGGGTTGGGAGTGGCTAGTTGCAGGATAGGTTAGCCAGCAAAGACTATAAAGGGGTTAGGGAGACAATTATAAAAATAATAAAAATAAGAGGGGAGAAATTTTGTTGTGTTGTGTGGCAAATAAGGGAGTGGGTATGGACAGAGACAGCAAAGGCGATAGAGTGGGGGGAGACAGTAGGCTAGGTCCGAGCCCGCCTTCAGAGCGGCCGCACCACCGCACTCCTCCAGACCCTGATGGAACCAACCAGAGGCCGGCCAGCTTCATTGCGGCCTGTTGTGCTGCAGCCGCCTGTTCTGCATGGACTTGCCTTGCCATGCTCTCGTTTGCCTGCCTCTGCCATAACCCCATGCCTGCTAGCCCTTGTTTGCATTTGCCCTGTGTCCATCCATCACCATGTGCGCCAGACCATCCAGTTTTGCAAGGACTGCCCTGCAGGCAGCCCGTGCATCATCATGCTCATTTTGTGTTGCGACCATCTCCATCCACTCCCTGCACCCATGACTTTGTAATGACTTTTACCTTTCCCTTCACAGATTACAGGTCCTGGGCCATGGTTAGTAATGGATAAGTTGAGTGAAAATTGTAAATACGTGGAACCTCACCTGCATGTTTGTTTAGCACTGGCAATTTTAGTTAAGTTGTCCGATGAGTCCGAGAGTTTGTTTAATTAGTTACGCAGCGCATTAGGTTATTTATTTTGGGACACTATAAAGAAATGTCGCAATCAGGGATCCGAAGGTAGAAACGTACTAGGGGAAAACTTACACATGCTGGTCACACGAAAATTTGATGACTCGGGACGAGTCTGTAAAAGGGAGGGGGTAGTGTTGAATTTGGGATTCGATTGCACACAACATTCAGGTTCTTTAGTCAGCTATGTCGTTAAGTGCTTGTTCCTAGATAGCTCACCTTCCATTGTTTAAATGTTCAGAATCGATTAGAAGCGCTGCGGATCGATTTAATAGTTAGGGAACGAACAATGGAGCATCCCTCCCCTCTTCTGCGAAGAGCAAGAAGAACCCTGCCGTCCTGACTCATGATTCAACAACTCCCTCCCACCCGTGGCTGAGCGGGGATGGAGCACGAGGGCATGAGTCATGAGTCCACGCCGGGAGCGGGGAAGGGCGGGAGAAGGATAAGAGGAGATCTTTTCTTTTGTTCGTGGCAGAGTTGGAGAAGGGAGTTGAGGGAGTCGTTCAGCAGATGTCGGTCCTGCTTGGCTTGCGTTAGGTTTGAGGCCTTCGGAAGCTTTTTGCTTCGGCTGGCTCAGTGAGCTTCGGGCTGCGGCTGGCTTCGGGAGGAGGCTTTTTGCTTGGTGTTCAGTGAGCTTCGGCTTTCTGTTGGCTCGGGAGAGCTTTTTGCTTCAAGCTGCCCTGTTTGGAAGAAAGTTAAGCCGGTCGCTCGGCTCGAGCTGCGAGTGGTGGCTTCTTCTTCTTGGTTCCTGGAGCTCTTTTGTTCTCCATTTTGGTTCCCGGCTTGGTGCTCGGACTCAGATCGACTCGATTCGCAGCACTGTTGAGAGGTGGTTTCCTCGGGGAAGCGACGCATCGACGGGAAGGATCGGCACCTCGTCTCACCAGCACGTGGTTGAGAAGCGGGGAGTGGTTCCTCGGGAAGCGACGCATCGACGGGAAGGACGGCGC
>CM068962.1:53763235-53793787 GCA_035128595.1 Eptatretus atami
ACTGCACCAGATCGTTTATGAGGGACAGTCTGGATCACTGCACCAGATGGTTTATGAGGGACAGTTTGGATCACTGCACCAGATGGTTTATGAGGGACAGACTGGATCTCTGCACCAGATGGTTTATGAGGGAACGACTGTGGTCTCTGCAAGATGGTGTTAATGAGGACAGACCCTGGATTCTGCCACAGATGGTTTAGGAACAGCTGGATCACTGCACCAGATGGTTTATGAGGTACAGCTGGAGCTTTCTGCACCAGATGGTTTATGAGGACAGACTGGCATAGCCAGATGGTTTATGAGGGACAGACTGGATCTCGGCACCAGATGGTTTTATGAGGGACAGACTGGATCACTGACCAGATGGTTTTATGAGGGACAGTCTGGATCACTGCACAGATGTTTATGGGGACAGACTGGGATCACGCACCAGATGGTTTATGAGGGACAGACTGGATCTCTGCACCAGATGGTTTATGAGGGACAGACTGATCTTTGTGACAAGATGTTTAGGGACAGACTGGATCACTGCACCAGATGGTTTATGAGGGACATGGATCACTGCACCAGATGGTTTATGAGGGACAGTCTGGATCACAGCACCAGATGGTTTATGAGGACCGACTGGATCTCTGCACAGATGTTTTTGAGGGACAGACTGGATCACTGCACAGATTGTTTATGAGGGACAGACTGGATCACTGCACCAGATTGTTTATGAGGGACAGACTGGGTCACTGCACAGATGGTTTATGAGGGACAGTCTGGATCACGGCACAGATGGTTTAAGAGGGACCGACTGATCTCTGCACCAGATGTTTATGAGAGACAGTCTGGATCACTGCACCAGATGGTTTATGAGGGACAGACTGATCACTGCACCAGATTGTTATGAGGGCAGACTGCATTTGCACCAGATGGTTATGAGGGACAGACTGGACACTGCACCAGATGGTTTATGAGGGACATGTCTGGATCACTGCACAGATGGTTTATTGAGGGGACAGACTGAATCTCTGCACAAGATGGTTGAGAACAGACTGGATCACTGCACCAGATGGTTTATGAGGGACAGACTGGATCTCTGCACAAGATTGTTTGGGGACAGTCTGGATGCACCGATGTTTTAGGGACAGACTGGACTCTCTGCACGCAGATGGTTTATGAGGGACAGACTGGATCACTGACCAGATGATTTATGAGGGAGTCTGGATCACTGCACAAGATGGGTTATGAGGAGAGTACTGGATCACTGCACAGATTGTTTATGAGGGACAGACTGGATCTCTGCACCAGATGGTTTATGAGGGCCAGACTGGATCACTCCACCAGATGTTATGAGGGACAGTCTGGTTACTTGCACCAGATGGTTTATGAGGGACAGACTGGATCCTGCACCAGATGGTTTATGAGGCAGACTGGATAACTGCACCAGATGGTTTATGAGGGAGCAGCTGGATCACTGCACCAGATGGTTTATGAGAAACCAGTCCGATCACTGCACCAGATGGTTTATGAGGAACAGACCGGATCATGCCCAGATCGTTTATGAGGGACAGTCTGGATCACTGCACCAGAGGTTTATGAGGACAGTTTGGATCACTGCACCAAGATGGTTTATGAGGGATCGACTGGATCACTGCACAGTATTGTTTATGAGGGACAGATCTGGGTCCTGCACCAGATGGTTTATGAGGGACAGTCTGGATCACGGCACCAGATGGTTTATGAGGGACCCGCTGGATCTCTGCACCAGATGGTTTATGAAGAGACAGTCTAGAATCACTGCACCAGATGGTTTATGAGGGACAGACTGAAATCACTGCACAGATTGTTTATGTGGGACAGACTGATTCTGCACCAGATTGTTTGAGGGCCAGACTGGGTCACTGCACCAGATGGTTTCTGAAGGGACAGACTGGATCTTGCACAAGATTGTTTAGGGACAGTCTGGATCACTGACACAGATGGTTTATGAGGGACAGACTGGATCACTGCACAGATTGTTTATGAGGACGACTGGATCTCTGCACAAGATGGTTGAAGAACAGACTGGATCACTGCACCAGATGGTTTATGAGGGACAGTCTGGATCACTGCACCAGATGGTTTATGAGGGACAGAACTGGATCTCTGCACCAGATGCGTTTATGAGGGCACAGTCTGGATCACTGCACAAAGATGGTTTTATGAGGGACAGTCCTGGATCACTGCACCAGATGGTTTATGAGGGACAGAACTGGATCTCTGCACAAGATGGTTTAGGAACAGACTGGATCACTGCACAGATGGTTATGAGGGACAGACTGGATCTCTGCACAAGATGGTTTAGGGACAGTCTGGATACTGCACCAGATGGGTTTTGAGGGACAGACTGGAGTCTCTGCACCAGATGGTTTATGAGGGACAGAATGGATCATTGCACCAGATGGTTTTATGAGGGACAGAATGGATCATTGGCCAAACCAGAATGGTTTAATGAGTGGACCAGAAACCTGGATTCTTCTTGCAACCAGATGGTTTTATGAGGGAACAGACTGCATCACTGCACAAGATGGTTTATAAAGAACAGTGTGATCACTACACACAAGATGGTTTATGAGGGACAGACTGGATTCTCACCAGATGGTTTATGAGGGACAGTCTGGATCTCTGCAACAGATGGTTTATGAAGGACAGTGGTGGATCACTACACAAGATGGTTTAATGAGGGACCAGACTGGATCTCTGCACAGATGGTTTATGAGGGACAGTCTGCATCTTGCACCAGATGGGTTATGAGGGACAGACTGGAGCTCTCTGCACAAGATGGTTTATGAGGGACAGAATGGATCTTGGCAAGATGGTTTTGAGGGCAGACTGATCTCTGCACCAGATGGTTTATGAGGGACAGACTGCAATCATTGCACAAGATGGTTTATGAAGGACAGTGTGGATCACTACACAAGATGGTTTATGAGGGACAGACTGGATCTCTGCACCAGATGGTTTTATGAGGGACAGTCTGATCTCTGCCCCAGATGGTTTATGAGGGACAGACTGGATACTGCACCAGATTGTTTATGAGGGACAGACTGGATCACTGCACATTTGTTTATGAGGGATAGACTGGATCACTGCCCAATGGTTTTATCGGGGACAGTCCTGGATCAGGCACAGATGGTTTATGAGGGATCGACTGGATCTCTGCACAAGATGGTTTATGAAGGACAGTGTGGATCACTACACAAGATGGTTATGAGGGACAGACTGGATCTCTGCACAGAGATGGTTTATGAGGACAGTCTGGATCTATGCACCAGATGGTTTATGAGGACAGACTGGATACTGCACCAGATGTTTATGAGGGACAGACTGGATACTGCACCAGATGTTTTATGAGGGACAGATGGATCACTGCACCAGATGGTTTATGAGGACAGTACTGGATCCTGCACAGATGGTTTTGAGGGACAGTCTGATCACTAACAAGATGGTTTATGAGGACAGACTGGATAATCTGCACCAGATGGTTAATGAGGGACAGTCTGGATACTGCACCAGATGGTTTATGAGGGACAGTCTTGGATCACTGCACCAGATGGTTTATGAGGGACAGACTGGATCTCTGCACAAGATGGTTTAGGAACAGACTGGATCACTGCACAGATGGTTTATGAGGGACAGACTGGATCTCTGCACAAGATGTTTAGGGACAGTCTGGATCACTGCCAGATGGGTTATGAGGGACAGACTGGAGCTCTCTGCACCAGATGGTTATGAGGGACAGAATGGATCATTGCACGAGATGGTTTATGAGGGAAGACTGGATCTCTGCACCAGATGGTTTATGAGGGACAGACTGCATCACTGCACAGATGGTTTATGAAGGACAGTGTGGATCACTACACAAGATGGTTTATTGAGGGACAGACTGGATCTCTGCACCAGATGGTTTATGAGGGACAGTCTGGATCTCTGCACCAATGGTTTATGAAGGACTGTGGATCACTACACAAGATGGTTATGAGGGACAGACTGGATCTCTGCACCAGATGGTTTAAGAGGGACAGTCTGGATCACTGCACAGATGGGTTTATGAGGGACAGACTGGAGCTCTCTTGCACCAGATGGTTTTATGAGGGACAGAATGGATCACGCAAAAGATGGTTTATGAAGGACAGTGTGGATCACTACACAAGATGGTTTATGAGGAACAGACTGGATTCTGACCAGATGGTTTATGAGGGACAGTCTGGATCTCTGCACGCAGATGGTTTATGAGGGACAGACTGGACACTGCAGATTGTTTATGAGGGACAGACTGGATCACTGCACCAGATTGTTATGAGGGACAGACTGGATCACTGCACCAGATGGTTTATGAGAGGACAGTCTGGATCACTGCACCAGATGGTTTATGAGGGACAGACTGGATCACTGCACAGATTGTTTATGAGGGACAGACTGCATCTCTTGCACAGATGGTTATGAGGACAGCTGGATCAGCGACCAGATGGTTATGAGGGAGTCTGATCACTGCACCAGATGGTTTTATGAGGGCAGACTGCATCCTGCACAAGTGGTTGAGAGACAGACGATCATGCACAGATGGTTTATGAGGGACGCTGGATCTCTGCACAAGATGTGTAGGACAGATCTGGGAACTAACTGCACCAGATGGTTATGAGGGACACTGGATCTCTGCACAATGGTTTAAGGGACAGTCTGGATCACTGCACCAGATGGTTTATGAGGGACAGTCTGCATCACTGCACCAGATGGTTTATGAGGGACAGACTGGATAATGCACCAGATTGTTATGAGGGACAGACTGGATCACTGCACAGATGGTTTATGAGGGACAGTCTGGATCACTGCACCAGATTGGTTTATGGGACAGATCTGATAACTGGACCAGATGGTTTTATGAGGCAGTCTGGATCACTGGCACAGATGGTTTATGAGGGACAGATCTGGATCTCTGCACCAGATGGTTTTGAGGGACAGACGGATTCCTGCACCAGATTGTTTATGAGGGACAGACTGGATACTGCCAGATGTTTTGAGGGCAGATGTCACTGCACCAGATTGTTTATGTAGGGCACAGACTGGGTCACTGCACAGATGGTTTATGAGGGCAGTCTGGATCACGGCAACAGATGGTTTATGGGGACGAGCGTGGATCTCCTGCACCAGATGGTTTTATGAGGGGCAGACTGGATCCTGCACCAGATTGTTTATGAGGATAGACTGATCTCTGCACAGATGGTTTATGAGGAGGACTGGATCACTGCACCAGATGGTTTTTGAGGAAGTCTGGATCACTGCACCAGATGGTTTATAGGGACAGACTGGATCCTGCACAAGATGGTTTAGGAACAGACTGGATCACTGCACAGATGGTTTATGAGGACAGACTGGATCTCTGCACAAGATGGTTTAGGGACAGTCTGGATCACTGCACCAGATGGTTTATGGGGACAGACTGGAGCTCTCTGCACCAGATGGTTTATGAGGGACAGACTGGATCACTGCACCAGATGGTTTATTGAGGGACAGTCTGGATCACTGCACAGATGGTTTATGGAGGGACAGACTGGATCACTGCAACCAGATGTGTTTATGGGGACAGACTGGATCACTGGCACAAGATGGTTTATGAGGGACAGTCTGGATCACTGCACCAGATGGTTTATGAGGGACAGACTGGAATACTGCACGCAATGGTTTTATGAGAGACAGACTGGATATTGCACCATAGATATTTCAGCAGTCGTGCGCTGAGTTTTTAACTCATACGTCGAGTCAAACTGCTATACTTGCTTGTCGAATGACACAATATTGTATCTCTACATTGTACAACCAAACTATTTCTCCCTCCTCCCCCTCCCCTCCCTCCTCCCTCCTTCACTCTGTGAGTATCTCACATTGTTGGACACCAAACGAGCTCTCAGATCACTCCACATCGTTTCTGCATCTCCTCGGAGTTACTGATTCGACAGAAACCATTCTCACACAGAATCTTCTTCGGTGTGCAGCAGTGACGCTGATGCAGTGCCCACTTTCGGTTAAAGCAGGAATTTGCAATTTGTTCATGGTGCCGGCGATAGCTCGCTCCCTCTTCACGAAAGACACCGTAGGATCTTCAATGTACACCGACTAATGTCGGAAGACGGGACTCGCGGTTAACGTCTCCCCGAGAGACGGCACATCGTTGATGTGTCGCCCTGCCTGCGAAACATCAGTGTGAGAGTTTACAGCTGGGTCGGGATTCGAACTCCCAAGGATAGACAGCTCAGAGTCGAGGCTATCCTGGCAGCTCCACACTGGATGTTCACAACTCCTCCATCTCCCTCACCGACTACTCTACACCCTCCCCTAATTATCGTCAAGGTAGTGTTGGTGCAGTACATGTGTCACTCCCTCCTACATAGCCCCTCCCTCTCCCTGCCCCACCCCTGCGACCTCAGGGAATATTTGTTGCCTCACGTCTATCTCTGTAACAACATGTTGGTGTGTGGTCGACCCACTCGACCCTCTTCCATCGCAATACACCTTACGTAACGGAATGTTCCGTACAGTACATTACACAATATAACGAGCCATGTCGATCCCGCACAGTTATCTGCGTACGTACTAAATGTACATGTGTGGTGTTTGATGTGAACATGCTGTGGCACGTGTAAACTGCCTCTTCCAGCACTTCCTTCATGTCCTTGTGGAGAAATTCGCATCACGTGACAACCGCTGTGTCGCTGCAAGTCGCGCTGTGCGAGGTCAGCCGACCGAACATCGTGCATGTTGCCCAATGATCGCAGTGTTTGTGAGCTCGGTGTAAACGTTACACTTTTGGAGAACGTTTTACCCGCAAATGATGGTTACCTGTCCATTTTGTGCAGTTGTAACAGTTTACGTTTTGTATCCCATTGATAGGCCGGATCTGGATTCGGACCTGAAACAAAATCGAATCGGCTTGTTATTGTCACATAACTAACTCATCCACCAAGTTTCGTCCGAATCCTTCCAAAATGTTGGGAAATGTCTTGCACAGAAACGGACAGACAGGGGTCTATACCATTCCTCTGTCCACCTTCGGTATCGGAGGTAACAAAATGCCAGGTGAGAACTGAAGTGTGATAGCTTCGTGCAGGGGTTACGAACCCCTTCCTCACTGTGACCCCTCCCGTCCCACACCCTATAAATTCCTGCATCCTCAACACAAACAATTGGTCGACATGTCGCATCCGTGAAATATTAAAACTTCACCATGTGGTGGGATACTTGACCCCATGTAGTGGTCTTTAGTTAAAAATTAAACAGTCCGTCTTTAACAGTCCCCTAAACAGAGGGAGAGGGTTGAGAGAGGGAGAGGGTTGAAATACTTGGAGGGAGAGGGGTGAGAGAGGGACAGGGGTGAGAGAGGGAAAGGGAGAAGGGTTAGAGAGGGAGAGGGGTTAGAGAGGGAGAGGGGGTTAGAGAGGGAGAGGGGTTAGAGAGGGAGAGGGTGAGAGAGGGAGAGGGGATGAGAGGAGAGAGAGAGGGAAGAGAGAATGAGAGAGGGAGAGGGAGAGGAGTGAGAGAAAGGGGAGAGGAGGAGAGAGGAGAGAGAAAGGGAGAGGGTGAGAGGAGTGAGAGAGGGAAGGGAGAGATTTAGAGAGGGAGGGAGAGGAGTTAGAGAGGAAGAGGGGTGAGAGAGGGGAGGGAGGAGGGAGAGGAGTGAGAGAGAGAAAGGGAGAGGGGTGAGAGAGGGAGAGGGGTGAGAGAGGGAAGGGGTGAGAGAGGGAGAGGGGTGAGAGAGGGAGAGGGGTGAGAGAGGGAGAGGGGGAGGAGAGCATAGAGGAGGAGTGAGAAAGAGGGAAAGGGAGAGGGTTGGTGAGGGAGAGGGTGAGAGAGAGAGAGAGAAGGGAAAGGAGTGATTGACATAGAGGGATAGAAGTGACAGATGTAGAGGGAGGGGTGAGAGTGTAGAGGGAGAGGGGTGAGAGACGTAGAGGAGAGGGGGAGAGACAGAGAGAGGAGGAGAGGGTGAAGAGGAAGGGAGAGGGAGAGAGGGAAGGGAGAGGGGTGAAAGAGGAAGAGAGAGGGGTAGAGAGGAAGGGAGAGGGAGAGAGGAAAGGAGAGGGTGAGAGAGGGAAGAGAAGAGTGAGAGAGGGAGAAGGAGTGAGAGAGGAGGGTGAGAGAGGGGAGGGTGAGGGGTGAGAAAGGGAGAGAGTGAAAGATGGAAGAATGTTGAATTTTTCTATATGTACCTATTTATGCCGAAGTGATGGGTCGTATAATGAAACGTCAGGTCAGGTGAGGTCAGGTATGGGCAGCATGCCGCCGGAGCACGTGTCGCCGTACTCCAGGGGCCTCTGTCTGGCCATCCCCCAGGCAGATGCCCGGCCCATCCCCATCTCCTTGAGATGCCGGTCAACCTGCTGAAATGAAAGAAAATCGTATAAAAAGGGGAAACATGGCGTAAAATAAAATTGCACATTTTAGGTGAGCGAATTACCACCCGACGCACTGTCTGAGGCACCGCACAGCGAAACGCAGGCAAATGGGGCCCTGACCTTTGTTGAAGTCAATCAATATTTCAGTGACAGTGCAAATATTGTGGAGCACTTAAGCAAGTACTCCAACGAAATGTTTGATAAGGAATGGCTGGCTTGGCAAGCGATTAGTGATTGCCAATCCGTTTTATCAACACCATACACTATCATACACTTGGAGATGCCCGGAATGTCAAGTGATGTCCGAATTGGCCAAATGAACACTTGGTTTTTTTTTTGTTTGTTTAGCAATCGGAACTACTGATGAAGTCAATAAAGAAATTTATTTTTTATAAATTTGGCTAAGATTTAGAGATTTTAGAAGTTATAGCACGTGCGGAAATGAAATAAAGCCACGAACGCTGGCGCCTCTGGGCGTTTATAAGCATTGCAATGTATCCAGCGATTCGTAGATATGATGATCAGGTATTTGATGATGTGAGTGAGGAAAGTGAAAAAAAAACTTTATCATTAAGAAATCGTTGTTGCCTGTTCTTAGTCAAGGCATTGTTGAGCAGGCCAAACAAATGGTGAATGAAGACCCCAGTAAGGGACAGCTAGGTGACCAAGGATGAGCCTTGATAGAAGATAATTAAATAAGGCCATTAATTATCTTCAAAAATGGGTGTTTAAATTAAACCAAACACCCAATTTTCATTCATGCAGTCCCTTGGAGTTCCCTTAGTATGCATGCAAAGTTTGGGGCCACTAGGTTTTATGGTTTTGGAGTTATGGAGGAGACGGACAGACGGATGGACGGACACACACTGACATTTATTCGCATAGATAGATGTTCTACGACTGCTTTACAAATGTTGTAGTACAAACTTTATTGACATGACCACATTGTGTTGGTACTGTGTATACTTTATAGATGATCGCACATTCAAAATAGTACGTACCGTACTTTATATAAATATGTGTGTGTTGGTGCTGTTGATTGGCGGTGTGATTGTCCTGCATGGACAGGGCTGATAACATTCCATGTTAACCACACCCATGTAGGTCTGATTGGCCCTTGGGCAAATGTGTCTGGCAGCCCTGCCCCCATCAGGCTGATTGACAGTCATAGTCCCGCCCACCCGTCTGATCCCTTCCTATTCCTTGACAAGGGAATGCCGTTTTGTGTTCTTTTCGTGGAATCATTTTAAGCTATTAAAATTTCGATCAGTTTGCACCTCCCACTATAAAATGCAATCGATTTGTGTTTAAACCAAGTTCGTAGCTTAAAGCAATTTTGAGTTAGGCTGTCAGAAAAGAACAAAATAATAATAATAATAATAATAATAATAATAATGACAAACGGGCACTTTTTGGGTCTCATTTTTCTTGTTCAACGATGATGTCCCAAAGTTTAATGGGTGTTATTGGAAGGGAAATTGTCCGCAGATGACTGGTAGGTAATTTATAGGTTTATAAGTTTTGTCTTGGTGGATGTCTACCGACTTCTTGAGAAGCAGCAATGATGGTTGATGAAGGTGATGTTGGCTGACTTCCAAATGGAAGATGACCTTGGGCAAATGATGGGGTGAACAGAGCAGAATGTTTGTGAAGTACAACATGCTGTCTTTTGATTAAATCCGTCAGCAAAGTGACGAGTAAAAATGTGTAGTTGAATATGAATACGATGGAACACAAATCGCCTTGTTTACACCTCCAAAAACCTCCAGTTTAGCAAAATTTTATGGCGTCTTGACCAATCAAATTTGCCACGTGCTCTGAGGGTGGAGCTACAGCAACGTTTAGGCAAAATGGTGGTGCTTAGTGATGCAACGGTAGAGCTAACTTCATCCAAAAGATCTGTTTGTTTAAGTGCATATTTTTTCTCAAAGATCGTTACAAAATCATCAGTTTCTCATCAGATTATCAGTTTCTCATCAAAATCATCAGAGTTAGCAGAAGGTTCAGTTCTGGACTGTTCCGTTTCATCTATCAGCTTCGTATGGTTGCCATTGCGCCTGTTATTTAAAGTTCACAGAGAAAGCTAATATAGATCTTGCTCGGAAACGCAAAGCAAGAGTTGAAATAACCCTTCTCATGTGTTTTTTCTTAAGACTGTGTGGGGTAAAGTGTTCTATGAATTGTCTAGTTGTAATATTGTTTGCATATCAAGACATCAATGTTGAACACTCGAGTTCTTCCTTTTGCAAAACATTTTTGGGCATTTCTTGCTGTGGGACATATGGTATTATATGATTTTTGTGCAAATGTGATGAGAAATGGAATGCATAAAGTAACATTTCCCAATTTTGTCAGATAAGGACAAGTTTACCTGCTTTAAATGCATGTTTAATCTGATATTGCTCAATAATGGTTGGAAGAATAAAGTGTGACCAATGTCAACAACATTTGTACAATAGACCTTGTCATCACGGGAATCCCATTAACAGGGTAACAGGAGGGAGAGAAAACCTATCAGTGGTGATTAGAAATGCAACTTCATCACTTCGAATTTTAAAGGAAGTCAGATAAGGAATCTTTTGTCCACCAACGTCTTCTTCGCCAAGTTTCTCTTGCCAAGAGACTGCCAGATGCTGCAAAAAGCCTGACAAGGAATGAATAGTTTAGTATTTCATCCAACTGAGTCTGCCTGACTTTCGTAGAGGCTTCTTGAGCCACCGCACAAAGTGACCGAATGGTGAATGTGCAGGTCTTGCTTAAACACCTTTTTTGTTTGGTGAATTGACCAGAGTACTGGCAAAGTCGCAGGGTAGTGTAAAGTCCATATTACATTGGAAACAGTCAGTTTAACATCCCATCCATCTAAATTCTAAAAGGATGACATGCTCCATAACAGTGCTCCATGATGGCATTGTTCCATTTGGAAGTTTTTTGTCGATTTGTTTGCCAGCAATCCAATCCAATCCAGCATTGTGTAAAGCTCATTGGTGTATATATATAAGAAACTATTGGTGAGCTGTACTGTTGCTAAGGGTATCTAAAGGAATACACAAGCTCAGGCCAAAATTACCAGGCCCAGACATGCTTGATCATGCAATCAAATTATCAACCTTGACTTGGGATCAGACAAAAGGGTCCCACAAAGACTATTTGAATACAGTAAAGGTGTACTTTTTTTTCCTAACTCCAAAGAGAGAGAAGATGTGTTTTATAAGTATCAGACTGTTGCATAATAGTTAGAGAATCTGGTCTGAATCTAGGAGGTTGGTCGATTGATTCTGACCCTGGCCGAGTCATGCCAAAGACTTAGAAAAAGATATGTGCTGCTTTCTCACTTGATGATAAAAGCATGGACAAACTCCATGGGCTGGCATCCCTTAGTGAGGGAGATTTCTCCTCTAAATGCCCCACTCACTGCCGAGAGAAAAGCACCACCACTAGGTGGTGCCGCTCTTCCCCGTGTGTTCCAGGAAGTAACTTTCCCCAAGATCAACGGCCATCTTTGTCCGATGTCAAGTCCTGTGTTGTCCACTATCTTTTGTCTCCCATGAGTCTTAGGAACTGCAGAAACAAAAACTCAGTTGTACTCTGTATTCAAATTATCTCATTGAAAGTGTTTGTAAGATGTGTTTATAATACAAATGGTAATGAAAGACAAACCCTGCTAATTGAATTAATTATAAGCATGATAATTATATGTGGATAAATTATGGGCCCAGACCAGGAATTGAACCCAGATCCTCTGATGAACCATACCAGTGCTCTGCCATCTGAGTCTGATGAACCATACCAGTGCTCTGCCATCTGAGCTATCTGGGCAACCCACTGGTTAAGCACACAATTCCTCCACATATAGAGATGCCACTCTCTTTCCCCTGCTACTTCCGGGGCACTCACTGCCAACCATAGGAGCAGCAAGGGCCTGTCCGCGAGAGGGTCTTCTCCCCGTGGGGGAACAATTCCATGTCCGCTGTTGATCACCACAGGGGGCATAGTGATGCAATTATAAACTTGAAGGGCACTCGGTAGAGCACATACCTCTGCCATGTAATGCCTGATCCACGAGAACATATCGGGCCCAATACATTTTTGAAATATCATGCTATATATCGTTTTTGGCCATATCTCTCAATGGTGAAGAATCACTGAAAATTAAATAATTCTCGTCTCCAGATCCGGATTCGGATATTCACCAAAATCGAATCAATTCATCATGGACGCACACCCAACCTGTCCACCAAGTTTAATCCGAAACCATCCATAACTTTTTGAGATATCGTGCTATCTATTAGTTTAGCCCAATCTCTCAATGGTGAATAATCACTTTAAAAATTCTGGTAGTCGGGTTCGGATCTGGAACTTCACCAAAATCTAATCGGTTCGTCCTCGTCACACACCCGACCTGCCCACCAAATTTCATCCAGATCCGTCCACAATTTTTTGAGATATCCTGCACAGAAACAAACAAACAGACAGAAAGGGGTGAAAACATAACCTCCTTCACCTTCGGTGGCAGAGGTAATGAACAGGAAACAAAAATTACGAGTAGATTTATTGGCTGCTCTTAGAGCACCCTTATTCTGGACATTTCCATCTGTCTGTCTGTCCACGAAACTTTGGTCAAGCCTAGGGGCTAAACCACTCAACCAATTCCAATGAAATTTGGTAGGTAGGACCAATATTTCTGGGAATCGTGTGCTTTCGAATATGGGACCCTGGGCCCTATACTAGCAATGGCATAGCAACGGCCCTTTAAAGTGGTCAAAAAATCGAAAAAAATCAAACAAAAATAAATCGAAAAATCGAAGCTTAGAGTTCTGTGCGCAATCTATCTAGCTCCCTTCATGCCAATTTGCAGCCCTAACAAAAAATATTTGTAGGAGATAGGTTTTGGGCAAGTACATGTCGAACATTTCAGAAACGGTTAATTGTGAATATCTCTAAGAGAAAGAGTCTGATTTTGATGAAACTTGGGTGAAATGTGTACAATGTTGTTAGCATGTACACAAAAATGAATGGTTGCTATGCACACCTCCGTTGCTTAGCAACAGCTAAAATACTTTATCGTACATCGTACACTTATTGTGGACTGTACAAAAAAATCAATACCTCCGAAACTGGACCTCCGAGGGACCTGGTTTTTTTGTGCCCAAGGAGAATGTCTTACAGCATCATATAAAAAATAAAATCTTTAGCGAATAGATAAATGGAATTACCAGGGCTGCCATTTGTTAGAGTCTCTTTGGAAACATGCCTGAAATTTCACAAGGCGGGTTTCTGGGCGCAAACTAAGAGGGCTGTGATAATCATAGTTATTGTGCTAAATTGATTGATAGCATGTACATGAATATCGGCTAGTCGCGTCGGCCAGCTTTCCATCTAGAGCGAGCAGCCATGTCGCCTACCGGCTTGTTTAATTATAAACAAGTTATGATTTAATTTGGAGTGGTTGCATATGTGCATATTAACTAGCATGTACTAATTTTGCCTTTGCTTTGAGAATGGTCCGTTGCAAGTCTTAGAGCTACTTTGTCCCTCAAATAAATGTTTTCTGGAGGAAGCAACAAAATTGCTTCATTTTGAAGATGATATGTCAAAGTAATTTGTCAGCTGGGAAACCCTTTCATCAAGTTGTAAAATAGCAAAATAAAAATTGGTCATGGCAATTGTTAATGTAATTTATTACATTGATAGATGGTTTAATCTATCGTGTAAACTTTGAAACCTCAACATACTGTACCTGTGGAGTGAATGGGATAACACACAACCTGAGGTTTGTAGGTTTTTACCTGCGATATGTTGCAGGTGTATAAGAGCTCCACGTTGCTGTTCTTGTTGTTATTACTGTTGTTGTTTGGGTTCTATTCGGCGGTCGATTTTTGAAATGTGCACCCATTGGTCAAACAGCTGCCGGACCAGATGCACATTTGTAGCTTGACTGCACCCACCAGGCACCCAGATTAAATTATGTTTTCTAGCCGACATTTTGGGCTTAAAATATCAAGCCTGTAGGCCTCTGCTGATTACATACTATCCAGATTTTTTGCATCAGATTTCCATTGACTTTGTTTTGGGTCGAGTGTTGATCATGATGAGGGACCCTGAAAGACCTAGTCATATTGTTACGGTGGTGGAAATTCACAGAACACCATTCAGGTTCCCGAAGATCAGTTATCTCGATAAGTACGTGTTTCAGGTTAGATTCCCCCACGCGATGTGTAAAGGGAATTATTCGTGTGCCGGGCTGTGAATCTTTGAGGTAGCCGTTATTCTTTCTCTGTCTTTAATTTCGAAACATCTACAAAAACTCCTCACCATCGACAAGCAACGCTCCCACCACCACCGCTGCTCAAGCCGCCATTGTGCGCCGCGGCGCGAACCTAATTTGCATAACTGGATCACAGAGTGACTTTCTCGAAACCCACGGGTGACGTCAAACTTGGGATTTCCCGCGAGGCTCACCAGGGGTGAAAGGTCGGAGGCGAACAGTGGGCGGAGCCTGGCCTCGGGTTGAAAGATCAAGGAACGGCTCGCTCCTGGCCGATATAAGGGCGGAACTCGGGCAGATTCAGGTTGGTTGTTGACGAGGGTTGTTCGTCGTTGTTCACGGGTCGTCCTGGCCTCGGGTTGAAAGATCAAGGAACGGCTCGCTCCTGGCCGATATAAGGGCGGAACTCGGGCAGATTCGGGTTGGTTGTTGACGAGGGTTGTTCGTCGTTGTTCACGGGTCGTCCTGGCCTCGGGTTGAAAGATCAAGGAACGGCTCGCTCCTGGCCGATATAAGGGCGGAACTTGGGCAGATTCGGGTTGGTTGTTGACGAGGGTTGTTCGTCGTTGTTCAGGGTCGTTCACCGGTGGAGATCAGAAGTCGGGAGTCAGGGCTGGTGGGAGCGGGCAGCATCGGAGCTTGGAGTCGTCGGAGCTAGCGGCAGTGGCGGAGCGTGGGGGTCCGGGCAGACGGCCCTGGTACGGTCGGGCGACGCTGAGGAGTGAACGGGGTCTAAAGGAGCATCAACTCTGCAAGAGCAAGAGACCCGTTCGCTCCTCCGAAGCGTCACCGGCCAGGCTCGCCAGAAAGGGGCCCGCGATGAAGCCGGGCCACCGAGGCCAACCAAGCAGCCGTTCAAGCTGCTCGTCAAGCCGCCCAAGTGACTGGCGCGTTCGCGACGCACCAGACCAAACAGAGACACCAAGGGTCGCCAATCCGAAGACCATCGAGTCGCCACCAGGGCGGCAGGTAACCTCCCCGGCCTCTTGGAGCCCCTCGGTCAACCAGGCCTCCGAGTTTGAAAATAACTCCGAGCCCTATTCTTTTCTTTGGTTTTGGATGAAAGTCTGTGGCGCCTTGTCTTCCTAAGTAGAACTGATTAAGTGCATTATTGTGTACATGATAGAATAGGCATCGGCTGTAGGCTTTGCTCGTGTCTCGTCCCCATCCCCCCATTCATTGACTGCATGCCTACTGAAAATAAATGCCCATTGTTTGAATGTCAACTGCTGTCTGCTGTGCGTCACTTTCTGCCATTGACCGCCACGGTGCGCTCGGGATGTTACATGGCTATTAAGGCCGACAAACGTGATAATCTGGTCAACGGGATTTGGCGAATTAAAACCGCTCGGCTTCGCACACGGAACGGGCAGCTTAAGCGGCTCGTTTTCGTACAGTTCCCGTCGAGGTAATAAACTTCGGTATTTCTGTCCTCGCGAATAGTTAGGTATATCGACAAGTCGGCGACTGACCCTGTAGCGCGTGGACAGAATAATTGACTAGTTTATATGCGTAAAGGCATCCGTGGCTGGATTCCGGGGTTGGTCGCGGAAAGCCACGACTGGATTGCGGCCTTCGGTGGGCTCGCGACCGCGATTTGGCTAAAACGGTCATCCGCACGCCGAACGCGGGGAAACCATAACAATATGTTAAATAGAAGTGAGGTTTAATCAAGCCAGTCAGAACGCACGGTACATCAGAACGCACGGTAATTACATTACAATAAGTTACTAATTACATAAGTTACTAAAAATTACGTTACGTAAAGATTCCCCTATCCCACAGCTGCCCCCCCTCTTCCCACCCCTCCAAATCTCATCACACCTCCCCTCTTCCCCCCCTCAATTTTAGTTCCTTCCTCCATCCGCTCCCATCTCCACAATACCTCTATCCAGTCTCATCGTTCCCCTCTCCCCACCCTCCCTTCTCCCTCCTCCCCATGGCCATGCGTGCTCTCATCGTCTTCCCTCTCCCTCTCACAAATCAACCACCTCCTCCCTCTTCAAAGCATACTGCTCTCTCTTCCCTCCAAGCTTCCACCTCACTTTCCTCAAAAGCTCCTCCCACACAACTTTCTCCCTCAATTCTACCCCCTCACCCTTCTCTCTCATTCTCCACCCTCATCCCTCTTTTTCAAATCTTCCCCCTCACTGCCCCTTCTCAAAGCTGTCCCCCATTCACATCCACATAGCTTCCTCCTTCCCCACCCTCTCTCCTCACAGTCATCCTCCACCTCCTCCAATCTCCCACTTCCCTTTGCCCTCTCTTATTACTCCCACTGCTACTCATCCCTTCACAACCTAACCCTTTGTCCTCCTCCCCATCCGACCCTCTCCCTAGCTCTTCTGCAATCTGTCATCAACTGTAAACAATCTCACTACCTCCACCTCTCCTCCCTCTCACGACCCACTCCTCCACTCCCCTCCCCCCTGCACCAAAACATCCTCCCCTCTCTCTTATTTAACAGTGTGGACCTCAAACATCAAGGGCCTTCGCTCTCACACTGACTGATCTCTCCGTACAGGTTGCCACTGACAAACCAGACATAATCTGCTTTACAGAAACTTTCCTTCTCAAGACGTCTCTGACTCCTTAGTTTATCTCCCTGGTTACTCCCTCCTCCGGTATGATAGTCCTGAGCATCATCCTGGTGGTGGAGATGCTCTCTTTATCAAAAACTCTATTTCTCACTCTCCATGCACTGTCCTCACTCCTGCACACCCCCAGGAAAACCTCTGGCTACAGATTCCCCTCCACTCCCACCTCTTGTTTATCTGTGTGTTGTACCATCCACCAAACAGTAATGCCTCCATTTACATCTCGCTTGCCGAAAGCATGGATCAACTTCTATCCACTCATCCAAACTCTTTCTTCCTCATATGCGGTGACTTCAATTGTCATCATGCCAGCTGGCTGGGTGTGGGTACCTCCCTTACCTGCCATGGCACTTCAGCAAAGACTGCGATTCATTGGAACTGACACAATCTGTCTACTTCCCAACCCGGATATCAGCCAACGGTACTCCATCTATTCTGCATTTCATTTTGACCAATTTCCCAGAAAATGTATGCTGTTCTTCTGCTCCAATCTGTTCATCTGACCAAATGCTTGTCAAAGTAGACATCTCTCTGGCTGTTATTAGAGAACCACCTCAGCGCCGACAAGTCTGGCATTTCACTCAGGCCGAATGGTAGGGTCTTCAAGCAGCCATCAAACTTCGAGACTGGTCTCTTATTTCTACTCTCACCAACATCAATGCATCCTGGGAATTTTTTCAAACAAATTTGCTCAATCTCATGCACAGATTTATCTCCTCTTGTCTTCAGTTGTCCTACCCTATCTCCCGCCCATGGTGTACTGAAGCTTGTGGCGAGGCAGTTGACCTAAAACAACATGCATTCGCCTCATGGAAGGCAAATCCTACTGAAGGCAATCTCAATTCCTTCCACAAAGCTCGGAACAAGTGTGTATCTACCCTCAGGAGAGCCAGGAAACAACATCTTTCTAATCTCAAGACTGAACTTTCAAACCTGTCTCCCTCCTCCAAATCCTGGTGACCTCTAGTTAAGTCTGTTTCTGGTGTATATTCCCCCTCCATCCCCTCCCTTACCTCAAATGGCTGCACAGCTGAAACTGCACGTGAAAAGGCTGAATGCCTAAACTCTGTGTTTGCTGCTAAATCTTGTCCCAAACCCATCGCTTTCTGTACCCACTTTACCCAGTCGCACCCAGCTGTTCCTGGACTCTGTATCCTTTTCTCCTGACAAAGTGGATAGCTTGCTGTCAAACCTCAACTCAGCTTCTGCAACTGGTCCAGACAGCATCAGCTCACGTGTTCTAAAAACCTGCTCTGCTGCTCTTGCTCACCCTCTCTCTGTTCTATTCACCCTCTCATTAACTCAAGGTCATCTGTCATCTGCTTGGTAATCAGCAAACATTACCACTCTGCATAAAAAGGTGCAAAAACAGATCCTTGCAACGACAGACCAATCAGGCTTCTCCCAATCATCAGCAAGGTCATGGAATCCATCATCACTTCCAACATCAAATTCTTCCTTTTCTCCAATGGCTTGATTTCCGACCATCAATTTGGATTTAAACCAGGTCACTCAACCCTGGACATGCTGCTTCTGCTTTCCCAAAAATGGATGGATGTCCTAAATGCTAAACATGAAATCAGAGCCATCTCCCTAGAAATATTGTGAGCTTTCGATACGGTCTGACACTCCACTCTGCTCACCAAACTCTCTTCTTTTGTTATCCAACGCAATCTTCACTCATGGTTCGCGGACTTCCTCTCCTGTTGCAGCCAATGTGTGGCTCTTAATGGAATTCTCTCATCTCCTCTTCCCATCCAGGCTAGAGTTCCTCAAGGTAGTGTTCTTGGCCCTGTGCTTTTTCTGGTTTTCATCAATGATCTCTCAGATTCTTTGGAAAATCCTCTTTATCTCTTTGCCAATGCCTCCACCCTGCCGTACCATCTCTCAATTCTCTCATCCCTCTGATTGGCAGGCAGCAGCCTCTTCTCTCTCTGCAGACCTGGATAAAATAACAAGGTGGTCAAATATTGGAACATGTCTTTCAATCCTGACAAATCTCACACTCTCACGATGTGTCTCCAAAAGGACCGTCTGGAAAACTCCCCAATCTACTTTCTCAAAAATCCCCCTCGAAGAAGTCCTTTCATTCAAGCTTCTAGGTCTCACTATCTGCCATAATCTTTTCTGGGAAAGCCACATTTCCAACTTGGCCTCCAAAGCCAGTCGCCGACTGGGCAAACCTCCGTCATGCAAAGTCCTTCTTTGGCACACCTGAGCTCCTGACCACATACAAAGCTTCCATCCGCAGTCTGATGGAGTACTGCTCTCCCCTCTGGGTGGTGCTCCTGCCTCGCACCTAGCTCAACTTCACGCTGTGGAACCAAGGCTTTAGGATCATTGGTATCTCTCACGATGAAGCTGAGTCTTTCGGTCTCTCTCTTCCCTACTAGAGGCAGGTCAGTGGTCTTTCTGTCTTCGACCGTCTCCTCTCCGGCCTTGCCCCCCCCCCTCCGCCCCCTCTCTGTCTGTGATCTGTCTCTCTACATTTCCGCAGAGCGCTCAAGGTCCGCCCAAAAACCCCTTCTCTGAAACTGCCAAAATCAAGAATCACTGCTCATTCACTCTTTCATTCGTCTTTTTTCCTGCCTCTGGAACAAACTCCACACTCTCTTCAATCCTACTCCTCCTCCAGGTGTTCTAAACAGCTGTTCACCACCATCTTTTATCTTCCCCCATCCAAAACCATAATCTTTTCTACCCCCTTAATCCACCCAAACCCACTCCTTCAAATTCCCTGTTTTCTTTCCTGAAAGTCCCTGTAGTACCATCCTGTTTACCCCGTGTTCCCCACCCCATCCTCTCCCTTCCACAGATCTTTTATTGTCTCTGTTCCCCACTAATTTGTGCTTCCCTCTCCTGCCCCTCTTGTCTCCTGCCTTGTTGTATGTTTCTTGTTATTAGCTCTTACACAAGCCTCGACGTGGTATATATATATAAAAAGAATAAAAAAAACATAGCGTTACGTAGTTTTTGAGCGGCCCATATTGGGTTAACAAATCCGTGACCCGTGACCGTGTGACGAATCATCTCGTTCTGATAAAGCCATAGTGGAGTTGACGAGGATAAGAGGTGTTGAGTTAATATTTATCAGCACAGCAAATGTGTTTCCCAATCGTGCTGTTCATCTTTTAAGAGTGCTTAAATGCGCATTCCCAGTCGGCAAGTTACCGGATTTTGTCACAAGTTGTGAGCGTAGTCGGTCATTCTTGTTATTTTGTGGTTCTTCCAAATATGTGTGTCATCTTTAAAATGATATTAATCCATAATGTAAGAGCTGAAAGGATAGCTGAGAGGTATGCACACTCACCTCTGAGCTCTCGAGCCAGGCACCCAGACTAATGATATGGCCGCCATCTGTGAGCCGAAGATATCAGGCCTGTAGACCTCTGGTGATTATATACTTGTCCGAGTTTGTTGCGTCAGATTCCAATTGGCTTTGTTCGGGTCGAGTGTTATTCACGATGAGGGATCAAGCCTGGATTGGAATCTCAGCCCATCTATAAACTGTCATCATTGGTGTTTCGCAGGCAGGGTGATTCATCAGTGTGTGTGTGTGTGTGTGTGTGTGTGTGTGTGTTGTGTGTGTGTGTGTGTGTGTGTGTGTGTGTGTGCTGTCCTCAGATAGACGTTAAACTGGGAGTCCATTCTGCCAGCATCAGTTGCAAGACGTTAAATATCCTCAGTGTCCTTCACAAAGAGTAGGTGAGCTATCTCCAGCACCATGAATAAATTACAAATCCCTGCACCCTCAGTCGAGTATCCTGCATTAGAGTGGTGACCTGTCTGGGATTACAAACATAGCCAAGAAACTGTGTCTGTAGAACCGATGCTCTGAATGTAAAGCATAGTGCAAGAGTACGAGTACATAATGTAGTTAGTACCACTGTATGAGTACCGCATATCTATTGTTTGATGTCATTGTCAGATATGGACATTTTGGTACCCAGTACAGAAAGAGCCAGTAAGAGTGCAAAAATAACTTACAGCTTGCATGAAGTATGTTATGACAGCAGCCAGAACGAGATCTTGCGAAGCCAGGTCCACCACACAGAAGAGCAACATTTCGAAAAGGAGCAGAGTAGAGGAATGACCGTAGCAAAGTACACGGCTGAATGAGTGCCTTGGATCTAGTTCACACAGTAAACGAAGAACGAGTAATATCCCAATAGCTCATTTGGACCTTCGATTGTTCTGGAAGTCAAGTTATGCTTTCAGTTTAAAAATTATCCCCATAAGCAATGAGACCATGGAGGATTTAAACTTCAAACCTAGCTTTACAAACATTGTGAACCTTCCATTTGCTGAGGTTTTAAGTGGCAGGAAGCAGAGCACTCATCCCACCCCACCCTTTTAAACTGCCTATAGAAAGTCTACACCCTCTTTAAAAAATTCTCCTTTTGTTACCTATATTAATTAAATTAAATTGCATTAAATCAGACTTTTTCCATCTTTATTTACACATCGTAACCCACAACTTCCAAGTGAAAACAAATTCTACAAATTTCAGAAATTTAATTAGAAATACAAAACTAGAATATCTTGGTTGGATAAGTGTCCATCCCCCTGAGTTAATACTTGGTGGGAGCACCTTTGACAGCAATTACAGCTGTGATTCTGTTGGGATGGGTCTTTACCAACTTTGCATACCTTGATTGGACAATATTTTCCAATTCTTCTGCACAAAACTGTTCAAGCTCAGTGAAGTTGCGTGGGGAGCATTGATAGACAGAAATCTTCAAGTCATGCCACAGATTTTCGATTGGATTTAGGTTAGGACTCTGATTAGGCAACTCAAGGATATTTATCTTTTTGGTCCTTAGCCACCCCACTGTAGCTTTGGCTGTGTGCTTCGGGTGGTTGTCATGCTGAAAGGTGAACTTCCGTTCCAATTTCAGCTTTTTTGCAGAGGGCAGCAGATGTTCCTCTTGGATTTTTCTGCATTTTTCTCCATCTATTTTCCCTTCTGTCCTGACAAGTGCCCCAGTCCCTGCTGATGAGAAACATCCCCATAACATGATGCTGCCACCACCATGCTTCACAGGAGGGATGGTGTTATTTGGTTGATGTGCTGTGTTGGGTTTGCACCAAACATAACGTTTTGCATTTATGCCAAAAAGTTCCATCTTGGTTTCATCAGACCACAAAACGTTTTGCCACATGGCTTCAGAATCTTAGGAGTGTTTTTTTGCATACCTCAAATGGGACTCAAGGTGGGCTTTTTTGAGTAATGGCTGCCTTCTTGCCCCCCTACCATACAGACCAGACTTGTGGAGTGCTTGGGATATTGTTGTCACATGCACACAGTGACCAGTCTTTGTCATAAAGGCATGTAGCTCTTTCAAAGTCACCATTGGCCTCTTGATGGCCTCTCTCATCAGTCTCCTTCTTGTTGGGTCATCCGTTTTGGAGGGATGGTCTGATCGAGGCAGGGTATTTGTGGTACCATACTCCTTACACTTCTTTGTGATTGTCTTGACTGTGCTCCAAGGGATATTCAAGGCCTTTGAAATATTTTTATACCCATCCCCTGATCTGTGCCTTTCCACAACTTTATCCAGGAGGTATTTTGAAAGCTCCTTGGTACTTAAGGTTGAGTCTTTATTGTGAAATGCACTGCCCAGTAGAGAAAACTTACAGGAACAGCTGATTTTATTCTGAAATAATCAGAATCACTACAATTTAACACAGGTGGAGGCAAATTAACTTGGTGTGTGATTTTGAAGGTGATTGGTTACACCTGAGCTAATTTACAATTGTATATGAGCGGGTGGACACTTATCCAACCAAGATATTCCACTTTATTTTTTTTTTAAATAAGTTTCTGTAATTTGAAAATTTGTTTTTCACTTGGAAGTTGTGGGTTACGATGTATAAATAAAGGTGGAAAAAGTCTTATTTAATGTAATTTATTTAATTCCAGGCTATAAGGCAACAAAAAGTGCAAATTTAGAAATGGGGTGTAGACTTTCTATCGGCACTGTATAGCTGTTTACTAAGTCCGTGCACCCCCGGACAATCAATTGTTCTTCAGCAAAAAAAGAAATGGGATAGGATGTTGGGGGTATTGTTGTATTAGGCAACCTCAGAAGAAGTCATCTACTGTACTTCTTTAATATTAATGGGGTTGAAGAGTGTAACATAAAAGAGTGAAGGAAGGATTGGTAGGACAGACAAAAGGAGATTGTGAACGCTAAGGAGTATATGGTGTCAAAAATCCTGCATCTAAGATACATAAAAGCCAATTTGTTATTGGACCATGTATGTGCGGACGGGACAACTGGCCCAACTCCACCCACAATTTGAACCTGAAAAAAAAACTTATACGGCTGCTATTTTATGAAGCCGCATTGGCTGCAGGCTTTGGGTGTCAACCCACGGCCCAGTGCAATTGAAATTATCCAAGCTATATAACCACAATGTGTTACATATGTACATAAGCAATATGCATGTTTTTACTTCATGTTTGTACTCCAGGTTATTTTTTATTATTTTCGGGAGCAATCGTGGCAGCGGTCTGTGGCCTATACACCGCCCAAATAAAGGGATGAGCAATTTGCTCAATAAATGAAGGTTTTTGTATTATATGTAATTTCGGTTTTAGCCAGAGTTTTCAAGGCTGAATAGTGTGAAAATACAGAAGAGTCGCCTGTCATTTTGATGGGCTTTTCTGCTAGTTATGTAATAGCAGACGTTCCCCAACCCTAAAATATTCGAGTTCAGCTGAATTAATTTGTACACAAATACTCGGTTTATGATTTTAAAAATGGCTTTAAGAGAAACTAAAATCAAACTCTGAAAAATTATATTGTCAATGTGATATTGTTTTTTCTTTTCTACAAGATTGAGATACATAGAAGAGTATGATGAAGGGTGGTATTATCTGGAAAGTAGGGTAGTGGTGTAACTCATGGAAATAATAAGCAAGGGATGAATGAAGAGGAAAAGAGGAGAGAGAGAGAGGAGGGAAGATACCACTACAACTCGCAAATAAGAAGGTTGGGTTACGAAGGATTAATGGGGGTAATAAAGAGTGTGAGCAAGTATGGGGGATGACATGAATTGGCAGTGCACTGCCTACTTTTGAAGCCTTTGAGAGAAGAGTGGAAAACCACAGGTTCTGAAAGGTGGTTCCACAAATGGGAGAAGCAAAGAACAAAGAGTTGAGGTGGGCAGTCTGTGATGTATGCAACATCAAGACATCACCGTTAGAAATCTACAAAAAACGGATATACTCTGCGTACACGTCACTTCCAGGTCGAGGCCGACTCAGTCGACATCGTGCTTTCATGATGTTGAATAAAAGCCTTTTTAATCCATCTGAATTAGTGTTCTCTTGAAGAACCAATACACAGTCAGCCTGGATTTCAGAAATTTAACCAGGATGGAGTTACTGGAATAATTTGTGCTTTCTGAAGTTGGGGAGGGTCAAACTGGTGAGAGAGCAGAGGGAGCTAAAGAAGGGGGTCCATCAACTTGCCTGTGATGTGAGTTCAGTAGACCTTGTGTTTCAACCTCATCACAGGATATTCCACTAATGTTGAGAGTTTTAGATTCCACAGAATTCAAGATCAAGAGACAGATGTGATGCTGCGGCCCCAGTCCAAAGGGGACAGCAGTACTCCATTTAGCTGAAGACAAAGGCATTGTAGACTGGAATTAGCTCTGATTTTGCAAGGAAAGACATGGAACAATGGGGAAGCCCAGTCTGCAGCTGGTTTTAGTGGCCAGCTTTGCTATATGAGCAGCCCAGAAGAGGCCACGTCTGACAGTTAAGCAAGTTGCAAGAGACTGAAATTCTTCCAGCAGTTGACCATGCGAATAGATAGGTGGGTTCATTTGACGATCGTTCCATTGTGTCAGGGTGAGACTGTTGAGATTATCCAGGATTAAAAGGCATGTTCCATTTATCAGACAAGCATCTAATCATTTCCAGATTATCAGAGGATTGAGAAGGAGCTGCTCTCTGCCCATCAATGAATGGCATGGGGTATTCACTTTAATTTTCAAGAAAAGCAAATGCAACTTTGGTGAATTTACCAGAAATTTCTGTGAAGGCAACCAAGTTTTTTGTTGGCAGTTGCTGATTGGCTGTGAAACATTGATATCACATGTTTATGAACAGCTGCTCCCTGTTTATCCAATGTGTTTTCATGTGTGTGCTTTCATCATCTTTTGGGACATTTTGTAACGAATAGGCATTGCCACACATTATTTATGAGTGACTGTTCGGCAATGTATTGTATTTAGTTGATGGTTAACACGTGTATATTTATGATTCAATATGCAACAAATTTTGATGATATATGACTAACATTTGTTGGGGAGAAATATGAATGGTAAGAGTTGAGGAGATTAAAAAAGCTGACTATTAATATTTTAACTATATTGTAAGCCGTATCGAAAGATTGCGAGAGTTCGGGGAAGTTATTGCTGCTTCTGGATATCGAAAGATCGTGCACTATCCGATCAGTTTCTGGCTTCCTATAGATACACAATAGAACAAATCTCATGTGCACAAGTGAATGAATAAGGAATCTTCTTCTTCATTCACTTGTGCTTTTGAAGGCCAGTGTCAATCTGCATTGGTGGACAGGTAGAACAATAGATGAAATCAACAGGACATTGAGGTATGCTAACTGCAATGGGAAGTAAGGAGAAGTTGTTGTGTCTGGTGTTAACCCTTTGTCAGAGGAAAATATTTCATCCATCATACTTACGAGTGGTTCCCTAGAGGGAGGGGCTTTTGGGAATGTTTGAGCTCAAGCTATGTTCATAAGTGGCAGGGTACAGTCAGAAGGCAGTGAGCAGAGAGAAGAGCCAATCGCTATTTGCTTTGCCATGTCCAGTTCTGTCCCAGTGTATTCGTGTATCGCTTTCTGTTTTATCTTTCAAATAAACGGAAGTTTGAATTAGCTCGACTGCTGGTTGAATATCGATCAATCAAAGAACCTTAGGTTTTGTAAAAGACATCTTTGTGTTTGAGTGTGTAAAAGTTGTATTGCATACCATTGTAGAACAGGCTCTTGTCCAGTGGTTCTTGGATCTCCATGTCCAACACCTTCTCCAGTGTAGTTTTATCTCGTACAATATAATCCATATCCTTGTAAGCCTGGGAAGGGCAATGTAGGAATTAACACGAAATGTTTGGGTTGATGTGCACAAAGCAATGCTTGTACACAGTCCCTGACCGAGTTTTGTTTTAATATCAATTTATTTTGCTAAATAGCAACCTTTACATGCGAGACCAAATTTAACAACATACTGTATTGGTCGAAAGATATGGAAACATTCCTGGAAATATTAGTAATCCTTGTGCAATAATTTGTTTCTTATTGTTTTATAATTGTGTGCTTCTGAAGACTAGATGACATCTATTTTGGTCACATATTAATCATGGACGACAATAATGAGAAATAACGGATTCACAGTTTTTGTAATAAAACTAAACAAACCATTTTCACAAAATTGGAAATCAAGCTGACAGCATTTTGCAGACATTCGTTTGTATGTATGACTCACATGATCAATGAAGGCCGAAAGGAAACGGTTCATTATGTGGTAAGATTGAATATTCTGTTCCACTACCCCAAGAGCCTGTCCATTCAACCTGGCAGGTACGACCTGTAACACATACATCGCACCCGTTTCAATCTGGAAAAATGGTACATGCTCTCAAAAATAACAAGCAACGCATATCTTGACACCAAAATAATAACCATTTGATTTGTCAGCTCACTCTCCCCATACATTCACCTGACCAAACCACACACACACACACACACACACACACACACCACAAGCAGAACACTTAACATTGGGCACTTGATATGATGCCTGCAGTCACAGATGAAGACGACTAAGTGGTCAAAATGGTGGACCTGAGCATTGCCTATTATATTTTCTTTAGATCGAGGCTCAAGGAAAAGTAAGGTGACAGAGGGTATGAACTGTGTGAGCCTCTAAATCTCATGCAGACAACCCAACCTGCTCTGTCCTCATCATGCCCTCTTGTACCATCGGTCCACTGGACTTTGTTTTCTGTGAGGGAAAAGTGCTGTCCAGCTTTGACCCTGCTTCGACGATGGGCCCAGATAGCATCAGCACCCATGTTATAAAAATCCTACTCTGCCATCGTTGCTTCCTATGTATCTGCCCTATTCAGTTTCCTTCTCTTCTCCCCCCCCCCCCACCACAACCCTTCCCCTTATCAGCCAGTCAGCTCTGGAGTCAGCAATCATCACTCCTGTCTGCAAAAAGTGTGATGTGGTGTAGAGTGAGCTGACAAATTGAATGGTCAGTCATAGAATTGTAAGAAAAAGAAAAACATTGAAAACGTCATTTTGTGGAGGGTTATTGGGGCTTCACAACTTAATGAGAATCAATCAGAAAGTTGCATAAAGAAAAGAAAGTAGCAGACAGTAGCAGAAAGTAGCATTAATATCCATATTTTAGGCACCACTAGCACACACAATTATCAACCCCATCAAACAAAACTGCATAGAAATACCACGGCAGGTGTTTGGTTTATGGCTTCAAAGCGTCTTCGCATGTTGATGCTGGTGGCCACTTCAAATGTTTGGACGTCAGCATTGGGCAGCAGGCCCCTACAGCTGCATCGGTTCTCCTGCACAAGGAAAGATGTGTTCAAAGCCACAGACAATTGTTTGGACATCACAAGACATGTCTGTGTCAACCTTCTGTTTATACCATTATTGGTGATTTATATACATACCTCCTCCTTTTTGAGATTTGTGTACATCTCGTCGATACTGGCATCACCACGGCCATGAACAGAGCGCCCATGAATGTAATAGCCAAAGTTGCAATGTGAAAAGATCAGGACTGAGACCTACACACAACACGGTCTCAATTTGCATTTTTTTCTCTTGGCAATGAATAAGGCTCTGGAGTTTGCATTCAAACGTATGCTCAAACATAGTCTTTAAAGTTCCAAGGCAAGCATTCAGAACACTGCTACAACAACTTCGTCCATCATTAGGATCATGAGAATGTCCCCTTCCCTACCTCCCCGTTATCCAAAATTTCTGAACCTCTGCATCCCCGAACAGAGCACAATCATAATCTTTCTTCAACGAGTGCCCGGCTTTGTTCTTTCTCATTAGGTGTGGGATAAACTTACATTACTCATTGAGCAGAGATCTACAAACTGCCTGATCTTGTCCTCTATGAAACGTTCATAGCACAGTGAGTGCAACCCCATCTGTGAAACAACAACAACAACAGATATCCTGGAGATGAAATCATCTCAGCCTTCTGACCACAGAATGTGAATATATGACAAACACAAACATACAAATAATTGGACCATTCAAAAGAAAATTGTTCAGTTGAGGATAGATCTTTTGAAAACGTGAAGTACAACAGATACTTTCCATTGTTTGCAGAAAAGAATACAGAAAACATAATCTTTTCATATGTCTCGGCTCATGAAAGATCTAATTCGTGATGTGATTAATGCAAGCATCAAAATGGTCTAGGTTTGCATCACAGTTTCAGATTGCATTTTAAAGGTTTTGCAAAGAAACTCTCCGTTGGTATCACACAAGTTGCTTATCCACCATACTGCTAGTTAAACTTACCAATGCATTATCATTCCTTCATTTTGATCATTTGAATATTGCTTAGGGCGGATGTTGGTCTTCTTTGTGTGCAGCCTATGGCTGCTGGTTGCGTCATTGGTTGAAGGCGTGGCTATGCTGTTGATGCAATGCCCCTATTAGCAGTACACTGGTACTCATTATGCTGACCTCAGAAGGATGACAGGCTGAGTCAATCACACCTGGTGTTAATTCAATGGCAGATCGGGCTCAAACTCAGGACCCTAAGATCCCAAGCCAGCCACCCTAACTGCTAAGCCAACACCAGGCGAGCTTAGTGTGGATGACATGGCAGCTTTATTTCATTCTCACCAAGACAGCAGAGATTGCAAACGAAATAAGGGGAATTGGGAACAAGTTGATGCGGCTCTGGTCATGCTTCTCTGGTGGTGGTGTCTGTTGGGATAAAGTCACATTCCTGACATTTAGCATGTTAAGTTTTTTTTTCTTCTTATCCATTATAGTTGCGTTGAGATGCGACTGAGATTTGTCAGTCACATTACATGATTGGTTTAGAGCGGCCAGAAAGTGACATGTCTGCTCAAGTAAAGGAAGCAGCTAACAGCACACGATTGGCCAACTGCTCTCACCCTCGCTTTGTGCAAGTTGCGAGTTTGGCATTGAGCAGTTTCCTTGTGCTTCATTGGGTCTTAAGTGAACAATAAGTGATTTTTACCTCTGCAACCAGAGGTGGACAGGGATGTTTTCACCCCTGTTTGCTTGTCTGAGTAGGATATCTCAAAAAGTTGTGGATGGATTTGGACGAAATTTGGTGGACAAGTTGGGTGTGTGAAAATGATGAATTGGTTTGATTTTGGTGAAGATCCAGATCCGGATCCGGATACTAGAATTTTTTAAGTGATTCTTCACCATTGAGAAATATGGCCAGAAAATGAGATATATAGCACGATATGTCAAAAAATTGTGGACGAGTTATGCCAAAACTATGTGGATAAGTTGGTTAGGTGACAAAATCAAGCCGATTTGATTTTATGTCCGGATCCAGATCCGGCCTGCCAGTGGGATACAACACATAAACTGTTCTGCCTGGAGGAGGGTATGCGCTTTATCAAGTGCCTGTTCCAGATAAGCTATGGAAACAGTCCTGACCGGTCAAAGGAGTCCTTATATGCTCTCAATGGAGTATGTGAATAGCAATGACATCAACAACAAGGATGCCTGAGGTAGTTTCAACTTGACGACAAACTGGCATCCTGTTGCTTTGGAGGTAGGGTGTTGTACCAAGGAGCAAGCCATCCTTTAAAAAAAAAACATTTGGTTAAATGTCCTAAATACTCACATTTGTCCATTAGAAAATGATGATGAAAACTATACCAAAAGATGGAATGATAATCAATATTTGTATGAATAAAAACCCCAAGTGCTGACTTTTTTTATTTTTACCTGAAGGAACCCCAAGACAATCCAGACTGATGTACAGACACCGAAACGCAGGATGCGACTCCAGCATGCTGCGTCAGTGTCAAGTGGGGGATGTAATGATGGTGTGGGTTCCCTGAGTGCTAAGTTTTCAAATCCGATGACCTGTATAGCACAGAATCGAAAAACATAAACAAACGATTGAATCAAAAATTAATTTGATCCTTCCTTGAGCAAGTATTGCTAGAAAAACTCTGTCTATCTGTCTG